>BMAW01065380.1:0-45656 GCA_019974015.1 Nephila pilipes | reverse complement strand
ATATTGTATTATCAATATAATATTAGCTTGTAAAAGATGTAACTAAATATCAGATATAATTTGTAAAATAGCTGAAGTAGTTATTTAGAATGTTTGTGAAAATCTTTTGTTTCCTAAACTAAAGTTATATTTTATCGATTTGAAGACATTTGCTGGAACATCCAAGTTTACAGTTTTCCTTCTCTGTAGTTTAAGGAAAACTTCTAGTATGAAATAATCGATATGCAATGCGATTCCAATACCGAATATCGATACATCATAGAGGGGAATCTGGATGTGTTTTATCTTAACCGTTCTAATCGACTGCACGCAGAGGTAACGTTCAAGAGGCATGGCTGTCTAAATCAAATTCTTTTTTTTTAAATTTTTTTTCGATACGTGCAGCAGCTGGTGCTTTTCGGCAACAAGGAAAACGAAAGGCAAATTCGTTTGATTCATATCGATTTTTTTGTGATAATTTTCTCTTCAGTCCAATTGAAAAGGATTCTTATTTACTGTTGTGTATTTTAATACAGTTTGATTCAAAAGTCTTAAATTTAACTTTATTATTAAAAAATTAGCAAGGATGTAGCTATTTACTAAATGTTTTGTAACTTTCAATCTTTCAAGCATTGATTTAATTCTTTAAATTCTTTAAAAAAAACATTGTTCCGTTTAGAGAACAGATTTAGCCACCGAAAGTGCTAAAAAAATTGTTAAATTATTTAAGTATGTATTAGAATTAAATAAAACGATAATATGACTAAGGAATGGAAATTCGATTAATCGATTGATTCATCCACACATTCACTCACTCACTTACTCATTCACTCACTCATTCATACATTCATTTATCCACTCATTCTTCTACTACTTTATTCATTCACTCACTGACTCACACAGATACTCATTCATTCACTCCTTCTTTCCTTCCTTCATTCATTATAAAAGTTTTTCTTAAAAAATCTTTATTTTTTAATGTGCCTGGGTGACTGTTCTTTAATTGATTAAAGCAATAGCCCCTAGGGAAGATCATAAGTATTGGGGTAGAATTTCGTGTTCCCGAACTCCGTTTAAGCAGCCTCAGTGGAGAGGCACGTGAAATCCTATCTCATTGGAAGTAGTTTATTATCTCTCCTTATCAAGTGCAAGCGTTTTGAACCTGTAATAATTTTTTATTACTGTACAATTTTTCAGAGTTGAAATACGTGTATACAGAGTTGAAATACATTCCTATTGTAGAAAATGATATCTCGAATTCATCAGAGATTAACCACAATAATCTTGCTACTTTGGAGAGACTGAAGGTAAGAAACTAATTTTATTTTTCAGAACGGCATTGTTATGATCCCGAGATGAAGCTTTCCTGCAACAGTTCTCTTATGAAGGAAAATAATCATTTACAGATATTTCATCAGTCAACCAAGAGAAGTTTAAGCAATGGCCCCTCTGCCATAGTGGAGAATTTGGCAACTTGGCGAGAAAATTAGTGACTTTGGCGTCCAATAGAATATTTCAAATTGTGCTGGAATCTTAGCGAAATCTCGATTGTGAAGACTTTTACGGACTTCTCTAGAATTTTCCGTGTGATGTTATACCATACCGGAACATCCTGTTAATGCTATTAGTGTTGAAGTTCTGTAACCTATATATGATTCTGAATTTTTTAATATATACAATTTGACATTATCCTCTGTGTCCCACTTGTTTTCACTCATCATACGATCAGAACTATTGTAAAAATATATTTACTGTTACGAACATATACAATGACGCTTCCCTGTAACGCTACCCTTATGTTTTAAAAAAAGATATTCATAGAGGCTTATTTGAATAACGGAGAAGGGTTAAACAATGACCCCACTACCATGCAGGAAAACTTGCCGTTTAATTTATCGAATTTAGTGATTAATTGAAGCTTCAGGGAAATGATTTCCCAATATCTCTATTAAGACAAAAGTTATGGATTTTTCGGAAATGTTCTCTGTAACGTCACACATGTCCACTACAGCTAAAAGTATGTGGAGGTTCCAGTAGAATCGCTACGTAATTCTACATCACGGATGCAGCTCTTCTCCGTCCCAGCATCATTCAAAGATCGTTCAACAGGTTCCACATATATAACAGGTCAATTGAAAAGTCCTCGGCCTACCATAGTAAAACACATTTTTTTTTTTTGCAAAATTAGTTTTTTTTTTATTCAACATAATTCCCTTCAAGGGTGATACACTGATTATAGCGACCCTCCAACTTTTCGATACCATTTTTGTAGTACGGTTTGTCCTTCGCTTCGGCGATTACCTCTTCATTCGACGAAAATTTCTTCCCAGCGAGCATTCTTTTGAGATCTGAGAACAGTAAATAGTCGCTGGGGGCCAGATCTGGAGAGTACGGTGGATGAGGAAGCAATTCGAAGCCCAATTCATGGATTTTTGCCATTGTTCTCACTGACTTGTGAGACGGTGCATTGTCTTGGGGAAGCAGCACTTTCTTTTTCTTCAAATGCAGCCGATTTTCGGCGATTTCGTCCTTCAAACGGACCATCCATTGTCCGTTTCATCCATTGTCACATATCGACGCAAAAACTTGGGTTTATTACGCTTGATCATCTTCAAACACTGCTCTGAATCATCAACTCGTCGTTGTTTTTGATCAAAAGTGAGCTCGCGCGGCACCCACTTTGCACAGAGCTTTCTCATACCCAAATATTCGTGAATGATAGGATGTACACGTTCAGTTGATATCTTTAGAGTATCTGCTATTTCATTCAATTTTAATTTACGGTAATTCAAAATCATTTGGTGGATTTTTTTTAATGTTTTCGTCGTTAACAACCACTTTTGGGCGTCCACTGCGTTCACTGTCTTCGGGGCTCATTTCACCACGTCTAAACTTAGCATACGAATCCTTGATGGTTGATTTTCCTGGGACAGTGTCCGGAAACTCGGCATCAAGCCAAGTTTTTGCTCCAACTGTCTTTTTTCCCTTCAAAAAGCAATATTTTATCAACACGCGAAATTCCTTTTTATGCATTTTTTTCACAATAACAAAAGTTGCTTCACTCAAAATGCTATGATTCACAAACTAATGATCCGACAGCTGTCAAATTTATACACGCATTTTTTGAGGGTTAGAGCTAACTAAAAACATATGGATTTGATTCTAGTAGCGCCATCTATGTGTCAGGACGGGGACTTTTCAATTGATTTGTTATGATTCTCAAGAAATTCAGCTTAGATACCTATCCAGAAACTTAGTTGTCTGTCTCATTGAGGTAAGTAGTAGAATTGACGACTTTTAACCTCCAGTTCTTGTGATCTTCTTAACCCTTTACATCCTCCGATCTTTCTTTGAATCTTGTCTTTTGTTTCTTCATTTATTCGTTTCTTTCACTCTTGAGTTGACTTCTCAGCTCTTCGTGCCATTGTTATAGTGTATTCAGCCTTTCTTCTTGTGCGTTTCCACTTCCTCTTGCATGGTCTTTATTTTAGATTACATTTCATTTTGTTCGGTTTTTATTTTTTTCTGGACTTCTTAAATCATGTCCATTGAAGTTTCACATTGCCCCTCCATGACCTCTTCTTGAAGGTTAGTCAAGGGCGTTCACTCCGAAATCCCACTTTTGACACAACTGGTACACAAAACAATCATCCCGGTAGGGGAACGGTGAAAATTCTTTAACTTATCTTTTACTATAGGTTTCGAAACAATTCCTGCATTTCCAAGAAACCATCTTATCACCAAAATTGCCGAATTTGTCACAATGGACAGAAGATCATTTCTTCAATCTTCCTTAGCACCTGTCTCTTTAATCTGTAAAACCCTATAAATTTCTCCTTTAAGTTATAAGAGTAGCGTTGCAGGGAAGCATCGTTGCCAGTTCGTAGCTATTCATTCAAATAAAATTCCCGAGAAATATTTTCTCTTTGTTAAATTTTTCTTTTCTTTTTTTTTTTTTTTACAATGTTTGTAATCATAACAAAACTTCAATTGTTAGATTAAAAATTAAAAAAAAAATGTATTGATCTTTTTTAAAAGACATTATAATTTGTTTGACTAGATGGAGAGTTCATAAATTTACTATAAGAGTCAGAAACAGTTAAATTACCGAACAATAGTTTTTCACCGGAAAATAGAAATAAAACGAAGAAATTAGAGATAAACGAGCATTTTTCTTTTAATTGGCTAGATTTCTGTTTTTAAATTGTATATTAGAAACAATTTAAACAATCTAAGTAAAAAAGAATGATAGGTAGAAAATTATGTATTACCAAATTATGCGTTTCTTCCTAAGCTATACACATAAAAAAAATAAATGGAAAAGAAAATATAGATATACTTTTTCAAATTATACACGAGTATATTCCTTAATATATTTAGGTTACTTCATTAAATATTTGGTTTTTTCTCTCAACTGTTTTGCTTTAGTTTTGGATATTCCTTGAGAGTCTAATGTTTGAGAAATGTACTAATTATGTTTTGCTAATATACATGTGCGTGTGCGCCCACATGTGTGCGTTAACTGTCTGGTCTGAATACTTCAAATACTTAACGAAAATTAATTTATGTTTATAAATGTATATCTAAACTAAATAACGTTAAGAGAAACTTGGGACAGCGTTAAATTTGATGCTGGTCAGAAAAATAATTATAAAATTTCTTTTCTTTTTATAGTACTATTAGTTTCTCCTATGCGAAGTTTTGTTATTTCATATTCCTGCACGTAAGACTAATTATTTATATTGCTTTATTCTGAATGATTTACGTTCAATACTTATTTTTAAATTCCTACTATTAGCTCACACTCTCCCTATATCCAAAGACCTCCAAATAATTCCTGTCGATGAGGGTGGTTGGGCTAAACTGCATTCCAACCATTTAATTTACCGGATGAATTAAGAAAAAAGCCAATGCTTCTACTATGTCATTAATCTTCCAATGGTAAATTTGATACAACGTCGGCGTAGAATCTTCATGCCTTCGGACCGAATCATAACATTGTTTTATTTGATTATAAAATAATTAATTTTAATTTTATATGGGAGAAAAATATTTCTCTTATATAAGATATTTAGCAGGATATAAATATAGGAATAAATACCGTCAGTGACGAAGAGTGTATATCGCTGGAAAAAAATTTCTTTTGCAACTTAATATTGTGATTCTGTCATATGTATATACATATTTATATTAATTGTAATTATTTAGTAAAAAGTAACTGAAATAAAAAATTTCTTTGTTGACCTAAGTAGGAATTGATTAATTTTTTTTTATGTTACTTGTTAAGATTTAAGAAGGATAAATATAAAGGATTTACGTCTTAATTAGAGGCTGTAAGAGAGAGAGAAGTTTAAAAGTATGAGTAAGAGAGAAAATGTGTCTATGTTTTAAAGTGAAAGGGAAAGTAAAAAGAGTCATCGTTAAAAATTTAGTGCGATTACCCAAACTTACAAGCAGTGAAAACATAAAATTGGGTCAAGATAGAAATTACCGAGTGTACGAATGAGACAATTTTATTGTTGCATTGAAAAAAAATTACAATCCAGTGATACTTATAATGATGATTCACTACACTTAAACTGCTTCTTAATCAATGGTTTTGATCGCATTTTAAACAGTTTAATATTCTGGGAAATGAATATGATTGAATCCATTTTCTTTTCCAGATGATACTCATATGACGGATTTTTTTCCCGCTTAAAATGCTTGTGTTTGATTTTGATAATATTTTAAATTATTTCATATTTCATTGAAAGAATAAAAGCTATGGATGTTAAACTAACGTAATCTAATCTCATATTTATTATTTTTTCTTTGTTGATCTAAGTAGGAATTGACTTTGAATTTTTTTTATATTCCTTGTTATTCAATAATTTCAGAGTCCGATTTAATATGAAATTTAGATATCTTGCAATAAAACCCTGATAATTTGCTTTTTTTAAAATAATAATATTTGTATATGTGTGTGTTTAACTTAAAATTGTTATCATTTAAATTTATTAGTATCCATTTTGCTTAAAATGTACAAAATACTTGACGAGTCAAGCCATGAATTCATTAGAAACATTACTCAGATAATTGAACTTTTGACTTAAATTATGCAAATGTCTTTGAACACTTTTCGAAAACTGCAAAATTCAAAGCTTCGTATTCTAACTTTACAGCTTAATGTATGTTGTAAAATACAGAATAGGTTCTAAAATTCGATTTGGAAGTATAAAGAAGGAGTTGAACTCAGAATATGAACGAAATATCCAACACATAAAAAAAATTCAATAAATATATATAATTATCTCAAGTTACTTTTTAACAAAACAAATATTTTTTTTAAAATTAAAATAAATAATTAATAATATTTTTATAGAAATTTAATCCACGTCATTTCTCTTATCCGTCAGTTTAGATTAAAATAAATTTGCTGATAAAATGAGGGAGAATATTAACAGGGATAATTTATAAGACAATAGATATTTATAATACATATTTAAAAAACACTTAAAGATCAGGATACAGCAAATTTATTTCAATGAAATATTTATTAAACGTTCTTTCTAGTTCTATTCACAAAGTTTTACATATGTTCCTCCATTTGAGATTTATCACATATTGTTTAAATTATATTTATTAAATCAGGAGCCTGTGAAAAAAGAATGTATTTTAGAATCCCAGCATACGAAAATGGTACTGAAAAGTCTTTCGTCCATCAAATCATACAATAAACCAGTCATCCTTCACAAATTCTACAAAAATACTCAATCCTATAAAATTTTGCTATCAGCAATTCGAATTGCATTTGATTTAATTACCACTCAAAAGACTTCATTGTATCCGGGAAAAAAACAGACACAATTTCACGAACCGTTTTCGCTGATTGTCTATGACTCTCATCTCCGACAACACATATTATCCACTCTTCTATCTTGATTGATCCGTGATCGATGTGAAACAATTTCTCCGATCTGTTGAGTCATAATGAACAGTATGCAGTGGACTTAAAATTACCTCATCGCAATGCTTCCAGAAGCGCTATAATCTGAGGATCTGTCCAATCATATTGGGAGCTTACAAGCTACTAATGTTATGCGAACAATGGATTCGAATTTGGTAAGTACGAGAGCATTTCGATTATGTTATTGGATCGAAATACTGTATTGTAATTGTACAAACTACATAAAGTGTATAGTATTTTTATCGTTCCTAAATTTTAATATTTTTCTGTCAGAGTAATTTTTAACAAACTAAATAAAAATGCTATCAGGAATTTTTCTTAATAAAATCGGAATCGCTGAGTAATATTGCACATTTATCAAACTTATGTAAAATTTAGTTATTTCTAAAATTCTGACCTAAGTATGTGTGATAAAACATAGATATGAAGAGTTTTTATAGTTTTGCATTTCTTAGAAACATTTTAGTATTGAATTTTGGAATAAATTAAATTGATATTAAGATTGATTAAGTGCATACGTGATTTTTAAAACAGAAAATTTATCTTTAAAATGAAAATATTTTATTTTATATATTTTTCAGAAATCTTAAATAATTTATTCATTTATAGTTTTCAGTTGTATAAAGTTCTCTAAATAAATTCGCTTTTTAAGTATATAATTTAACTTTGCCAAATATTTCAGAGAGTGTAACTTCAATTCGAGATTATTCACGAAAATAATCCAAGATCTATCAAAGGCAAGATGGATTTCGATCCCAAGGAATATTTACATTTATTTCAGGATCCCAAGGAGAGGGAGATAGTTGACCTTAGAGAGTTGACGGCATTTTGACTCTTGACTACTGAGTACTATTTAAAGTTGACCCACCACTTTTTGTTGAATCTTCATCAACTTGACAAAAAGAGACGTCCCCTGTCAGACTAGTTTTTAAGGCGTTTGTAATTCTAGTATAGTTGTTCATGAGAGCTGCCGCATTTCCCCCCTCCAGTGTCATCGTGTTGATGCGAAGAGAAACAATAGGAGCGATACTTGAGAGATGGTCGCTTTTCCATTCATTATTGCAATTGATATACATTCCCTCCCTAATGTTGAGTTTCATTTTGGGAAGCTTTTATTTGATATCATCAGCTATCTCTAGTTGAGTGGTGGGTCTCAATGACATGTGAGCCGTAGTTAAAATATCACTTTTTGTGGTTTATGTGCAGTTGTCTTAGATAGGCAAAATAATATGTTTGGGAGTCGGGCCATATACAACCAGTAGTTCTAGGTTGTGCTGCCCTATAGTGATCACTTCTGTGTCATCACTTTGGCGTTTGGTTGAATTTCGATCCCGCAGAAGGGAAGAGAATTAACGTTGGTGTGCCAACGGCGTTTCGAACCCTCCATCACTGGATCCTAAGGAAAATCGACCAGTCTCGCTTTGATGCACTTATATCAATGAAAACGAAAGAGATGTCCCTGTTGGGCTACTTATTAAGGTGGTTTTTAAATTCTGCATTGTTGAAGAAATCCACCACCTACTTCCCCTAAAGAAGAGATTAGAAGAGAAATATTATCAGCGATATTTGAGATAAGGTTGCTTTTTCAAACAGAACTGCTTTTGACATGATCCCCTCTCTATTATATCGAGTTTCATCTTGAGTCGCCCCTATTTGGCGTCATCGGCTGTCTCTAGTTGAATGGCAGGTCTCGTGGATGGGAAAGAGTTTACTATAGTGTGCAGGTGGAGTTTCGAAACCTTCACCAATGAGTCTTTTTGGTGCACACTATCAATTATACCGAAAGGGAAGTTCCAAGTGAACCAGTTATTATTACGTTTTTAACTTCTGTCTGGTGGTTGAAGAGAACAGACTCAAACTGATAATAATTATTTTTTCTATTTTTATCATAGTTATAAACATCAATTTAGTCAGAAGAAAATTGAGTTTGTTGCTGAGTATTATTTTTAGCTATTTATATATTGCCGAAAGTCAATGAGGTAATTTAATTTAAAAAAATAATTCGATATGACAGCTCTGGTCCCTATAGTTTAGTTAGTTTAGTTTTTATTAACGTCGCACTAGAAGCAACACGAGGGCTGTTGGAGACGGACCTCGTAATTTTGAACCACGATCAAGTGACGAGGACGACATCTGAGCTGGCACCCAACTCTCCTAACATCCACACCACGCCAACGGGAGGACTTTGGGACCCGAACAGATTTCACGCGCATCAGCCCCGTCTACACGGCGGGTCTTTGGCGGCCAAGAATCAACGAAAAGGATCGACGTGTTGCTTCTAGTGCGACGTTAATAAAAACTAAACTAACTAACAAGGGCGACTGAACGAAAACCGCCAGCCGCGAGTCCACGACCTTGACCACTAGGCTACCGCGGCCACTGGGTCACTATAGATCACACACATATTCAATATTCAAAGCACTCGCATTTTTTAAATATTTCTACTACCATAACCTCTTTATTACCTTAATCTATCTATATTTCTGCAATCTTTCCGTGTGGCTGTTATATAACTTGATTTGCATCTATTCACTACATTCCTAAACTTTGCCTAATTTGAATAACCACGTTTCATTTGATTCAAAAAAAGCTGGAAACTTAGATATAAAGTCAGAAAGAAACCCTAGAAGCTACGAGAGTCATTCAGTAAATCCATAGAATTTCCGAGAGATGGCACTCATAGCATCGAAATTGATTTGTTTTTAGTAAGCATCATGAATCCCTTGACAGCTGTCATGGATCCGTTATTCGTATTCGTGATTATGACGCTTTACGCACCTCAAATATTTTTCGTCATATTTTTTTCGGACGATCAGACCCTCCTCGACCTTTCTTGAAAATGATTCACTGGCTTCAACCCAGCGTTTTGATTTTTGTTTCAATTTTGGTGCATAATTGTGGATACACATCTCGTCGACCGTGACAAATCGACGCGGTTGCAGCAATCAAATTTTTATTTGGAAGCAAATGTCTACCGAATCAAAACGAACTGTCAAATTAGTTTTAACTTCGTTTAACAGATGGCAGCACTCAATGGTATCAACAATTTAACCTGTTGATGCCATATGTTTTTGAATACAAATACTTTTTGAAACATGCTCGCAATTATTGTAAGTTACGGGAATATGTTACAATTCTATTCATAGGTGGGTTTTTTTTTTTGCTTCTAGTATATTGTTCTATTCCCATAATTATATGTTGTGTACTTATACATCGTGATGTGTTCCGAGGAATGAGGTAAATCCTTCTCTCAATGAAACAGCAATACTTTCCATTAATCAGTTACTTGGAATATTGCTATCTAAATACGGAGCAAGAAAAAAGAAACTCACCACATTAAGCGGAAAATTACTTGAATCGTATTAATTATTCATGAGCTTTATTTTCTAAGAAATTGAATCTTCACAATTTAGGAATTTAATACCATTTATCGAAATAACTAGGTTGATTTCATATGCCCCAATTTTTGCTTTGTAATTTCAGTTTTTCTTCAATATCATTTTTCTTTTTCAATAAAATAATTAATTAAGAACATATTTTGGAAATTAAGACATTGAGTCATCATGTGGAAAAGCACCCAAATTGAATTCAATAGCTTTCAGTAGCAATTAGTCTAGGCGCCCGTAGAGTGTTAATGTTAACGTAAGTAGTAATTAAACATTATCCATAGCTTTGTTGAAATTAATTGTTTAAAGAAAGAATTTGAATGCACTCTGAATCACTTAGTAATAAAAGTCAAGTATTCCATTTGCAAAGGCAGGAAAACATATAAGAATATCCTTACATTGTTGAACTGATAACATATATTAAGGCTCCCGTCTACCCGCCATTTTGATTTCGTGGACGCAATGTTAATCCTATGGAATTTTGACTTTAATTCTCACATCTTTATTATTTGATCTATTTGAATGCAACAAAGTGCATCAGAAAGAGCAAAAAATAATGAATGCTTCTGTGGAATTACTTTTTTTCTAAGATTTTTAAAAAATATTTTTATTCTTATTTTAATTATTCGTTTTTGAATTTTCTGGTCTTTAAAGAATATTTTCAAATATTTTTAAAAATCGGAGGAAAAAAGTAATTCCACAGAAGCATTCATTATTTTTTGCTCTTTTAGATGCACTTTATAGATCATGCTCTTTTAGATGCATTCAAATAGATCAAATAATAAAGATGTGAGAATTAAAGTTAAAATTCCATAGGATTAACATAAAGCTGATGAAATTAAAATGGCGGGTAGACGGGAGCCTTAACAAATTGCACCGCACAGATTATTGTAAGAGTAAAAATTTTAAAATCATAACAATAAAATTACATAATTATTTAGATTACAAATGTTTAATATTTATATTAGTTGTTAAAACTATGCAATAGATTCGGCAATAATTTTTTCCCTTTAAGGATTGCTATATAACGAACCTTCAAATAAAATTGTTTATATCAATGTTTTTGAATATAAAACCCATCTTAAAAGCAATAAAAAGTTTTATGCGAAGTTTTGCAAATAACAGATTTAGCCACTTAAGGTGCAATTTTTTTTATATAATTACTTTTAAATTACTCAATTAAACAGAAAAATTAAAGTAAGAATTAAATATCGATAAGTGATCTATAGTAAACTTTTTCGATATTAAAATTAATGGAAACGATAAATTATTAAATTGAATATTATATCAGCTACAGGTAATTAAAATCAAATCAAACGATGAATTATAAAATTTAATACACGCTAAATTTAGTTAAAATTGAAGCATACGATAAAAAATTGAAAAGTGATCTAATACGCGAAATGTGATCCAACTAATCAAAAGTCCCTTGGGGGCTAATAAAGTACAAGAAATTTATTTTATGCTCTTGCATTCTTAGCTAAATTCTCAACAGTGCGCAAACAAGACTCAAGTTCAACTCCTACGACACATCTCGAAATCTGTTGTCAGTTTATTTATGGAATTTATATTTTATTTTCTGGCAATACTGACAATAGAAAAAGAACTTTTCTGTTACGTTCTCGTCACTTGCGTTGCGCTTCTTGAAATACAAGAGGAGTTTAGATGATAATCCCTATTCTCTCCTTATTTAATTTAACAATTTTTTAAACAAAACATTTCCTTTGCGAATGTTCTAAAACTATACATTCGGCAAATATAATATTATCAGTAAAATATATCCATGTCTGCGGGTTAGAAAACTAAACGGTTGTTTCTTCCTTTCAATTTCAATTTCCAGTTTTTATTTTTAAAAACAAATAAAAAACATATATTTATAGTTTTCTCCGTCTCTCACAACGAACTTAGAAGTTTTTCCTCAGTCTTTTCGCAATGAAAAGGTCTGTGTTTTCCCCAGAGTGATTTCTTTTCTGGTCCTTGTGAAACGTGTCCCATGAGAATTCAGCATTGTTATCTTCTAAGCAATCACTGCAAGATTCACCGAGATTTCTTTACGGTAAAAGTATTTTTTTCATCTATTCTACTATTTATTTGGTTACTTGTTTTTAACATCTTCAGTTTTTTCTCTGACTTTCTGATAGATTTTCATTCATTACTTTTAGAACTGATTTATAACAGTTTTTTTTTACCATTGAGTGTCCTTTTTGGATAAAATATGAGACTTGTTCATTTCCCAAGTCACTCATAAAATAAAGAAAAGAAGAACTTAATACTGACGCTTAATACATTACGCAACACACACACATAAAAGCAATTTCCAGCCATGGAATGATTCTCAAAAGAAATTATTATATAATTTGAAACATAATTAAGCACCTTTACATACATAAAAAACATTGATTGATTGATTTTATTACTGTAGCGTTTGAAGTAACACGAGTGCTATTGATGACGAACATCACAATTTTACACCTCGATCAAGTGACGAGAACGACACCTGAGGTGTTATCTCTCTCTCTCTGAACTTTCACACCACGTTCTCAGTAGGATGTTTGCCCTCGATGATTTAACATGCATCAGCCCCGGCTACACGGTAGTTCTTTATGTACTTTGAGACTCGAACGCACGACAATACGAAAACTGCAGGTCAAGAGTCCGCGACTATTATGATCACTAGGCTACTGTGGTCACAAATCAGAAGCAAATTAGCAATTTGTTTTAGACTTAAGTATTTGTGTTTAGTTACACATAAATTTCAAACTATATTACCTTCTAATATAATGTCAGCTTAGGAGAGTGTAATGTATGTTTTTATGGGGATTATATATATATATATATATATATATATATATATATATATATATATATATATATACACATATACATACACACACATACATACATGCATATACATACATACATATACACACATACATACATACATATACATACATACATACATGTGTGTGCGTGTGTATTCAACTTCAGAAAATACAAAGATTCTTCAAAAATAAGAAACACAAATACATTTCAGTATAAACTTCACCTTGAGATTTAAATATTATACAACCTCGTTTATTAAAAATGAAATTGTTTTGTTTTGTATGTCATTCATTATCATTTAAATTTTATATATAATAGGTGGTTTATATTACATTCAAGTTTGTTCGAACTTACTGAATATAATTTTACTACGTTTAAATGTAAATATTTCTAATGATGAAGCATTTCAAGTTAAGAAATAATTTATATTGTAATAATGATAACTATAAAACCTTTAGAAAAAGAACCATTACAGGTGAATATTTAAATTCCTTTATTCATAACATGCTGTTTTTTAATTTAAAAATTCCAAACATTTTCCTTCTATCACATAATTATTACAGACATGGTGTCATTATATTTAACCAAGACAGTCATGAAACTCGGTAATAGATATGATTATTCTGGATATGGTTTTGGGGCATGTTTTGGACTTTCAAACAATAATAAAGAATCTCTAGTTAGTAAAGAGAAAAGAACGGAAAGTTTACGAAGGGAACAAATGATGCATTATTCTTTCAAGCAGAATTTGAAGCATTTAAAAATAATTGCAATATTACAAAATTGCGATAAACAAAGGAAGATTACTTTTAAAAAATAGATGTCTCAAAATGCTTATTTTGAGAGGGAAAAAAGAGAAAATTTGGAACATTTCATTACCTGACATTGAAAACGGAAAAAAAATAATTTTGTTTTTTAAAGTTTAATTATTTCTTTCCTTTATTAAACAGTTCCTAATTAAAAAGTACAGGACGATAATAATTTGAATAAAATATCAAGCGAATGTATCTAATATTATAATTTAAAAAGCTGTCATATCAAATGTCTTAAGGCTCCCGTCTACCCGCCATTTTGTTTTCGTGGACTTAATGTTAATCCTATGGAATTTCGATTTTAATTCTCACACTTTTACTATTTGATCTATTTGAATGATATAAAGCGCATCTAAAAGAGCAAAAAATAATGAATGCTTCTGTGGAATTACTTTTTTTCCTCCGATTCTTAAAAATATTTGAAAATATTCTTTACAGACTGAAAAACTCAAAAACGAATAATTAAAATAAGAATAAAAATATTTTTAAAAATCTTAGGAAAAAAGTAATTCCACAGAAGCATTCATTATTTTTTTGCTCTTTCAAATGCACTTTATTGCATTCAAATAGATCAAATAATAAAGATGTGAGAATTAAAGTCGAAATCTCATAGGATTAACATTAAGTCCACGAAATCAAAATGGCGGGTAGATGGGAGCCTTAAGACATTTTTTTAAATATCAACGTACACAATTTCAATAAAAGAAAAAGTTATAGATTCCTATAACTTTTATCTTTTAACTTTAAGTTATAGATGTTTTTGAGGTTTCGGTGAAGTAGTAAATTAAATAAGTTATTTTAAAAGAATTTTTTTCCAGATTTTCAAATTTTTTATAGTGAATTCTCCAATTTACATTGATATTTAAACTTTGATTCTTAACTTAAATTTACAAATCCTTAGAATGTTAAAGTGGACAGTTACTGCTATTATTGGAAATATACAGACAACAACATAATTTATTTTTTACATCTATGACACAAAGTGTTCTACAAATTATTGAAATTTCAACATTTTAGATACTATATTTTCAAATCAATTCTAAATTGAATTCTAATATCCATTAATATTTATCTGAATTCCCGCATTTTGTTAGTTAATTAATTTCGTTGTAAGGGAGGCTTATTTACAACTTCAGTTTACGATTCACAAACTTCATTATGCGCATTAATTTGTACATATTTCGTAAATCAAATATGATTATATTTTATCTTCTAATTTCGCAATTTGTTAAGAGTTACACAAATTTTGGAAGAACTAATTTGCATTTCAAATTTCTAATGATAATTTAAAATGAAATAGAATGAACTTAATTATTCAAACATATATCATATGTTTATTATTTGAATATGTACGAATATTACGCGACATGTTTCCTCACCTATTTGCCTTTTTAAGGATACTTCTTCCAGTTGCTTCGATTTTGCTCATAAATGTTATTTTGGTTGCAGGAATTTTACTTTTAAGAATCATTAAAAAGGGACAAATTAAATCAAAAACGCGAATAATATGAAATAGGATTTAAGATATTAGCAAAATGAAAAAGAAAACAGTAAGATGTTTGAAATATATATATATATATATATATATATACATAAACATATACATAATTTAAGAAAGAAAAAAAATCTTAAGAAAATAAAATAGCATATAAGATATTTTAAACAAAGGACGCGGAAAGTGTTAGTTCCAAATTGATGATCTTCATAAATCAGAACTCTAATTTTACTCTCAAGTGATATAAGATGTGGCTTTAATTTTATGATTTATATAGAATTACTTTTTGCAAAACCTAATGAATAGAAAAGAATATTTTTAGGCAGTATGTTTTTTTATTTTATATATAATTATAATTATAGTAAGGACAAACGATAAATTATGAAAGTTGACAATAACTATTCGGATATTACAACAAAAGCACACGAAAAAATATTAAATGAATTATATCTTATCAATATAATTATATGTTAAGCAAAAAATACTTAAGCAATAATTATTTATGTTACATGAATTACAGTAAGAACAAACGATAAATTATGAAAGTAGACAATAATATTCTATTCGAATATTAAAGTAAAAGCGAAGATAAAATATTAAATGAAATATATCTTAACGATATAAATTTATTTTAAGCAAAAAATACTTAGGGAGTTTTTTTTTACTTTTCATTAATTACAATAAGAACAAATGATAAATTATGAAAATAGATAATAGTATTATCTAGTAGAAAATAGATAATTGCTATTCTGATATTTAAATAAAAGTGCACGAAAAAATATTAAATAAATATATCTTATCGATAGAAATATATTTTGAGCAAACTAAATTTAATTATTACAATCACATTGAATTATAATGTCAATCTTTTGTATCTAAAACTATATATTCTTTATTTTTTACCCGCGTATTTTTGTTGACTCCTTTTCTCAAATCAAAAAAACATGTTAATAAAAAACATTTTTTTTGAGATCAAACGTTAGTTAAATATCATTCTATTCACCAAATTTAAATTTTCTCTTTACAACATCAAGGTACATAAGTTTGTAATCTGCAATAACTTTTCCTTCTAATGCGAACAGTAGTACATATAATGCATATCGATAAAATACAATATAGTATCTCCTAACTAAATACCAACGGGAGAATTACGAAGGGTACCAAAAATTTCTTAGTAATGCTTTTAGTCCATTTGATAAGTTGTTCCTGATTATAGTCATTTTCATAAAATAAAGTAACTTTAACATTTCATTGATTTCTAACGATTCCATTTTGAATATAAAATATTGATTAAGATAACATACAGACAAAACTTCTTAAGTCCGTTTCCTTATTTTATACTAGTATACATGGTTCTTTTTATGCGGTATTTGTGAACTAACCATTCTGGGATAATATTTTTATGGGCCAGAAAATACGACCGATAGTTAAAATTTAATACCTCAAAAGTGACTATTCATCTTCATGAGTTATTACTATCTTATTCATCCAGTATCTTAACTGAATGCCAAAAGGAAAAATTCAAGTATTACAAAATTTAGTAAGGTTTTGAAAAAAAAACTAATGTAAGAAATAATGGAGAATTTGAGTGTAAAAAAGCTACATGAATATAAAACTTATTTTTCTCAAAATTGTAATGGAAAGCGGTGCAGTGTTATGTTATTTTTAAAAATTAAAAAAAATATTAAAAATTTGTTAACTGTAAATTTTCAGTAAAATTATTTTATAGAAGAAAAAATAATTTTTCGAATTTCATTTAACTTTCTGTAAGTTATAAGACATTCGTAATTAATTAAAATATATAAATTAATAACGAAGTTTTTACCTTTAAGTGTGTTCAGTTATAGAAATAATTCTAAAAAGCATACAACGATTACTATAAAAATTTCTTCATTCGTTACTTTAATATATATTATTGTAATGATTGAAAATTAATAATGCCATTAAAAATAGAAACAATCTGCACAAATGTAAAGCGATGCAAAAATAAATATTAAAAATCTGTTTCGTTCTATACATATTACAATATTGTATGAGATACAATATTGTATACATATTACAATATTATATGTTCGACGGACCTCGTAATTTTGAACCACGGTCAAGTGACGAGGACGATACCTGAGCTGGCACCCCCTCTACTAACATCCATACCATGCCAACGGGAGGACTTTGGGCCCCAAACAGATTTAACGTGTGTCAGCCCCGGCTATACGTCGGGTCTTTGTCGGTCAAAGATCGATCCCGCGGCTGAACGAAAACCATCGGTCGCGAGTCCACGACCTTGACCACTAGGCTAGCGCAGCCCTTCATTAAGACAATGCGCCTTCTCACACCTCAGTAGTCTCCTTGACGAAAATCCACGAATTACAGTTTGAGCTGCTTGACCCCCCCCCAGCCTCTTTTGTTTCCCTAATCTAAAACTTAAGCTCTGAGAGCAGGGAATTTCGTCAAATGAGGAGGCCATAATCTTCGTAAAGAAGTATTTTGTAGAGAGACGCCGAGTACACTGTTTGAACGGGATGAGATGAGAGCATTGTTGGGTGAAATATGTAGAGTTGCAAGGAGACTATGTAGAAAAATAAAAATAAATTTTAAAAAAAAAATTCTTGTATCAAGATTAAGTCAGAAACGTTCCAGAATACCCTCGTAATCTCGCAAATCCATATAACCATAGCCTTTGTTCGCATTAATTTTTTTTTTGTTTCACAGAAAAAATTATATCTAAGAAGCGAATCTTTGTGAAATTTCACATGAAACTTGGAAAAGTCGCTACTGATACTTATAATTTATTAAAAGAAGTGTTTGCCTGTGAATGTTTATCATGTGCAAGTGTTTTTGAGTGGTTTCAGGGTTTCCGAGAGGGCCGAGAAGACGCTGAAGATGATTCACGCTCGAATATCTTTACCACGTCAGAAACGGATGAACACTATTGAAAAAATCGATAATCTATCTTCATCTGACCGTCGGTTAAGTATTCGACCAATTACCCAAGTCTGAAGAAGTAGTCAAAAACTCTGTACGGCAAATATATTCACCGAACAAAGCGCCGGCTAATTCCACATTGTCTGTCAAGATGATTTTAGCCAACTATACCATCCCAGTATTAGACCATCCGCCTGATTCGCTGTATCTTGCGCCATAATACTTCAATCTGTTTCCAAAGGTGAAATGTACATAAAAGGGACTAGATTTGAGTCTTTGAAGCTGTGAAAGAGAAAGTGGCATGTGTCTTGAAGGAGTTACGGAAGATGATTTACTAGCACTGTTTCGAACAATGGAAGATTCACATGGAGGGGGGTAAGAATAGAAAAGGGATTTATATTGAAAGTGATAGTAAGTAAATATGTATGATATCAAAATAAAATGATTTCCAACGTATCTAATATTATATATATGTATATATATATATATATATATACATACACACACATACACACACACATATATATATACATGTATATATATATATATAGAGATAGATAGATATATTATATATATATGTAATGTATATATGTTATATTATATATATATATATATATATATATATGGTAATCATAGACTCATAATTATTTTTCATTTTTTAAGTTTTTGCACTATTTTCAAAGTATATGATTTTGGAAATATGTTTTGCTTATCAAAAATGCATTCGAGTCTTTAATATATCTATAAAATATTCGTCTGAAGATCAGATAATTTAGTTGTAAATATTATTATTTGTTATGCGAATCTATCAGTAAAATTTCATTCTATTTTTTTTAATGTTCTAGAATTAATTCATTCTTTTTAAAGATTGGTATTAATTTATGTTTTGTAATGCATTCGATTTTGATGTTACTCTCTTTAACTTAAAAGTGGCGCGTAAAAAAGATAATTAGAATGGTACGAGAATCAGTAGATGTAATGTATATGTATTGAAAACGAAATTAATGTTTAATTATTTATAATAGAAATTTATGTTCAATCAAGAAATACAGCCACAAAAGCGAAAAAAAAAAAAAAAAAAAAAAAAAAAAAAAGGATTAACCCACGTTGGCTCTGATGGAAGTTGTTATCCGATGAGTCATTGACTTGTAAAATTCGATAATTTCCTGCTACGTGATTGCATTCCAATACACGTTCCAACTGTCAAGCGTGGTCGGTGCACTCCTGGGGTGGTAGAAGCCTGCTTATCAGAGCCCAAACGTGCCTTATTTGGGAGGTTTTTTTTTATATTTACGTCGCACAAGAAG
This sequence comes from Nephila pilipes, assembly GCA_019974015.1. Classification (NCBI taxonomy): domain Eukaryota; kingdom Metazoa; phylum Arthropoda; class Arachnida; order Araneae; family Nephilidae; genus Nephila; species Nephila pilipes. The sequence goes on along the minus strand of BMAW01065380.1, from coordinate 25,980 downwards.
CAACACGAGGGCTTTTGGTGACGGACCTCGTAATTTTGAGCCTCGGTCAAGTGACGAGGATGACACCTAAGCTGGCACCCCCCCCCCTACTAACATCCATACCATGCCAACGGGAGGACTTTTGGCCCCGACAGATTTAACGTGCATAAGCCTCAGCAACACGGCGGGTTTTTAGTGGTTTTAGGGCTCGAACCCACTATTCAACGAATACCCCCGGCCACAAGTCTGAAACCTTGACCACTAGGTAACCGCGGCAACCATTTTTTGGGAAAGACTTGGCTGCAGCGGCACTCAAAAACGCATAAAATATTCAACTGGGTACTATTGTGTTGAAATATAAGAACATGCATCCTTTATACCTTTGGCAACACTAATGGGTGTAGCATCTCGTCGATATACCACCTTGAAGTAAGGATGTAGCGGATGATTACCAAAGAATGCCGGTTTTCCAATGAAATGCCATTCCATAACTCCCATTTGTCTAGTTGTGTGGTGGATGAATTTTGGGTGAGTATCTCACCAGGGTCCTTGACGTCTCCACACAAGTTTTTGCTGTTCATTGGGGCTCAATGTAAGCAGTACATATCATTGAAAGTTATTCTACTCCAATCATTGAGATTCCAGGGCAATGCTCTCGACTCAACTGCAAACGTTCCTGATCAGGGAAAAACTAGAGCAATGGCCTCTGAGCCCGTTTGCTGATTCAGTCTCTGGTGTCCGAATTATACGAATTATACGTTAGTTATAAGAACGCATCAAGTGCCGTGAGTCCCGATGAGATTATCCCTATGTCTTCGCGTTCTGTTCACAACTTGGCGCTTTATACAGCTATGGTTCACCCATTCCTGCCAACATCGTAGAGCAGTAGCATCGCGCCGACCCTAATGTCATGCTATCCTGTGATTGGACCATCCTGCTTTTTATAGTCTCATTGCGCATCCTTTCTCAAACGGTAACATCTACTCATAGTGTTTGCAAAAACATCTGCGAGGCACTGGTACGGACCAGAAAGGATGTCGAAACCACATTCGTATAGAAGTTATTCCATAGCATTGCAATGTTCTCTCTTTTTATTACATCAACTGGATGCTACATGATGGAGCTCCAGCTAATCAGTAATTGTTCCCAAAAAGTTATTATTTGCATATTCTGTCACCAGGCAGGGATGAATATAATGTTTGTCAAACACAATTCACTGTTTATTATCTTATTTTGAATTAAATAATATGATTTGAGATGTTTGAAACACGAGGGGGTTTCGTAAGGGTTTGGTTATTACTAAGAAACAACCAAGATATCCGAGTAAAATTTATTTTGCATATTAATTCAGTTTTCTGTATTTAATGTTGCAAATTACGGATGTTATATTTGATTTGTTTTGGTTCAGGAAACCGAAAATTCAAGTAACCCGCAGTGTGAATGAGATAGACTTCAAATCTATTGAGTTAGAAGGTCAAGAAACGCAGGGAGAAATGTTTAACTATGGTGATTATGTAGAGATGTCTTAGCAATAAGAAAATAAACTGCTGTTTGTAGAAAATGCAACACCATGAAGGAATCATCAGAATCAAATGAAATTCGCAGCAAATGTCAATTATAGGATATTATGCAAATTAATAAAGTTTCAGAGCCATCGCGCGTGCGCGGCGCGCGCAGCGCCCTCTGAATTGATGCTGAAAGCGTATAAATAAAGTGCTGTAGCGGGACGTTGAAAAAAGTCTATGATTATTTGTTAGTGGCAAACGTTTAGTGAGACCTGAGTATGCCTCCACGACGGAAGAATAAGAAATTCAAGCAACTTACGGAGTTTGAACGAGGGAGGATAATCGGCCTTCGAGAAGGAGGATTTTCCTATCGCGCAATAGCAGCTCGTATGCAGCGGAACAGTTCCACAGTGATGCGAGTTTGGAAGCAGTGGACCGACGAGCACCGAACAACTCGAAAAACAGGCACTGGACGACAGAAGGTGACGTCAGAGCGCGATGATCGACACCTGCTCCGCATGGCGGTGAATGATCGCACAGCTTCCTCCAGGCAGCTGGCAGCACGTTGGTCTACTGCTACAGGTGTACAATTGTCGGCTTCGTCAATTCGTCGTCGTCTGCTGCGCCGTGGATTGCGTGCAAGGGTGCCTTTATACAGGATTCCCCTCACGGCGAATCATCGACGGCTGCGTCGGCAGTGGGCTCTTGAGCACAGAGACAGGCGAGCTGATTGGCACCAAGTTGTCTTTTCAGATGAATCACGCTTCAATTTGTGGACCCATGATGGCCGTGTTCGTGTTAGACGTTATGCCGGTCAACGCTGCCTTCCTGAGTGTATTATTGAACGACATAGTGGTCGAACACCCGGAGTTATGGTCTGGGGTGTGATTTCGTATCATGGACGATCCAATTGGATACGAATTGAGGGTAATCTCAATAGCAACAGGTACGTCCGTGAAGTGCTACAGCCCGAAGTCGTTCCTTTCCTTCAAGGCATCCCTGGAGCTATCTTTCAGCAGGATAATGCACGTTCACATGTTGCGCGGACTGTTCGAGACTTCTGTTCAGCACAACGCATGCAACTTCTTCCTTGGCCTGCTTATTCACCGGATATGTCGCCTATTGAGCACGTGTGGGATATGGTTGGTCGGCGTCTCGCTCGTGATCCGCGTCCTGCAGTTTCCAAAGACGAACTTTGGTTGCGCATACAAGCGATATGGAATTCTCTTCCTCAAGCAGATATTCAACATCTGTTTGACTCCATGCCACGTCGTATAGCAGCACTTATTGCAGCGCATGGTGGCTGCACCAAATACTGATTTCGGACGCTTAATTTGTTTCTTTTGTTTTGAAAATTTCATCATTTATTTGTATCAGTACAAGTCGTTTCTGCATTAAATTTCATTTGATTCTGATGATTCTTTCATGGTATTGCATTTTCTACAAACAGCAGTATACAAATTAAGTTTCTATCTGGATTATTTTTAATTATAAATAAAACTGTCCGATACCCCGAGATAATAATTAAATATTTATGATTCTGTGTGTTACTCTTTATTTCTTCCTGAAACCAAACAAATGAACTCTAATAGTAATTTACAACGTTATGTACATAAGGATCCGTTAATATGCAGATTAAATTTTATCCTGATATATGTTTACCTTGTAGTAATAATTAAGATTTTGCCTTACTCCTTCGAATATCTTGAAATAAAAAAAGTTAAAATGATCAATCCATGTATAAAAGCCTGCTTGAACGATTTTTGCCATTTAATTTTGAATAAAATTAAAAATTAGAGTATAAAAGTTTGTCGTGCATCCCTTCTGCAGGTATAACACGACTGAAAATATGATATACATAAATAATCTTCCTTCCTTATATAATAATTTTTGCCACCTAAGGGGCTATTGTCTTAGGTGAGGCGTTTTGGCGTACCCGATCACTTTTCATTTTTTTTTATAATTTTCTTCAATTTTAATTACATTTAGCTTATATTCAATTTAATTAGTTATGGTTCGTTTTAATTTTAATTACATGTAGCTGAAAAAATATTCAATTTAATATTTAACTGTTTCCTTTAATTTCAATATCGGAAAAGTTTACTATTGTTCATTTCTAGATATTTCATCGTTTATTTTAATTCTTATATTGAATTGAGTAATTTAATAATAATTGTAAAAAAACGCACCTTGGGTGGCTAAATCTGATCTTTGCAAAACTTCGCTTAGATCTTTCTTTTCATCTTTTCTGGTTTAAAAAATATGCTTTTAATTTTATTTATTTTTATTTAAGATATAAAAACAAGAAGGAGGGTCGAAAATAGAGAAGGATCACTAGGGTATCCCGGGGGCGCGTCACTCGTGTTTACCAAAGACAGTAAAACCCATGGGTAAGAAAAAGATCACTAGGGTACCTTGGGGTCATGATGCCCGTACTTACATGAAGAAGGCAAGTCTCTGAGGTCCCTTGATATAATCCCCAGGGGCAGGGTGCCCGGCTATTCCCCCAGACGCTGGGTACCTATTTTAGTCACTTCTTACGACATGCACGAGCTACCTCGGGATTATTCTGTCATTCCTGGTCACCACACGGGTCTATGGTGGCTGTGAAGGTCTTATCACATCTGGGAGTACAAAGACATGGGTATGTAAGACTCAAAAGCCTTCAACGCAGGAATTTTAAGAGACGAATGCTGAGCAGGAGGAAGAATTTTTTAAAACAAATTTAAACAGTTTCCCTTTTATAATTAACACTTTGGGTAACTTAAAGCGAATTTGTTTGATTTGTAAATTCTTATCAATAAATGAAATTCGATTTATATATATTATTATTAGTAAAACACGTTCCATTTGGTCGAGATGTTGTAAGGCGGTGAGAGTGGTTGTAATAGAAATTAATAAGTTAGTCCAGACTTTTTTTTAGCTGCAAAACGTTAATTTGAACATTAATGCAGCACGATACACAACATTTACAATAATACTACGCATCTAACTGAATTATCAGACATTGCCCGTTTCTTTCGCCATTGTTCTCCTGTTCCTCGCTTTCTCCTTCACTACTCTCGCCTAACGTTGAGTTCTTCCTCTCTGCTCATCAAGTTGAGTTGTTCTTCATCTCCGAGTCAAGTTGAGTTGTTATTTTTCATAAATCTTTACTTTATTGTTATATTAAAATTGTTATAGTGTAACGAATAGGATTGAGGAAATACTTAAAAAGGTTTACTATTAATAATAGCAGTTAAATGAGTGTTAATGATATTGGGCTAAATATTTTGAGTGAAACTTCTGTATCAGATTTCCTTGGAGTGAGAAACGTTAGGAATGAGTTCAAATGGGACAGGCAAAGGAATTGAGAACTTGAACCCTATCTTCAATTCTTCTAAGGATTCTATCACGAGTGGAATAAGTAGAACAATCTTTGTAATAATTATAGGTTAAATTAATGGCTTAAATTACACAGAAATAGTAGGTTAAAGTGAAATATTTAGTATCAGTAGTTCTGAATAAAATAATTGGATTCCCCTCTGTGAATGACTTTGTCTTCCTTTTACTGCGTAACTTTGTGATTTTGCGAATGTCTTTATTTGATTGTGTAATTTTGTGATTATCTAAATAAACTTAGTAATGACAAGAGAAGGAAATATCAATGGAGCGTTACAGATTTGTCTGACAACGCGATAAATTCTCTGGCACCCTTTTGGACGTCCAGCCAATGTAGGGGAAAATAACTTTTGGGTACATCCATCGAGATAAAAGAAGACGGATATATGATAATTTCTATGAAGAAAGTGACTTTTCTGTATTGTAAAAAGATAAACATTTTCAATATAACGCACATACGTGAATTCAATGCTTTTATTTTTCAGGCAATATTTTCTAATGGAAAAGGAGATGAACTACTAAGTATAATATTAGATATAAGACTCCTCTTTATCGTCCATTTTGATTTCGTAAACGTTATGTTAATCCTATGGAATTTCTATTACCTTTCTCAAATCGTTATTATTTTACCTATTTGAATACAAAAATATACATCCGAAAGAGTAAAGAGTGATGAAGGTTTCTGCGAAATTAATTTTCGCTCTGATTCTTAAAAAGATTTTAATCCCATTATGGAAGTTTTGTTTTTGGTTTTTCTGGTCTTCAAAAGATATTCTAAAATAGTTCCAAAATCATGGAGGAAATGTAATTACACAGAAGCCTTCATTAAATTTTGCTCTTTGATATGCCCTTTTTTGCATTGAAATAGATAAAATAGTAAGGATTTGAGGAAGGTTGTAGAAATTCCATTGAGTTAACATTACATTCAAGATAAATTGGCCGATTAAAGGGAACCTTAATGTAAAACATTAAAGGTTTTTGTTCTGCTCCAAAAAGTACATATTATATTTAGGTTTCTAAATTTAAATAGCTTCAAAGTAAAATGAATGAAAAAATTAAATGAATTACGTATAATTTTAATGAATACTTATAATATAATTTTTTACGTAAAATGAATGAAAATGAATTCCGTATAATTTTTAAGAATATAAATATTTTTTGTAAAGGGAAACTTTTTAAGTTAATTTTCGGATTTTGAAGCAATTTTAATATCCTAACAATTTTTAATATGAAACTCAATTTTCAAGTATTCATTTGGTGAATAGTATGAGTCAAAATATTTATACTGAATTTTTTAAAAGTAAAAATTTTTTATTCTTACTGAATTACTCCTAATTTATTAAAAAAAATCAATATTCACTTACGAAAAAATCAATTATAAAATAATACTTTCTGTTGAACAAGCAAGCTTTGAAAATAATAAAAGCATTTCCTATAAAAAGGAAATAGAAAAATACCTTCTTCTGAAAGAGGTTTTATTGATTTCAATTCATTAAATTCTTTTTACAAATAAACCTTCTAAAGAAAGAAAATGTAAACAAACAATTGATCTTTTGTTAAACAATAATACTTGCATAGGTAGACTTCAGTTTACATATTGAAATCCTCTTTTAAGTAAGATAATTAAAATGAAAACCCTTTTGTTTCCTCTCAATTTCTTCGATTTCACATTGTTTTTTTTTCTTCAAATAAGTAAAAACTATGTTTCAAAAGCTTTGCGTCTTATTTTTTGAGCTTCTGAAGTCAGTAATAGTCTTTAATCTAAAAATAACCAAAGAAACCCTATATTTCTTTCAAAGGAACAATAGAAAAATTCTTTTCGTATTGTTCAGTAAACAATAGAAAGTTTTTTCGTGATAAAACAATGTAAAAAAAAGACAAAAGTAGTATTTTCGTTTGAAAAAAGAGTATTTGAGTTTATGTAATTTGGAGTGCTTAATTAAAAGTTATAATTAATGATTTATTAATTACATTTCTAAAAGTGAGCTTCTAAATTGCTCAAGTTTTCAATGGGAAATAGGGATGAGGTAACTAACTGCAGTATTTTGCGTGGATCATTTATGATTTTTCTAAATTCATATTTATCATGCTTTTCGGATTTCAAAAATTAGACGTGTAACTTTCCCATTCCATAAAACATTCTTCGTTTTCTTTGGAGCATATTCACCGGAAGTAATCAATTTTTTACTGTTTCTAGGTTTATGGTGCATAATGAGTAATCAAGGTCTCCTCAAAGGTGACCACTTAACACAAAATGACTACTTGACACGGAACAATCAAAAATAAGTTTCGAATCAGTATTAAATGAATTTTGGCACAATTAAATAGATGCGATCCAATACTGGTAACAACATCTTGCCTATCAATGCCACCTGTTGTCAAAAACGAATACTTTTTCTTAACTTTTCGTTTGACGGGAACGATCTTTCTGATGTTGCCTCAAAAATGTTTGATTTTATCCCAAAAATTAGACTGCGACCACCTTGACTTTCACAGCCCTTTGAATCACGTTTCACTCAAGTATGTAGTCATTTTTGTTTTTCTGCAATAGAAGCTTCCACGTTGTCGTTTCATTCGAAGTTCTGCATCTGCTAGATGCACGCACCCAAAAATGCTGTCCTGTGGTTTCGCTTCTGGGGCTCGGAGTCTTTCAAATAATGATGAACTCAAAATGATACTTAGATTTCAAGAACCCAGAAGACTAAAATCGTGCAAAAAATTTATATTCAATGAAATTGTGGAGGATAGCTCAGATTAAATAAATTGTAAAATAAATAAGTAAGAGTGGATTGCCTTAATTTTCATAAAAGACAACGAAATTTAATTCTTTAGGCAACGATGTGCTTTCAAATAGGTATACCATAGTACATGATCATCATACGTTCACCTCACTAGTCAAAAGTTATATTCGAACATATTTTTACAAAGCAATTCAATTAAGGATTCTAACAACAGTCACGAAACTAAGCTAATTATAACAAGTTGCCAACGCATGACAACTCTACTTAAAAAAAGATGTTTAACATAATTAGACTTTACATTTAACAGGCATGTGCCAATATATGTTTAAAATAGATATTACTTTTTACAGGCGTGGCGGGTTCCGCTCTACTCTCTGATACAAAAAAAAATATGAAATTTTTTCGACACAAGAAAGCGCCATCTAGTGGCGTGTACAAGCAAAATAAGCAATAAAAATGTTATTTTGCTGTTTTTTGTTTGGCCTATTCAGTTGTGAGTTACAAGGTGTTAAAGTAAGTGAGTGAGTGACTGTGGAGTTTAATGGCGCAAGAGCCAAAATAGGCGATGCTGCGTCAAACACTTGTTATACGAGGTGTTAAAAATGGCAGTCAACAAAGAGAAAATTCGGTACATTTTACAGTTTTTCTTTGATAAAGGTGAAATTGCAAGGCAGGCGGCTTAAGATGTGAATGCTGTTTATGGTTTCAATACTGTAACAGCCAATTACGTATCGTTTTAGTTTCACCGATTCCGTTCAGGTATTTTTGATGTTAAAGATGCGCCACGCACAAGTGGGCCCGTAGTCTAAAATGTCGATAGAATCACAGAAATAATCAAATATGACCGGCATGTTAGCAGTCGTAGCATCACTTAGGAGTTGAAGATGAACAATAAAACAAATTAAAACCATTTGTATATAGCTAGAATCTAAACTAAACTCAATGTTTGGTGCCACACCAATTAACACAAAAAAACATGATGGATCGAGTTTCCATGTGTGAAGCCTTGGCCAAACGGAATGAAATCAAACTATTTCTTAAACGGAAGGTGACTAGAGAGGAGAAATGGGTACAATAATACATTGGGTGAAGATAATCGTGGTCAAAGTAGTGTGAAGCTGGTCAAAAGGTGGCCAAACCAGGACTATCGGCCAAGAAGGTTCTGCTGTGCGTTTGGTGGGACCGGGAAGGAGTAATTTATTATGAGTCTCTTCCATATAGCTTAAAACTAAATTCGATCTCTATGGTTAACAACTGAATCGTTTAAAGCAAGCGATTGGCCAGAAATGGTCAGAATTGGCCAACAGGAGAAGTGTTCCGCACCATCAGGACAACGCCACACACGTTTATAATGACTCACCACACACTACGAGAGCTTGGTTGGGAAGTTTTGATGCCTCCACAATATAGTTCGAACCTGGCATCAAGCGATTACCATGTTTTCCTTGCATTGCAAGACTTCCTTGGTGATAAGAAGTTGGCATCAAGAGAAGATTATGAAAATCGGTTGCTAGAGGTTTTCGAGAAAAAAACACAAGACTTCTAACAAGAGAGGTTTTATGAAGCTATCTTTAAAATGACAACAAATTGTGGGACAAAACGGTGAACATTTGTCCTAAATCGGACAATCCGAAATTTCGACGCGCACCCATTGTAGTGTTCAAAACAGATACTGCTTTTTACAGGTACAGTTTGGTGTATTACCAGTTTACACATGTGATACGTTTAGTAAAATCATTTATTTTTATTAAAAATTGAAGCTAATGCGTATTTAATAATATTTGAAAATTGCTCATGTTAGGGCTAAGTGGGTATGAAATAACTCGCTGTTACATATCTCATCCATCGTTTTTTCCTTTTTCTATATTGGTGAGTAAGACGCTCAGCGCATTGCAAAAACTCTTTGTATTAATTTTTCCGGCTAATGAGAAATTCTTAGTTTTCTTTAGAGAAAACTCACAGGAAGTAATCTGCTGTTTTGATTGTTTCTAGGTTTTTGATGCATAATGATCAATCCAGGTCTCACTGACGCTGACAACGAAATACAATATGACACGGAGCTTTGAATCAATATTAAATTTGTTTTAACACCACTAAACAGATAAGAGCATATGATAACTCCAGACTGCCGTAGCAACGACATCTATCTTAAAAAACAGATACTATTTAAAAAAAACAGATATTTCTTTTCGTCACCTTAATAATTTCTTTTACTGTCGCAAAGGTACTTTTTTAAATTTAAAAACTTTTTTCGTTACTTAGATTGCATCAGATTGGTTTTATTAACGTCTACTGAAATCAACACAAGGCTATTGACAACAATTCTCTTAATTTTGAACCTTGGTCAAGTGATGAGAACGACACCCAAGGTGACCTTCCCTCTCTTAATTTCCACACTACGCCAAGTGGAGGACTTTGAGCCTTGACAGATTTAACTTTCATCATCCCCCGCTACACGGCGGGTTTTTAGTGGCATCAGGGTTCGAATCCATGATTCGACCAAAAACCACCGACTGCGAGTCCACAACCATTGTTCCTAGACTACCGCAGCCCCTTTCATTATCTTAGCAATCTTATTTGCTGTCAAAAAGGTACTTTTTAATCAGTTAGTATGTAATCAGTTACTTCTGTAACGTTTTAATCACATTATTTATTTCTATTAATAACTGAAACCAATGCATTTTAAAATTGCTTTTACTTTTAGAGCCAGGATCATGAATCCAGCAAACGCTGCATTGGCCAAAACATTCCTTCAAAGGAGAACAATGCCATTTAAAACACTAAGGCCCTTTAATGCCTCTCACATCAACAAAGATAATTTATTTACCTCAAACTCGTTTTAAGACGACGTAAGCGTTTCGTTAATATTTAAGCACCTTTATGATACCCGCAGTAGATTAACTGAATGTGGAAACTCCGTGGAGAGGGTGTAATTGATTGAGCCATTCCCTTGATCACTGTAATGGTCATCCGCACCTGATTGGTCTCATTTGAGATAACGATCCTTTTCCTAGCAGCTAGTGGAGGGGGTCTCGAAACAATTTTTCAGTTGCAACATGAGAAGAACAGGAGGAAACATTTTGATTTATATACCACTGATTTAAATAACATCAAGTGCTCTAATTTTTTAATGGGGTTTCATTAAACCACATTTAACTTTGTCTGATTCAAAATTTTAAGAGCCTTTTTCTCACATTTTAAAGCCACCAATAGTGCTGAAAGTTTCTATGTATGATTGTTTTCGGTGACAATACGATGTTTAATTACAATTTTAAAAAAATTCATTGATTATAACTATTTATTTAAAAAATTAAATTTTATGCCTAGTCTCTCGCGAAGTCGCCAAATGGTCGACAAACCATCATTTAATTTATCGTTTGATTTAATTTTAATACATTTCGTTTAAATACATTCCATTTAATAATTCATCGCTTCCTATAATTTTAATTTTAATTGATTAACATAATGCTTAATTGAGCTACAAAATTTTACACGTATTTACTTTAGATGATAAATTTAATTAACGAAAAATAATAAAATAAACCATTAAAACTAACTGTTGAATGAATTCGACTCAATGTTCCCTTTTGATCTTAAAAGTTAAAGTATAAAAATAACAGAAGAAAAGGAGCAATAGGGGAAATACATTGTGTTATATTATTCCCCAACAGGGTTTTTAAATATGAAGAAAAATAAAACTGTTTAAACACAAAGTTGGGAAAACAAAGCAACACTCCTTTCTCAAATCTCAATTTTGGAGGTTAGAAGTTTCTTTTTCAATCACTCAGATTATTCAGAAAGATTAATGGTATAGTAATATCACCTAACTCTTTTATCCAAAAACAACATTCTTACCATAATTCAATTATTTAACTATCCCCTTATCCTACAATTATATACAAGAACATCGTTATATATAAGCATAATATAGCATTAACATGTCTTTCTATAATCCTGCAATGATTAATTTCGATTATATGAATTCCAGGAAGCTATGAATTGCTAACAGCTTAGGAGTAAAGCTAAATCACAGTTCTTTTCTCCCAGGGTGGCTCAAAAACTACTTGAATTCGAAGGCAGATGATATCATTAAAGTAAATTGTTGTTGCCATTGAGTGTAAGGGATCTGAAATTTTTTTTAGATGAATGCATAAGTTAGTTTTAATTTGACAGTCATTTGCCAGTGAATCAAAATTTGATTGTTGCCACATCGAGTCACCATCGATGAGACATGGGTGTATCATTATGCCCCGAAAACCAAGCAAAAACCAAAATATTCAGTTGCTTCCTGTGAATATTTACCAAAAAAGGCCTAGATGATCTCATCGGTCGGAAAAAACATGACGAAAACATATGAGCTGCGAAACTGACCATAATCATGAACACGAGTAACTGAGACAAAGGCAGCTGTCTAGTGAGTCATGATTCTTAGTAGAAACATACCATTTTCGATGCTACGAGCGTCATCTCTTTGATTTTCTAAGCACTTATTGAATACCCCTCGTTATGTTTTTACCTTTCTGTAGCGAAATGTATCTATCGTTTAGAAATAAATTCCTCATAAATCATACGAAAAAAAATTAATTAAATTATAGTTAAAAAACTAATTTCGTAGTTTAATCTTTCAAAGTAATCGTCACTGAAACGTTTTGAATATTTTATTAATCCACTATCAATTAACTTAATACACCTCAGCCTTTTGACCAGCATGTAAGAGTTTAAAATAATTAATTTTTGGAGATTTATATTCATAGAGAAAATATACAATATTTTAATTTTTGGTCTGCGATATGATAAACTATCGAAAATTTGTGAACACTATCTATGAACATATCTTATCACGTTCAATAGCATCAACGTTATTGATCCAACTCTGTTAGCCGTGAGTCGATTATTTGATCAAGAACAACTTTCAACAAAATTTCATCAAGCTGTTCTGTCCCTTGCCCATCTATTTTCTATTTTTGAGTTCGTCTATAACTGATAACGCGTATCGAGTTTATTCATTGACAGGTCAGTCTGGGAGTTTTTCTAAAATTAGATTTCACTCCGAAGTTTATCTTAGTATCTCTAGAAGTCAAAAAGGATTCATTCAAGAACGTGATAAGTTCCCGGGCACTATCTCGGACGTCCGGTAAAAGAAGAACGAGACACATACGTCGATAATGTGAGACGTAGATACGATAACGTCTGTCAAAACGTGACTTCCTTTAAGTGAAATGGCGATGAAATTCGACGTTACGTGGATGAGAGATAGATATCAGTGTCCCCAGTTGAGTGAATTCTAATTGATTGAATATAGGGACATTTTTTTAAATAAAAGATATTTGTTAAGTGGAAACAATCTTAACATTGTATTTATTTATTTAGGTTTCGTTACTAAATAAGTCTGTAGATTTCTGTTAAGAATGTAGATAAAAATAAGATAAGAATATAGATTTAAGGACATCATCACTTGGTAAAGTACTGAAAAATATTTGTATTCTCAAATTTTTAAACATAGGTTGACATTTAATTGCTGAATGTAACATTTCATTTTTGTCTCATGAATTAGAAATTTATAGATTATTTATTAGATTGATTATTACTAATAAAAATTAATAGAGCGAAATACTAAAAATAAGCAGTTGATTTATTGAACTAAACCAAGACATCATTTTTCCCAAATTTTGTCATAATATATATATAAACGACAAGAAAGGAACTATGATTTTAATATGTACTCAAACTTGTTATACACCATTATTTTTATAACTGGTGGATGACTATAGTGCAAATTTACTTTTTTAGGAATCAGTTATTAATTTAAATAAATATCTAAAATTTTATAATGGTAGGTTAAGGTTTTAGTTTAGTTTAGTTTATATTAACGTCGCACTGGAAGCAACACGACGGCTATTGGCGACGGACCTCGTAATTTTGAACCACAGTCAAGTGACGAGGACGACACCTGAGCTGGCACTCCCCCTCTCCTAACTGCCATACCACGCCAACGGAAAGACTTTAGGCCCCGACAGATTTAACGTGCATCAGCACCGGCTACACGGCCAGTCTTTGGCAGCCAAGGATCGAACCCGCGACTGAACGAAAACCGCAGGTCAAGAATTCGAAACCATAACCACTAGGCTACCGCGGCCACGTAGGTTCAGGTTTATCAGGTAAGATTCAGGTTGTTTTTTTCCAGTTGACGCCAGGAATTTTAAATTTCCGTTAATATATCATGGGATAAGCATACCATAAAGTTACAATTTCCTATAGCATACTTATACTCTAAATGAGAAAAATTAGAAACATGAGAAAGACACAAGTCAATTGTTATTTGTCCACTCAAAATAAGGAAAAGAGACGTAGGGGTTTGGGAGGGTTCTTTATCGAAACAGAACTCCCAAGCCCACTGATCGTAAAATGCAAACGGTGAGAATTCGTACTTTAATCATAAAAGAGATAAGATAAATTTGTTGGATTTAGAGGAGATTACGGGGGTCGCTCAATAAGTCCAAAGAAAGTACATGAGATGGCAATTGAAACTTCGAAAATGGTTTGGTTTTAATAAGCGTCAGGACTTACCAGACAGCTGTCTAAGTCTCAGTCACTCGTGTTTGGGATCATGGCACATTTCGCACATAAAAGCTCTCCCTCGTATTTCTTACAGCCGTTGATGGACGAAGCATTCTATAAGCAATAAGTTGTTCGTATTTGAATGAATAATTGGGAAAATGATAAGAATACAAAAATATGAAGACTTAAAGTAAGATAACCATTCAATCAATATTTTTGTAAATTAACGATGTGTGGATATTTATTAATGAGACTGACGATTCTATGGAAATACGTAGTGGCTAAAAGCAAGCGACCGACAGCTGTTTAGCGGAAAAACTTTTTTTTCGAATGCAATACTTCTTGCTTCTGTAAACAAATCTGTATAGCCGTAGTAGAGTAACGTGTGACAAATCGTGGTTTTTTACTTATGATCCTAAAACGAAGCGGCAATCCATGTACTAGAAGAGCCTATCTTCACCGAGAGCCTGAAAGGCTCGAATCAGCAAATCAAAATTCAATGCAATGATGATTGCTTTCTTTTATACTCTTGGGACTGTGTACCATTCGTAGATTCCAGAAGAACAAGCTATTAATCAACATTACTATCTTTAAAATCTTGAGGAACTCCCTGAAAGAATAAGAAAAAAAAAACCCACCCGAATTGTGGAAATTTAAGTCATTTTGCACTTTGTGTCAAGAGGTTTCTAAGCCAAGTACAACATCCCAAAGTTACAACACCCCCCTTATTCGCCGAATCTTGCTCCATGCCACTTCTACCTGTTTCCTCAGGTGAAATGAAATCTGCTTTAAAAGTTAATAGATTTGAGTTCGTTGAAGCGAAAAGTAGAAAGCGGCTTGAGTTCCGAAGGGATTGACAGAAGATTTCCAGCACTGTTTTGAACAATGGATAGAGGAAGTATGTGTATTGAAGGTGATGATTAATAAATATGTTTGAAATCAATATAAAATGCTTTATAGCGTCAGCATCGTTGTTCAATAGCCCCACTTTGTATCCCTAAGTTCGTAAGAAATGAATAATTATATAAAATATTATCTTACCTTACTTTTTGCAACCATGTGACGCCTGCCCGATCCTGGCTGCCTCTTGTGCCATAGCTAAATTCAATGATTAAACACTAAGACACAGTACGTCAATCAAAGAGACACTAGAACAATAATTACGGAATTTATTAACTTCTAGTTAATATAACAATAAATATTAGTGCTCTCCCTGGCAAGGATTCTTCTAACCTAATTCAACCCACCAATAATAATCTAACAGACTTTTACCACTAAGCCTTCCTCGACTGCAACTCAGATTCTGGAATAACTAAATCTCTGGAATAACTACACCTTTAATCCAATCGCCTATTTCAACCTCTCTTTTCAATTCCTCCTTCAACCTCTCTTTCCTTCTCCTTCAGTCTCCTTCCAGTTCTCCTTCAGCCTCTCTATCACGACTTTCAGTCGGAGTTTATATATTTCCTAACTTTCCCGCTTCACTTCATTTCTACCTGCTTTCTATCTACATATTCACGTTTCATTTTTGGTTGGGCAAATGTTGTTTAGCAAAAGCAATCAATCTTAATTAAAAGTCCCCAAGGTTAGTGAAGAGGAACCGAGAATAGCCCGCTGTCACAACCATACAATTGTCTTCCCATCGTTGATTGGAAATATAATAATATTCAGACGAACATTATATTTTTATTCCGTTTACTGCCTGCAAACAGTATATATTTCTTAGAATATTATCCTTTTCCTAATACCCCATTCATCTACTTTTAATAATTTCCTCTATGTAACATCTGGTGTCATTCAAAGTGCACAAAATTAACCTTTATTTCTCAATTTATTACTACATATCTTTGAAACAAATCATTTACACTTAAGTTTCTGGAGAATAGCCAGTCCAGTTAACAGATTAAGGCTTTAATTGATCTCGAGTAGAATAAATTATTTACCCCGATTTTATTTAAGTTGACGGACGCTTTTCGTTAATATTTAACTACTTTATACCAACAATAGATTAAGTGAATTTAGAAGTTCCGGCGGATAATTGATTGAGTTCCCTAGAGCATTATAATGGTCATCCTCACCTGATTAGACTCACGCGAGATAATGATCTTTCTATTTGTAGCTGTTGTATGGATTCTTTGGAAAGAGTTTCCTGCTCGGACATGAAAAAGATTAGCGAAGAATGAAAGAAAATAATTTATTTATGTTTTACATACGTTTAATTTAATTTTGTGCTTTGGATTTCTCTATCATTTCTAATGAATTAGGCGTTGGATGAAAAAAAATATTCATCGTATTTGTTTACAATTGAGGCCACTCATTTTGTAGATGTTAATGCTATTTTATTTTTGCAGAATTTGAAATTTTCAGGGGAGAAAAGGAAGCATTTTCCCCCTTGAAAACCCGTCACATCATAATACTCGTCTACTTTGTGATATTAAATGTTACTCGAATCACACACAAATCTGAATTTCAACTTCGATTCAAGCACAGATAATATAATTAAAATAGTCTCTCGAGTGAGTGAGTGAGTGAGTGAGTGAGTGAGTGAATGTAAAGTTTATTGGCGCAAGAGCCAGATATGGCTATGCCGCGCCAAACAAGATTAAACTGTGGTCTAGACGTGAAGTTGAAGAAAAGGTAAAAATGGTTGACAAGAAAGAGGTTCGAAAATAGAGAAGGATCGCTAGGGTAGCCCGAGGGTGTGTCACCCGTGTTTATCAAAGACAGTAAACCCCATGGGAAAGAAAAAGATCACTAAGGTGCCTCGGGGTCATGATGCCCGTACTTACCTGAAGAAGGCAAGTCCCTGAGGTCCCCTGATATAATCCCCAGGGGCAGGGTGCCTGGCTATACCCCCAGACGCTGGGTACCCATTTTAGTCGCCTCTTACGACATGCATGAGCTACAGTAAGACTATTCTGTCATCCCCGGTCACCACACGGGTCAAAATAGTCTCTCGACCACGGTTCCATCTCCCTTTCCACGAGTACAAGCAAATTCTAATATATTAGAATTACATTTATTTCTAATTATAAGGAATACACTACCGGAATGTGATGCCACAAATTCTCCTAACAATAAATCAACCAGACAGTGCGTTGGCTTCAAGTCTCAACGAATCAAGTAGACACACAGGAAAACTCAAACGTACTTCCAACTAACAATCTTCCTGTATTGCCATAATATTCTACAATACAATTTTCTGTCGCTTTTGTACGACTTGATAATATCTATTCACTCAACATCTAAAGTTTATTTAAGTTGCATAACTACGTTTCATTTTAATTCAAAAGAAGCTCGATGGTTGAGTGAGTGAGTGAATGTAAAGGTTATTGGACAAGAGCCAGATGTGGCTAAGCTGCACCAAACGAGATTAAACTGTGATCTAGACGTGAAAAATAAGAAGGACGGTCAAAAATAGAGAAGGATTACTAGGATGACCCGGGGGTGCCGTCACCCACAGGGAAGGTTAATGAACTCTTGTAATGAGCAGAATTAAGAAGGAGTTTTTGCTTTCTTTATAACGCGCGTTGTAATGATCAAGTGAGTAAGTAAATGTAAAGTTTACTGGCGCAAAAGCCAGATGTGGCTATACTGCCCCAAACAAGATTTAACTGTGATCTGGATGAAAAGAAATTGAAAAAAAAAAAAATTGGTTGACAAGAAAGAGGTTCGAAAATAGAGAAGGATCGCTAGGGTAGCCCGAGGGTGTGTCACCCATGTTTACCAAAGATAGTAAACCCCATGGAAAAGAAAAAGATCAGAAGGTTGCATCGGGTAATGATGCCCGTACTTACCTTTAGAAGGCAAGTCTCTGAGGTCCCCTGATATAATTCCTAGGACAGGGCGTCCGGCTATACTCCTAGACGCTGGGTATCCCTTTTTATCGCCTCTTACGACATGCATGAGCTACATTGGTATTGTTCTGTCATTCCCGGTTACCACCACACGGGTCAATATTACCATCAAATGGTCTCTGAATGTGGTAGCCATTTTCCCCCTTTTGGCTTCTGAAAATGTCACCTGATTCTGGCTGTGATACAGATCACTTGCTTACTTATAAAAGATAATCTTAAAAAAAAATATGGAACATTTATATACTTTTTACAATAACAGTAACTGCAACTTTTAAGCAGTTCAGTAATTGATAATATTAGTTTGTAAAATATCAAACTATCTCATGCAATTTTAAACTTCATGAAACATGTATAATCTCAATAATTACTTAAATCACTTATTTTATGTGATGCATTTTAAATCACAGTATATATATATATATATATATATATATATATATATATATATAAAGATGAATAAATTTGATTTTATAAGTATCTAGCTTTCGCTTTTGAGCCATTTTAATCACAAACTACCGAAAATTACTCAAGAAAAGTACAGGATCATCATCCAGGTAGGTAATATTTTTCTCATTATGCAAAAAATTACACGATGTCGGTAATACTATGTGCATGCTATAAAACAAACTCAATTTATCCCATAGGTATTGTTTGTAACGCAAACATCGCATAATAACATACGCGGACAAAATCTGCTCGTCAGCGAGCATTGGGGCAAAGTTTCGCTATGCGAGTAGAGCTCGGCTGCAACCCTTTGGTTAGAGATATTTGAAACGAGGGGAATTCGTCTGCGCACATTATGATCCGAATGCGAGCTGGGCTCGTTCATAACCATTGTAGGGTTTATTGCCTTTGATTAACAAGATGATTCGAAATATCAAAGAAAAAGTCAATGGTATAGTTGCGCGTTCTGAAAAAGAAACAATTCAACGGAATGCAAAAGCAAGATTTTTCTATTTGTCCAGGTCCCTTGCTATATGTTATTACAACACGAAGGTAAGATTCACATTTTATTTATTTAGTGATTCTTTTCTGTACGCCAGATTTTCTTTTCTATTTAAATATAGACATTCTCTATTATTATTCATACATTGAAATAAAAAAAAATCTCATTATTATATATATGATAAAATGAAACTGTTATGTTTTTAGTGGTAAACCTAATTTCGAAACAAATAAGAACAGTTAAGTTAATATCACGAGTTGCAGCCAAATTTTTGCTATTGATTTGAAGACTTCTCGGTTTTTTCATGTCTGGTGTTTACCCTCGATTTAGGTGAACTTTTAGTTTAGAATAATCGATATGTGATGCGACTCCAATACCGAATATCGATGTATCATCTCAGTTGAATTTGGATGTGTCATAGCTTTGTTGTTGGAATCGATTATGTATAAAAGAAACTTTTGAGACAAGTCGTTCCGATTTACACACTCTTTTCTTTGCAAGTATTGGATACAGTCCATGCAAAGTTGCCTTATTTCAAGCAACAGCTGAGGTTTTCTTACGGGAATGGTCAAATGCATCGGATTCGTATCGGAATTTTGTGATTTTTGTATCTATTCAGTCAAAATAGAAAATCTATATTCCCTGCATCTGAGCAAACTTTAGTTTTTAGTATCTGATACAAAGCGTGTGATGTCATAATTCATATAAGTATAAACTAAAAATGATAATCACTTGTACATATGCTAATCACTGATATTAATATGTAATAGTCTACAGTTAAGACAGAATGGATTGTTGCTGAAGAATTTCATGCTTTGAAACTTTAATTAGATGACAGTAAGTGAATCTTAATTCATTTATGAATTTAAGAACCAATTGTTTTAATGATTTTGTGCTCAATTACATTACACTTTTACATCGGCTTATTTTACATTAAGCATTCAGGTAAGTCGAAGTATTTTAGTGATGAAAAGTTATTTAGACATATGTGTTCTAAGACTGTATAACAGAGTTATTTTTGTAATTAATATATATATTTTTTAAAATTCTTAGGAATTTCGCCCTAAGTATATTCACCTTCTTTTTAGTATGAATATACTTAGGTGAAAACGGCAGTAACATGGGCTATGTGCAGTATTTCTCTCTGACTAGGGTTTCTTTCTATTATTTTTATAAGTACCCAGCTTCTTCCCAATCAAACGAAACGTGACGCAAATTAAATATACTGTAGAAGGTGAGTGAATAGTTATAATAAATTCGGGCAAAAGATGTAGAGTATTGTAAATGAAAAAAATGTTACGGTAATAGGAAGGATGTTAGTATAGCAAACGCGGAAGTTTTCTGTCGTGTATATTTAATTTGAAAAAGTTTGGACTCAACGCTGCAGGAGCAGTTGAATACACGAAGGAGGTGCTTGCATTGTAATCCTATAAGTACATTCTTTGAATGATTAAGAAAATTATTAGCACTTGAGGGCTTAGACATAAAACAGTTTGAGAGCATTCTCTTTATTCAATAAAAATTATATTTTAGTAATAATTGACCACAATTACTTTAATTTACATCTTGGGGTCAGAATATTAATTCAATTCAGATGACAGACGGGAAGTCAATAGAATGTCGTCACATAGCTTCATTTATGTAATGGCACTTCACAGGATTCTCATACGTCTAAATTATAAGCTCAAAAAATCGTTTAGTTTCTTTTGTGGTAACACCAATTATTTTAAAGCATTTTTTTTAAAACTTAATATTCAGTTACTCGCTTCTTATGATAATTATTTGCTTTAAAACAAGTGCACAAAAACTCATGGCTCACCTATATGAATGATATTTTCAGAATTTTTTTTAATTAAAGATATATCTGGATTTCCTACAAATACCTTTAACAGTATCGGTGTATTAATATCATCCCATATATCACTAATATTAATTTCTGGTAAATACTATCAGTGTTTTCATTTTTCCTCTGATTCAGAAATATTATCACAACCTATTTGATATAAAATAAATTTGGAATTTTTTTATAGGTACAATACGAGGTGTAGTTATTAAATAACGAGACTGACGCTTTGAAGCACTTTATTTAAATGCCCTGCATACATATTATAATTTTATTATACACCCCTCATCTCTCACTACAACGCTCCACGTGAATCTCCCATTGTTCGAAACAGTGCTGGAAGTCATTTATCAGTTTCTTTAGGACGCGTGCCTCTTTCTCTTTCACAGCTTCAAAGGACTCAAATCGTTCCTAATAACGTAGATTTTACCATAGGAAACAGGTTGAAGACACATGGCGCAAGATACGGCGAATTAGGTGGATGGTCTAACTCCGGGATGCTGTACTTGGCTAGAAACCTCTTGATAGACAATGCGGAATGAGCTGGTGTATTGGTGTCTTGGTAGAAAAATTTGCTGAGAGGGTTCTTTGCATATTCTTACAGTTTCAGCAATCGCATGAATAGTTGACCGAGGGTCAGATTGAATCAGTTTACCAATTTTTTCGATGTTGTCATCCGTTTTCGACGTGTAAGGGTGACCCGGACGTCAATCGTCTTCAACGTCTTCTCGTCCAAAATAAAACGCTTAAATCACTCAAAAACAAGTGCACGAGGCACACATTCCTTGCTATAACTTCTCTCAATGAAGTATAAATTTCCGTAACGGTTTTCCAAGTTTCATGTGAAAAATCACAACAATTCCTTACTCTATTGCAACAAGTATCATTTTCCCGGCGAAACAAAAAAAAAATAACTCTAATGCGAACGAATGCTAAGGCTATACGGATTTGTTTACAGACGCGAGAGACACTTCATTCGAAAGATAAGGCTTCACGCTAAATAACTATCGTACTTCTGTAGCAGCATCAGTATCGTTACTTAATAGCCATTACTCGTATAAATTCAATCATCACGATTACTGGACAAATCTAATAATTTATCAAAAATTTCATTTTCAAAAATTAATAAAACTCCATTATAGTAAGAAATTACACTCAAATTAGACTTCTGTATTGACCCCTGTTTGTAATTCATTTACTAAAAATATTTATAAATAAACGAAATATATAAATTAATACAATCATAAATGTGTCACTGGTAAATATAGAATCATATAACCTAAGAATTTATCAGATAAACACACACTTCTTTTGAAACCAGAATTCTAATTTTCCGTCGACAGCGAATTGTTTTTGAACGAGAATTTTTATTTCCAAAAGCTAACGTATTAAAATAGATGTAGTGAACTTCCAAGTATTTTCGTAGTTATATTTTTCTGCATTAAGTTTAAAAGTTTGTTCATCACTAAGTGAAAGATTACGCAGCTCGCCTTCAGCAGAAATCAATATTTTTAAAATAAGAGAAGAAAATTTCCGAACACTGCAAATAAGATTATATAATTAATCTGAACAAGTGGCATAGTAACAATAAGGACATAGGTTGAATTGGTTATTTAAGACTCCCATCTACCGGCTATTTTGATTTTTGAAATAATGTTAATCTTATGGAATTGGTTCTTATCTATTTGAATGTAAGAACCTACACAAGAAACAGCAAAAAATAATAAAGGATGATGTGGAATTAAATTTTGTCCCCGATTTTTGAAACTACTTAAGAGTATTTTTAAAAACTTGGAAAAATACAAATGAATCATTAAAATAAAGGTAAAAAAATTTTAAAAATAGGAGAAAAAAATGTAGTTCCGCAAAAATCTTCACTATTTTTTCCTCTTTCGGAAACACTTTTTTTGCATTCAAATAGATAAAATAGAGTAGATTTGAGGAAAATTCAAATGGATTAAGTAGATGTTTACGAAATCAGAACGGCCGGTAGAAGGGCGCCAGGGGTATTAAATTTTTCTGGACAGCTGAAAATGTATACAATTTTCAACTAACTATAATTAATTGAAATTTAAATTAAATGCTTTGATATTTATAAACGTGCCTTATAAAGGCATGGTATTTTTAAAACATGTAAAATACTTTAAATATATTATTAGTTTCACGTTATGAGGCCACAAAACTAATAAAAATTTACTTCTGAACTTTTGAGTAAGTTCCACTACGCACAAAATATTTTCTGCAGAAATAGTTTTAATTACTTGCAAAAGCTGATTTATAAAGTTAAATCTACACTCTTGTTTTAAATGTGAACCTCTTTAAAATTTAATATATCTTTAAAATTTTGAAATATTTTATTTTTTAAAAATAATTTTTATCACTTTTAAAAATTTAGTATTTTCTAACTTTTTTTTAAATAATTAATAAATATATGACACAAAATTTAGGCTTAGTTTAAAGAGCTTATTGTGCTTACTAAGCATACAAACTATAGTGTAGAGGTGTAGTAATTTTTGAAATATTCTGCGCGTAGTGAAAAAAAACTTATACTGTGAAAAATGCATTTAAAGATATAACATTCAATTATAAAATTAAATTTTAAAACTTACGTATTAAAATGCTCCTGTATCATGAAATACGCCTTCCCTTTGCTCCAACAACTCTCTTTAGTTTCAGATCATTCAGTTTTGCTTTGCGTGCCTCAAAAGATGCCAAACTCAGAATTTCTGAAATCTTGATTATTAGTTTGCCACGTCCAGTTGGTGATAAGCAAATATTCTTGTCCATTTTTAAGCCAAACCTTTCTATAACAGAAATAAGTATTTGACTACCATCATTGAAAATCCTAGTGGCCGGATTTGTTGCAATCTGTGCAACATGGAGACCAGAACCAATTATCTTCGGGTAAAATATCCATGTCAATGAATTCGAACATTCATTTGGGGTCTATGATTCGTCACCTAAATATTTTCTCAGAAGTTCTGAATGAGATAAATCTGCGGACACACTATCTTTATTACTTCACGAACTGCTTTAGCAATGAGATTTTGGGGGTTGTAGTTTTCCTGGATATTATTGTTGATTACAGCGTTATAACTACACCACATATCTGGAAATGTAGGACAAAACCAATGCATGGGCTCATCACTAGTGCTACATGAGTGACCCAAACGGCCCAAATTGCTTTCCTCATATCTTTCACGCTTGTCGAGCTGCCTCGAGTGGCATTTCCATAGCAATGGGTAAGTTTATTTATCAAAATATCTGTCAGCCTGCCTTTACCGTTAATAGTTTTTATCTCAGATAATTTCTTTTTTCCATGTACTAAATTTAACTTCCTAAGTATTGTGCCCATCCACTTTTGCAAATCGCCTACACATTCAACCTTCTAAATTAGATGGTCATTGCCGTATTGTTTGCTTTCGGAAAGAGAACTGAAAATCTTAGCATCACAATCTTCTTTATAGTTGGAATATTTCAGATTGTGAAGTTTTTCGTAACGATTAAATTCTTAACATTCCAACTACCTCCATATTACCCGCATAGCAACAGTAGTTTTTCCTACATTAAATCCAATGATCTCTCTGTCATCTCTTGTATTTCAGACCAAATTTAATACCATTGTAACAATCACATCCTTTAGAAAAAACATGATAGCACTTCCTGGTCTAAAACTTTCCCTGTTTCTGCACTTATCACAGACCACACTCCAATTAATGACGAGTGTCCAAGTCCCCTCACTGCTAAATATTAGGATGTTATCACGAGTCGAATATTTTTCTTCTACCATTGTCCTCTTCATGCTTGCTGCTTTTATTTTTCTTGTATTTTGAAGAATTGTGTTGTTTATATCATCATAACCTTTTTATTTTGCTCGACAGCACTAGGTAGACTCATCATTGTATAGAATGTTTTTAAGCCCTCTAAATCTTCGTCAATATATCTCATTGCTAAAACAGTTCTATTTATTTTTGGAGTATTTCTTATTGCTAGTAATTTCACAGCTCATAAAAGAGCTGACAATCGCACAGTGTTTACAATCTATCTGAAAACAAGACAAACCACTCCTTGCTTTCCCACTTATTTTCATAGATCAATGGCACTTAGGGCTACTCGACACAGACATATTAGAATAAAAGGCCAAATATTATAAAGTATTCTATATCCTTTAAATTTTTCATTTACCGCAGATAGATAATGTTCCAAAGAAGAATGAACATAAGGCAGCATCCTGCTGGAAGCACACTATGAGGTTACATCATTCGTTGATAAATTATTCGCAACCATTATATTATGAATTCCTTTTTTAATAAACTGATTCCCGTGGAATCTCTTTTTCTTTGAACGCTTTTTAGATGGTCGTTTCGAAGTAGAATTATCCATTTTTAAAGTCAAGAATGAGTAAACGATACGCTGACGAATTCTCAAAATGGCGTCTAGACAACGTACACACTTAGCAAATTGAAATAAAGTAAACAAAAGTAATGTGCTGAGTTGCAACCTTCCTTCTGATAAGTCTCAGCACTTAAAATATTTTAATGAGGCTTACTTAGAAATAAATAATAAAATATAAACAGAAATTAAAAATGTATAGGTTCGGCATCAATTTAAATATACTGATCTTATTAAAACACACTCTGGAATTTTTCAAATAACTTTTGAAGTTTTCTTTTTTTAATTTCGTCTTTCAACAAATGGATGGCATCAAAACATTAAGTTTGAAATGAAGAACAACATACACATTTTCTTAAAAAGTTTAAAAAAATTTGAAGTTTAACACCCCTGAGACCTATCTTAAATTCAATTTAAATTTTCTAGTTCTAAAAACTTTTAAGAATTTTTTTTTTTAAATCTAGACGATTATACTTATTACAATGCAATAAAATGTGTCCAAAGGAGCATAAAATTAGTGGTGGATTCTGTTGAATGATAAATTTTTGGATTTTTTCTCAGCTATTATTGAGCAATGAACACATGCCCTGTATTGTAGTTCTTTGAATGGTATATGAGACACATTGTATGATACTTTGAAATAACAGATGATCATGATCTTCAGCTAACATTAACTGTGTACCACGTAACGATCGAATCGCCTAAGATTTGATACAATATCTTACATTACTATAACTTACTGAAAAAATTCATGTATGCAGATAAATAAGTTTTTTTT
>BMAW01065377.1:0-35411 GCA_019974015.1 Nephila pilipes | reverse complement strand
GAATTTTTTAAAAAGTATTTCAACATTCCTAATGCTTCTAATTTATAATCAAAATATATGAATACACAAAATATGCATTCTAGGAAAAAAATAGTTTCATATAAGCAATTACTTATGATTTAATTTTTTCGACACATAGGAATATTTTAAAATTCCTACTACTTAAACAAATTTTAATATTCTATAACAAAAAAAAAATCCTGATTTTTTACTGTATATCTCAACTTTGCGTATGGATTTGGTTGAACTAACGTAATTTATAGTTTCTATATCTTTTTTAATCAGACGATTTGTAAAACAATAAAAGCTAATTTTATCTAACTTCGTGAGGTTTTAAATAGTAATTATTATTATAAATTCTTATTCTTTGAAAACAATCTTGAATGTTATACAAAACATCCAGAAGAAAATAAGAATTTTATATTGATTACAAAAATAAAAAGCTTTAGCGTTTTGAAAACATAAAAATCACGAAAGCTAAAAAACAGTTTAAATTTTTGATTGACAATTAAATAATTTACGACTGTTAAAAAGAAAATTTGTTTAAAGTCCAATATCGTGTGCCTCTTGACAATTGTGGCGAAAACTTGACGACTTAGAAGAGAGGTCGCCAAGTAGCGCTACGTAAGCAGTGACGTCATGAAGTCGTTGCAAATGAAAACCTAACCAAAATTTAGGGTTACTATAACCTAAATTACCACATTTAAATCGTTATCTCACCTAAGAATTGCCGATCACCAAGGAGCACTCAATATCTAAATTGAACCACATATCTCTAGCTGTACTATTAAATATATGAATATTTGGAAAAGTTACACAATTAAATTAAGGCATTAATTTTGTTTATGATATTTTGGTCATTTCTAGGGATCTATATCCTCTGAAAA
Organism: Nephila pilipes; assembly: GCA_019974015.1. Classification (NCBI taxonomy): domain Eukaryota; kingdom Metazoa; phylum Arthropoda; class Arachnida; order Araneae; family Nephilidae; genus Nephila; species Nephila pilipes. The sequence goes on along the minus strand of BMAW01065377.1, from coordinate 34,524 downwards.
TTTGCTCTCATAGGCTTGCCTTCATAAGGTAGAACAGCCATCACAAACAAGTGACCCCCATTTGAATCTTTTTTCTTTTCCATGGTGTTTACTGCTTTTGGTAAAAACGGGTGACGCAATACTAAAATACTATAGCGATCATTATCTATTTTCGATTCATTTTATTGTCAGTTATTTTTAACTTTCTATCTTGTCTTTGAAACGTCTGGATTACAGTTATTATTTTTTTTTTAGTGCAACAATGCCAAATCTGGCGCTTGCACCACTCAATTCAAAGATACGTAGGTCGTTTCAACCCAACTATTTATATATCAATTACTATAATATATTATCTAATGGGTTATAGCTCTCTCTGGATTCTATAAGATTAACCCACCAATTCAAATATTATTGAAATAATATATTATTACTAAACCCTTCTAGCTGGAGTTGCTTTTATCTGCAAAACCCTCTGCGACAGCTATACCCTGAAAGTAACTACTCTTGGTGATATCGGCCTCTTGTTAAAAATACACACTCTTTCTTTATCCTCTAAATTACGCTTTACTTATATATCACTATATCTGACTTACTTCACTGTATTTCCACCTGCCTCTAATTAACATAATCCCGGTTCATTGGTTGGGAAGAAACTGCTATTTCATGCAATGAATCTCAATTAAAATCCACAAGATTAGAGAAGAGAAAATCGCGAAAAGCCCAGCGTCACAAACTCAGAGGTCATGGAATAGTGGTCGGCGGTTTTCGTCTATTTGGGGGTTCCAGCCTAGATACCACTAAAGACCCGCCATGTTATCGGGGCTGATTCACTTCAAATCTGTTAAGGCTCAAAGTCCTCCCATTGATATTGTGTGGAAGTTAGGAAAGCGGGGTGATAACTCAGGAGTCGTCCACGTCACTTAACCGAATTTCAAAATTATGAGATCAAAATTATGCCAATAGCCATCATCTTGCTTCTAGTGCAACGTTAATAAAACCAAAAAATCAATCTCATTTTATCGCCATTAGCTCTCGTGTTGATTCTAATTGTGGCGTGAATAAGCAATCAATCAATAAATAAAGAATAGTTCTTTTTGCACTATCATGGCTGAAAATTTGTAAGTGTCTTTTGACTACCTCATTGACCAACATCAAGATGATATTAAATCAACAAATCATAACTTCAGTTGTAACTGCTTAGTATGCACTCAAATTGCAACGAAACAATTAACGAAAAGATATTTAAATTTGTAAGCTTAAGAATATTGCAGAACTTTTAGAAAAAATAATGTTCAAAAAGTGGAAAAAAAAAAAAAGAAAAAAAAAGAAATTTAGTTTATGAATGATCAGTAAGTATTGAAGAATAATGAATTTTGAACAAATTAGTTGCGTAACCGATATAAGAACTATATCTGCAATCTATAGAAATTAACCCCACCTCCATTTATGGAATATTTTTTTAAAAAAAATGGTGACTGTACAGTCACCAATTTCTGCACATATAGCATAGTTATTTCTCTGGTGAAAGAATTTTTTTCCAAAAAGTTGTTAAAAGAAAAAAATTACGAGTTAAATTGTACACTAATTTTCTTCGTTTTGAAACATCACTTGTGTTTCTTTATATATTAATTGAAAAATAAACTAATCAAAGTTTTACAAACGTATTCTTATGAAAAGGATTATAACTGTACAGTAAATGCACAGAAAATATAAGTGTACTTACTACACCACAATATTTTAAAACTGTTTTTTAAGCTTTGGCATTTTTAACATTACAGACATAGGAAAACTTTGCATGTGTGAATCGATTCCCTCAAAGTAATTGTTTTTAAATATTCACCTATATTTTCAAAAAGAACAAAACAAATTGAAATTGGCTTATCTAATTTCATCTTAACATGAACAAATTTAAAAAAAAAAAAAAAAAAAAAAAATTATTTGATTATAAAAGGCTTGCACCCGTACTAGGGAAATCATTTGCTGATTAACATTTCGATTCTTTACATTTGGTTAACTATCATTTTCCCAATCTATGTCACCGGTTTACCGAAATGAATATCAATTAGTGTAAACTAGACATACACCGAACCTTAGGCTCCACGGAAGCGATTACGATGAACAAAAAATGTCTTCTTCGAATTCATAACGTTGTTTTTTTTTTTTTTTTTAATTTTTTTTTTTTTTTTATTTTCACAAGCAAGTACAAAAACGTTGCCAATGTTAAAACAAAAATGATAAGAACAATTAATTCTGCCAAAAAATCAGTTCTTAAATTAAATTTTAAACTGAGAGCAAATGATAAATTTTGAAAGTAGAAAATAATATTCTATTCGGACACAAAACGCAGACGATAAAATATTAAATTGAATATATCTTAGCAATTTTAACAAATCTTTAGAAAACTAAATGTGATTATTACAATTATAACGTATTGTAATATCAATCTTTTGAATCTAACTCCATGTATATCCTTTATTTTATGCCCAGGAATTTTTAATGATACCATTTTCCCAAGACAGTAACATATTAGTATATGTCAAGAACAACTCTTTGATTCGTTAAAGTAATTTTATATAGGTTACGCCTTTCCACAATGTATTTGCATGCATCTGTCCTATTACGGTACATTATATTTGTCCCATAAAAAACTCCAGAACGAGAATTCCACTCCAATATCCTTAAAGGACATTCAGAATTTCGTCACGTGACACTAAGCCGAAACGAGTCCTGGAAGATGCTCGTGCATACCCATCATACCTCATACATATGAGCAAAACCACTTTGGAAGATTTTTCTCTGAGATCGAAAAATATGAAAGAAAAACCTTATATCTCGAGGCTTGGATCTATTTCTGCAGTCTGCTCTTGAAAGAAACTTGAAGTAGAGGTTCTCTGAGTAGGTAGTCTTGTAGAGTGGAGATATGGTCTGGATAGATATGAAAATATTTAGATCTCTACCATTTTTTTTCTCTATTTCTATGTGTATGTGCTTCGAAAAAAGTTTGAAACGTCCAGGTGTGTGTGTTCTAAGCATATAGTACCTTAGACTATGTTTATTTGTAGCATATAGAATTTTTGATAAAAAAAAATCTGCTTTTGTGAATAGAACTGTATACAAAGCTACACTAACAATCGAATTCTTCGAACAGGAAATTGAATAGCTTAGGCTCATCGAACCTTGTTGATGTTAAGAACTTGTATTGGCAGGACATATTTAGATCTATTCAATACATTTTCGTTTGAAAAGTTGAAGACATCGCTATTGAATACGATATTTTAAGATATACTGGATTATAGTATTAAGCTTATTTACGTCTTACGTCTTCCTTTCTATCAAGCAAACTTTTTAGGTGCAAGATTTATAATTTTCTAGGTCAAAAAACACATTATTATGTCACATAGCTCATTTATAACAATAATATCTTAAGACCAAATGGCCATTCTATTGGACGCTTTTATTTTATATGTAAAGAAAAAATTTACACTTTTATACCCTTTGTTCAGGCACTCCATTACATTGGACAGTCCAGTACTTTTATTTATTATTTTATTTATAGTAAACGCGTACTTCTGAGCCCTAGGCTCTACTGAAGAAGCTACTTTGAAGAAAAGAAAATACGTTCATAAAATAACTAATGTGTTTTTATTTTCGAAAGCAAACCATACACAAAGTACAAAAAGCGTTACCAATGTTAAACTAAAATAGTAACAGATGTAGTTCTGCCATTAAAATCAATTATTAAATTAAATATTAAAATAAAAGCAAACGATAAATTTTTTAAACAGATGATAACAGTCTGTTCGGATATTAAAATAAAAGTGGATGGTTAAATATTAAATTGAATTTATTCTTAGCAATTTAAATATACTTTAAGTAAATAAAATGTAACTATTATAATCATAATACATTATAATGTGAATCTTTTGAACCTAAATTAATGTAACCTTTATTTTATACCCAAGATTTTTGTAGAGGCCTTTTTTAGAAAATGGCATCAACAAAAAATCAACAAAAATGTAGTTCTTGTTATTAAGATAAATTTTCATAAATAAAATAATAAAATTTCATTATTGTGTGCAAAAATCTTTATACTGGTAACTATTCAATAATGAAGCAGTTTATAGGTGTTTTGCTAATAGTTTACAGCATGTGTGTTACACTAAAAATTAATTATAAATAAAACTACCGCAAAACATAGAACTTATATTCACTGATATTTAAATTAGAAAAAAAGTGAAAATATCGCATAATTTTTGACCCAAATTTGAAATCATTTCGGGGAAACAAAGCAGAAAATGTCACTATCTGCATATTAAATATAAATCATATTTAATCCACGGAATGCTAAGGCAATACTTTCTCTCTACTTTAAGTTATACATAACTCATATAATCTCTTGATTTAACGTAGCGTGAATAAAAAATAGCTCAAATGGATTTGAAAGAAAATATAATTATATCTTCTCTCTAAATTTCCGATTTGAATAAATGATTACTATACTCAAAATGTTTGAGCTGGTCTTACAAATGATGTCCAATAAAAAAAGACACGATCACTAATAATAGTAATTAAGTTTATTATATGTTTCGAATTGTTACTCCAGAACATAAAAGACACGTGTAACATCAAAAAAAAGAGGGGGGGTGAATTTGTATCGGATACGTTTCAGGGATTATGTAATGATTAATTAATAATAGAACATTATATAAAGCAAGAATGAGTTACATATAATAGGATAACAAGTTAAAATGTATATTTGATAGTTCAAAAATACTTAAGGTTCCCGTCTACCAACAATTTTGATTTCGTGATCGTAATGATTTAACGGAATTTCAACTACTATTCTCACATTTTCACTGTTTCATCTACTTGAATGCAATAACGTGCATTCGAAAGGCCGAATAATAATGAATGTTTCTACGGAATTACATTTTTCCTTATTTTTTTTTAAAAACATTTTTACCACTATTTTAATGATTTTTTTTCTGGTTTTCCGGTCTTTAAAAATATCCTAAAATATTTTCAAAAATCGGAGAGAAAATTTAATTCTACAGAAATCTTTATTATGATTTGCTCATTCGTGTGCACTTTTTCTATAGATTTGTGAACAGTTGTAGATATTCCATAGGATTGAAATTATGTTCCCGAAATCAAAATGGCCGTTAGACGGGAGTCTTAAGGCTCCCGTTTAGCCGCCATTTTGATTTCATCAGCTTAATGTTAATCCTATGGAATTTCGACTTGAATTCTCCCATCTTTATTATTTGATCTATTTGAATGCAATCAAGTGCATCTGAAAGAGCAAAAAATGATGAATGCTTCGGTGGAATTACTTTTTCCCCCGAGTTTTAAAAATATTTGAAAATATTTTTTAAAGACCGAAAAACTGAAAAGGGAATAATTAAAATAAGAATAAAAATATTTTTAAAAATCTTAGGAAAAAAAGTAATTCCACAGAAGCATTGATTATTTTTTGCTCTTTCAAACACACTTTATTGCATTCCAATAGATCGAATAATAAAGATATGAGAATTAAAGTCAAAACTCCATAGGATTAACATTACGTCAACGAAATAAAAATGGTGGGTAGACGGGAGCCTTAAGAAGTAAATTAAAATGTGCGGAAAAAAATTAATTAGTTTCAATCAGCCAGTAACCCTTCGTTAAAAAGCAATAAATAATTAAATAAAACATCCTTAAAAATTTAATTATGTTTTTAAAGTAAAATGAATAAATAATGGTGAAGTGCATTTTTTTTTTAACATTGCTAATTGTATTATTGTTTTCTCCTCCAAATAGCCGCGGTAGCTTGGTGGTTATGGTGGCGGACTCGCCACCGGTGGTTTTCGTTGAGTCTTTAGCTTAAGTCTGTGATGCTACGAAAGACCCGAAGCAAGGGCTGATGGACCTTAAATCTGATCTCTCGAGGCTCATAGTCCTATTGGTGTGGAAGTTAAGAGTGGGGGTGTCAGCTCAGGTGTCGTCCATGTCACTTGCCCGAGGTTCAAAATTACGAGGTAAGTCTCCAATAGCCCTCGTGTTGCTTCTAAGGCGACTTTAATAAAACCCCAACCCCTTTTTCTCCAAATTTTATAATAATAAAGATATAAAAGAGACTATACGAAAATATATTCTCATAAAAACTAAGTCTTTTAAACTGAATTTTAATTTATACTTTCAGTTAAAATCTAATTCAAATATTATGTATTTTAAAATTAATTTTTTTTCCTATCATTATTATCATTTTTCTTAAAGAAAGTTTTACGAAATATAAATTTTACATTAACTAAATAATATATTGTTTTAAAAAAATTGTTCAAGATATTTTAATTTTTATATTGTTTAACTTTTTTCCAATTTATTTAAATTCATATTATCCCAAAAGTGAAGACGTTTCAGAATAAACATTGTAAATTGTACTCATTTAACCCAAATTGCGTAGGAAATGAAATGAAATACATTGTGTCATTTATATATGTGATGTCTCAAATGATGTAGTTTACCAACGAAACTATAAATTCTCCTTGTAACTTCAATTGAATTCATTCGGAAACAAATCCTATGTTTAACGATTTAACTAGAGCGTAATTCACTGGTAGTATTTCATTTTCTAAGTGATATAACATGTCTAAATAAAGCTGTTTCTGGTAAATAAAGGTGTTTCTGTAAAGTTTTCTTCTACATTCTAGCAACAAAAAATTATTTTGCAATGTAAACAAGTTTGTTTTTATTAATTGATTAAGATATTTATTATTAACTTACTGTCATAATGTAATCGATAATAATAAAAGGTATACCTGTAGAAAAGGTATATATATATATATATAATTCTTGATTGTGTTTTATTGCAATATTTTCCAACACAAGATTCGGTCAAATCAGAGATTAAATAATTTAAAGTATTTAACTTTAATGTTTATTTGAAAGTCCATGGGCAACTTGTTAGTTTAGTTTTGTGCGTTATACATCATGCTTGTTGAACTCCTACATATGGTGATATGTTCATGTCATTTTTTTTTATATTAGTGTATATTTTATGATGTTAATACTATTTTTGGTTCTATTAGTTACATTACTTTTTTTTATTATTGATTTCTATGGGCATTCTTTGTCATCTTTTTGACAAATATTTCTGTTTTGAATTTAATTTTGCTTTTTATCTCTTTTCAGAAGTATCTTTAGTTTTCTAACCGATTTTCAATAATGCATTATGTTGATGGGGATAGTTTTGTCCCGAATTCAAGAAAATCCCAGCCTAACAATCTGAAGCCTGTTACAAAGTTAAACATGGAAAAATCCATTGTTTTATTTTTCTTCCAATTTTTATTTTTTTCATTTTCCCAAGATTTTTTTTTCACTTAATTTACTTTCTTTTGGAATTTACCATAATTTATAATGTTTTCTTTTATTGGTAAATATGAATTTTTTTTTCATTCTCCTTTGTAAACATTGTATTTTATTTGTTTCTTTTTTATGATTTGGTATTTAGCTTTTTTTCTCATTCGTACTGTAGTAATTTCTTGCGTATTGTTTTAGTTTTTAACTATTGAGATTACTTCCTAATTTGTTTCTGATTTAAATATTGGTGATCAATGACATGTAAATATCAAATTATAAAAGTACGAGTATAAAGTGAAAGGTAGACTAATTATTTATATTGGTATATTATAGACTTGAATTTAATTCTTACTAGCGTTTCATCGGTTTACTAAAAATTTAGATTGTGAGGTTTGTATATTCCGTGAATTTTTAAAAAGGGAATAATCATGCTTATTTCATTTTTAAGGGGTTACTTTATTTTAGCTGATGCATTCTGGCTCCTTTTTATTTATTGTTTTCTTTCTTTCTAGGATTTAATTAATTACTGAATAAAAACTTATGCTTGTATTTGATTTTTTATCATTTTGTTAAATAATTCAATTAGTTCATGAATATATTTATATTTCTTCCATTTTTGTTTGTTTGTTTTAAATAACTTATTTAGAAGTTATTGAAAATGTGAGATTTGTGATAATTCATAAACATTCCTTCAAATGAAAATTTTCAATTTTATCATTATCTTTTGGATTCGGGTGTAATTCCTTTATACAAATAGTATTCAGTTGGTAACTTACATATGTATGACTTTTATTTAAATGAAGCTGCAAAATTTCCGAATATACTTAACAAAGGAAATTCAAATTACTCAATTTCTCTGCAACTGAAGAACTGTTCAAAGTTTCGGAGCATATTTAAAGTTTCTTTTAAATGAAGGTTAATTCAATTGAAAGATTTTACTGTTGGTCACTTAAATGAAATCTTAAATATCTCTGTTTTACAAAATGAGGACCACGTAAAGTTTCGTAAGAGTATCTAAAAGTGTCAACAATATTAAATAAAAATAAGTTTACACATACATCTTAAACAAAGAAATAATTTTTAAAAAATCACGAGGAAATTTTAATTAATATAATAATCCGCCATGATTATAAATTAATTAATGTAATACTTCTTATATAAAATATAATTGAATCAAAATCCATTTCAGCTTAGGAAGCTTCTATATAATAGATACTTTTAATGTACGTGTTATATTTTTAGGGAATATACATATGTGTCATATATTCAATACATTTTTGTTGTGGTTTGACCGAGAAAGACAGAATAGTCCCACTGTAGCTCATGCATGTCGTAAGAGGCGACTAAAATGGGTTAGGGACCTCAGGGACTTTCCTTTTAAAGGTAAGTATGGGCATCATGACCCCGAGGTACTCTAGTGATCTTTTTCTTTCCCATGGGATTTACTGTCTTTGGTAAACACGAGTGACGCTTTCCTGGAATACCCAAGCAAACCTTCTCTATTTTCAATCCTCCTTGTCAACCAATTGTCTTTTCTTCAATTTTTTCACGTCTAGATCACAATTAAATCTTGTATCTTGTTAGGCATTGCCACATCTGGCTCTTGCGCCAATAGCCTTTACATTCACTCACTTACATTACATTTTTGTTTGTGTAAAATACATAATATTTAATATATTGTTCTTATACTGTTAATACATATATATATATATATATATATATATATATATTGCATTTAAATAGATAAAATACTACAGATTTGAGGACATTAACTAAAATTCCAAAAGGTTAAAATCATTATCAAGAAACCAATTGGCTGGTAAAAATGAACCTTAAGCATAAACCATATCCGAAAATGGTAACAACTTTTACGTCGTCTGAGAATATAGTAGTTTGAAAATGTGTATTTTTTAAGATTCGCCGGACTAAAAAAAAAACTATATAGGTGGCGTTGACATCGATATACGGAGAGACAGAACTGAACAACAATGGAGTTAGGAGAATAGCGGCTACGACCTGTAGCATGACGAACAAAAATGGCATGAAACAACAGTTAAATGCTTAGTGTTAGTGAGTTTTAAATATAATATTGAATTAGTTGTGTGTGTTGTGTAGCTGTTAAAAATAAATAAAATCTTTAACCACTAAAGATGGATTGATTGATTGATTGTTTGTGTATCTTGTAGTGAATGAAATCTTCAGAAATGAAACTAAGAGCCTACAGTGGACGAAAAAAATATAAATTATTTTATTTTCATTTTGTGGCAACAATATTTAGATTTCTCTTAATATTGTTACAATTCTATATAAAGGCCGATTCACCTATGCCTAGTGTTTGTTATTAAAAAAGTTAAAAAACATATTTTGTGATTTCCCTTAAAACACCACGTAAAAAGGAGACAAATAAAGTGTATTAATTGAAACAATCAATATGAAAATTACGAGACAATGCATTTGACAAAGCCAAAGAACTTTTCATGACAAACAATGGAAATAAAAAGGAAAAAAGATGCTAGTGTCAATGAACAAAATACGCATGTAGTTCGATACATGCATTTTGTTCCAGCCCAAGTTGATTCTGAAAATAAACTCCATGTCGTGTCTAAGTACAATTGCTAGTTAGCTTATAACAGGTAACTATTGGAAAAATAGTTAATTTAGTATAGCACCAAATACTACATTAATGACCATAAATGTTTTATCTGCATTTACCGAAAGAAATGCATGTACTTCAGGGAAAGGCATCATTTTAGAAACGACACTCAAACGATTAATTATCTATATATTCAAACTTCCAAAACTATTAAGTTACAAAAATTGTCTGTACGTTTATTTTTGTCTGTATCATTACTAAATAGTCAACAGGAACTAAAGTTCGTTAAGGAATAGTTTATTAAAGCAAGTAATTGTTATAATTCACATTCATTAATGATTGAATGCAATTAGTACATGAGAAACGAGCTTTTGAAACTCTTTAGAACATCAATCAAGTAATTTTATTGGCAAATTTTTCAGCACAAATATCTTAATAGCACTTTACTCTTCGTATTTAAAGTGTATAAAACTAACTACTAAGATTTTCGATTTAATAATTATCTTCTTAATTTAAAAAATCTACTTTTATTTAAAAATTGCCTTATCTATAACTTAGTGATTATCTTTACTTTAGTTTGGTATATATTACTCTTTTAAAATATGTTAAAGTCACAGTTAAATATTAACTAGAAACTTTACTTTTTATTAACTGACTCTTTTAAAGTTAATCAGAACGTAAAATGAGAATTTTCTTCCAAATATCTTATATTTAAAATAGTCCTAGATTCCAGTATTTGTCAAGATATTCGGACGATTTAAAATAAGGATGAATTCGAATATTTCGAACAATAGTACAATTCGTTACAATTGTTATTATAAGTAGAATATTATTAATCAATTAAAATATCTTCGAATTAATACATACATATATATATATATATATATATATATATATATATATAAACATATCTGGGACCAAAAGTTCGAAATTTTCTAAAATATTTATTGATAAATATATTTACCAATTTCATTTGCCAATTCAATTTTCCAGTTTCATTATTAAATTTAAAATCATTAAGATAAAATAATATAAATTATATCTTTTTAATTCATTCTTTTATATATCTCTAACATTTATTATTTTTAAGTTTAAGTATCGCTATGATAATAAAAAATTAGCCAAATTAAATCAATAAATTGTGACAGATTCTTATAGTTAATAAGCAAGTAAGTGTCGTGTATTCAATAAACACAAATTCCATACGAGAATCTGAGTTGATTAAAATACTTTTATGTCTATAGTAAACACATAACGAACGTGAAGCAAGATTTTAGTATTAAATAGGAAAAAAAAGTTTCAGTAGAAAAATTCAAACGATTTTTTTTCAAACCGAATCAATTTAAAATAAGAATCATAATCTTAAAAGTGCGTGAAATTATTCACACCAAACGATTAATCTAGATTAGAAAGGAAATAAAAACATTAAAAAGATGTGGTAAAGGAGTGAATAATGACTTTGTAATAAAATTACATTATAAATGTTTTTTTATTATCGTTCTTACCTCTTCAAGATGGTATTTTAAACTGTTTCCATTGATGTAAGTTGATTAAAGTATTCGTATTTTTATAGCAAGAAATAATTCTTATTTTATTCAAATTACGATTCTATAGTGATGAGAGATTGTGAAAACTATTTAATGTTTTGAAAGAATTCGGTGCTAATTATATAGATGTGAAACAAGATTAATAAAAATTTAGAAATGATGGAATGTTTCTGTTTTGCAAAACGCCGTTAATGTCGTGCGATTTAACATTTTTAAGAAAATTATTTAGAAAGATTTCATTTAGGTTATAAATTGGGTAGTTTAAATTAGATAATGAAAGATATATTTCTGTTTCTTTTTGTTGTTTCTTTTTCTGCTATGCGCTTAGATCTAGCTCTAGAAAAAAAAAAGTTTGTATCACATTTTTAGTATGATTTATGCTTTAAAATAACAATCATTTTAAATAATTAATCTTAAAATAATTTTCTTTTATTGATGGTCCTTCATTATAATTATAAATTAATTTTTTTTATTTATACTTTTAAAATGCAATTACATCAGTGCGTAATTTTTCATTTCTATTTGAATTTATTACGAAAGGAAAAAATACATTTTTATCACATAATTCTACGTGTAATATGTTATCCAATATTTCATCTACTTTTAGGTATAAACTGTGCTTTCTTTTCTGCCCGCCATTTTGATTTCGTAGAGGTAATGTTGATCCTATGGAACTTCAACTTTAATTCTCACATATTTACTATTTGATCTATCTGAATGCAATTAAGTGCATTTGAAAGAGCAAAAAAGTATGAATGCTTCTGTTGAATTACTTTTTTTTCTCCGATTTTTAAAAATATTTAAAAACATTTTTTAAAAAAACAAACTGGAAAATTTGCAAATGAATCATTTAAGTAGGGCTGAAAAGTTTTTTGAAAATCGGAGAAATAAAGTAATGCCACAGAAGCATTCATTATTTTTTGCTTTTTCAGACAAACTTTGTTATTTTTAAATGGATCAAATAGTAAAGGTATGAGAATTGATGTAGGATTCCATAGGATTAATATTGCATTCATGAAATCAAAATGGCGGGCAGACAGCAGCCTTGATGCATATAATAAAGCCAAAATATTGAGCTAAAGGATCAAAAGAAACACAAAATTTATTACGGGAGAAATAATTTCATGTATTTTATTTTCAATATACGGAACCAAAGCGAATTCTTAATATGATCGTAAATCTCTAATTATTGACATGAAAATGAAAAAAAAAAATTTCTAATTTACTCCACTAAAGACAATGAAACATTTTAACGCGAAAATTAAAAATCGAATATTTCATCAATTTTTAAGCTTACACTCCATTGAACTCCAAAACGTCTTTGCCTGATTCCATAAATAATATAGTTACGTTATTGACACCAGACACAATGAATTTTCAGCATAATATTTAACGGCAAATTTCAGCTATCATTTAGCTACTCTCATAGATGAAATTGAATATTTGAGGCCCTTCGTAATGGGCTCTTGCAACCATGTTAAGTCCCTCATGAATTTTGAGATTTATGATTATCACATGAACAGTTTGGCTTTATACGCCAATTTAATATGCTATGCACGAAAGGCTAATATTGAACATTAATACTGAAAAGCTATATGACATTCGATAGCTCGAATGATTTACATATAACGAGAAAGTTTGGAAGGTATATGCATTTATGTTATAAAGGCGTCTAGACTGAATTCATAAGTAAACGTGATCTTGAGAATATAAAAATATCGAATATTTCAATTACTTAATATTGCTTAACTATTCACTACATATGTCGTAAAGTTTCAATGATGTTAAGATGTACTCATGTGAAATTTAAACATTACTGAATTGAGTTATTATGTGTATATTATATGGGAATGTGAAGGGTTTATATCGAAACGGTAATGGATTTTTGACAAGGAAAATTGCTGCAATGAATTTTGATTGTTTTGTTACTGTAGCGTCCGTTTATGAAATTTGCTTATGAACTGAAATGTATCCTTATATAAGAATTCCATTTTAATAATAAATACGTTTACTGAGCATATTACATTTCATGTAACCTAAATGATTTGCTATATGAAGTAATTTAGATAAGAAATTTTTAATGCAATGATATTTAAAATATTAAAAGAATAATATATATATTTGTGTATATATATACTATATAAGAATCTAAATAATTATTAAAATTAATTAGACAATTTTAACTATACAAAATCAACTTAAATAAAATTTATCAAAATTTCTAAAAACAATTATGAAAAATTTAGCAAAGATAAAACCCTACGGATACTTCAGAATTAAATGCAAAATGTAATAAATTATCAAACAAAAAATTATTTTAAATTAAAAAGATATAAATCATTCTATGAAAAGAAGTTAAAAATTTATTAAAATACAAAATATACAAACTACCCAAAACATATCGAACCGTTCTCTAGGTGCCGAATAATGATATTTTAATCATTTTATAGAGTTATAAAAGTAATTTTTTATTTTGTCAAAAGTGTTTTTATTCCATCTCAGTTGAATACGTACATGATTTGGGGAACAAATTTTCATTTAGCTAATTTATTAAAATTATTTTAAAATAACTATTGTGCAATATGGCTTCACCGTGTACTTATGCATACAGTGTGCCAAATTAATACGAAATTTTTAAGACATAATGTTTTTTATGAAAAAAGAAGAAAAAAAATTAAAATTTCCTAAATTAAAGAGCTCTATAATCTTTTTCAAAGAAAATACACTGTAATATCACTAAAAATGTTGGTTCTCTGTATTTTAGGCATGATGTTATAATGGAGGAATAAAAAGTTCTGTATATTTTTGGGTATTATTTTTAGAATTGCTTCCAAAATCTAAATTTAAATGAAAAATCTTATCCATTTTCAACTGAAAGAGGAAGGAAAACTCTTTGAACAAACAAATACTTTTATAGCTGAAAAAAAGAAACATTTTCTTATGAGGCACAAAATGTCCTAAGCACTACAAATAATTTTAAATCATAAATGTTTTTAAAAGAAAGAGTTTTAATTTTGGTATTTTATATTCCTCCGCCGACCCTAATACCCTTAAAAACTTGCCATTAATATAATCAAACACTTGTGCTAATTTCTAAAGTACTATAACATACTCATGGACAAAAAAAATTAGCGTACCAAGAAGGAATCGTCAAAATGAAACGAAATTTTACATACGTTATGACTACATTGATATAAGAAAGCAATTAGAGAATCAAAGAAAAAAGATCATTTATTTCAGAGAAAAAGCAAAAGAAAGGAGGATTTATTACCCTGTTGAACTTCCTATAACGCAAATGGAAGATACGATACGATCGGGCATTGATGCATACAAATTCTGTATGATGTCTTGAGGCATTTCGTTCCATATTTACTGTAACTTGCCTCTAGTTCATTCAAACTCGTGGGATGCCCAACTCGCCGTCCCAAATAATACCAGATATGCTTGATTTTAGACAAATCTGGGGATCGGGCAGGCCAAGGAAGGGTAGTAACAGTGCGGAGACAGTCTTGTGACACCCTTGCCGTGTGAGGCCGAGCATTGTCTTGTTGAAAAATGGCTCCTGGGAGCCGTTGCATGAGTGGCAACACATGTGGTTGCAGGATGTCATGGACATACCGCTGGGCTGTCAGGGTGCCATTTATCAATACTTGGTGTGACCGTGTATTGTATGCAATGGCACCCCATACCATCACACCAGCTGTGTTAGCGGTGTGTCGCTATAAAGCAAAGGCAAGATTGAGGCGTTCACCACGGGGTCTCCACATACAAACACGATTGTCATCACTACTGAGATTGAATCTGGATTCATCGCTAAAGATGGGTGCCGCATTCCCAAATGTCCTTCAGCATGGCGCCTTCGTATGGTTCTAGAAGACACAGGGGCTTCTATTGAAGGTGCTACCTGTGCCTGGATGGCGGCCGATGAATCAGTTGGCTGTACGCGTGCATTTCTTATGATGTAGCGGTTTTTTCGGCGACTGGTATGTCGAGGGCGTCCTGAGTCTGGTCTTCGTATGAATTACATCTCTCGGATCCACTAGTCCCAACACATCCTCACAACCAATCAGAGCGCCCTATTTCACGAGCTACTCGCCTAGCTGGTCACCCAGCTTCCATCATACCGATGATTCTCCCCTTCTCAAACTGCGACAGCTGCTCATATTGTCTTCGAAAATGGCGTAATGGTATGTCTACCTCAGCTCTTCCTTTGTATACGATTCAGCACACTCAAACAAGCTTTGGTTACCTGTTTCATAATCCACGGAGAACGACGTTAAACGCTCTCTACCGGCTATACGTAATGCGCAATTACGCTGCATTTCTAACTATTTGCATATCTCCCTAGCATGTACCTTCACGCCAAGTTTCGTTACGATTCCGCAATTATTTCTTGGTGCGCTAATTTTTTTTGTCCATGAGTGTATATTGTCTTATATGTTATTTTGTACCTTACTATAAAATAAATATTGTAGATTATTTTCATGACACACATTCTAGAAGTAACATTTCGAGCAATCGTAATTTTCATGATAGTTCCTTGATTTGTGGAAACCAGTGTTGAATAAAAAGTCCATCTAGCATTTCAGAATGTAATATAATAGTGAATTACTCAAAAATTTATAAACTTATAAAGCTTATCTTTAAGTGTTTCTTAAGTTTTAGACTGCTTTTAAGAAATAAATGTATTTTTTTTTTTGTTTTTAGACTCATTTTAAAAATAAATATAAATTATTTTCTTCTTAGACTTCCTTTTAAAAAAATAAATGTAAATTAGAATTCTTTGTTTTGTTTCACATAGCTTCTATCAAAGTCACATTAGAAAACATTGAAGATTACAGCTATATGTATATTAAAACTGTCTTGAATTATATCTTTTACTTTCTTATGAATTAAATCAATAGCCATATTTAAAAACTACTTAACTTGATGAGAGGGAGAGAGAGAGGAAAAAAAGGGATTAACACATGTTAGAATCTTTCACCAAAATAACAGAAAATCTAATTTAGTGTCTGCTGAAAGTATAAAAATAAGTTAGATCCGAAACATATACCAAGATTAAAAAAAAAAAAAAAAAAAATTTAATTCCAAATAGTGTTATATAAAAATGAAATTTTTTTTTTATTTATTTTTCTGTGATGAAACTTCCTTCAATCCTATATCCTTAACTCATTTCTAACATTACACACCTGCTATGTATTATATTCTTGCATGTAATGTAGAATTAGTTATGCCATTAATTTCCCTTGGTTAATCAAGAAAAAGCTTCTATTTCTTTTTGTAAGTAGAACGTTCCATGGAAATGATTAATTCTTAAGAACACCTAACTAACATGAGATTACTTGGTAATGTTCGTGTCTAGGCTATGTCTGTTTTGTTCAATAAAGGGAAAGACGATGGATGTGTGAATATCATTTTACTTGGCTGAACAAGAAAAAGAAAAAAGAAACTTACACTATCAGATATCACTGCTGCTTTTATCATGTTAATAAAAATATATGTACTGCAATTTTGTTTTATGTTGGATTTCTTTAGCTCAACATAGAAGTTTGATTAATCTTTCGTTACACAACAATTTGTCTATAACTTGCTTATATTAAATAATTGATTAATTTATGATTGGATGTGTTTTCTTATTCTATATATTTCTTTTTTAAGGCCTGGTCAACATGACACTATTCATACAATAGATTGGGGGGAAATAGCATAGTGTAGTTTTATTTATTAAAATGACACTTCGAGGCAACACTAAGGCTATTAACGACAGACCTTGTTGTTTTCAGTCCCGGTCCAGTAACGAGGATGACACCTGAGTTGAAATCTTCTACTTCAAATTACCACTACATGCCAAAAGGTATACCTGCAGTCTTGACAGATTTAATGAGCATCAACACCCCTACACGGTGGGTCTTTATTGGAATTGGAACTAGAACCCCCGATTCATCAGAAATAACGTCAGTCTTGAATTTGTGGAGAAAAAGAACCCCTACACGGTGGCTCTTTAGTAGCATTGGAACTAGAACCCCCGATTCAACAGAAATAACGCCAGTCTTGAATTCGTGAAGTAAAGACTACCACGGTTACTATGCTTAGCAAATGAAGAAGAAAGAAATAAAATGTTTAACAAGTACCTGGAAACTTATTACTCATTATTTTCTTAGGTTCAGCTAATTATTAATTTTGAAGCTCTTATAAATCCAATTTTAAAGTTCTTGTTGTTAAGGCTACCGGCCATTTTGATTTAATGAACAGAATGTTATTCCTATGGAATATCTACTACCGTCCTCAAATGTTTACTATTTTATCCATTTGAATGCAGAAGAGTGAATCAAGAGCATAAGATAATGATGGTTTCTGAAGAATTACATTTTCTTTCAGAATTTTGAAAATATTTTAATCTTATTTTAATGATTCATTAGTGATTTTTTTCGGTGTTTAAAATCATTTTCTAAGATATTTTCAGAAATTCAGGAGAAAATGTATTTCCGCAGAAATCTTTCTTTTTTGTCTTGTGGATGTACTTTTTTGCATTCAAATAGATTAGATTTGAGAATGATAGAAGAAATTTGACTGAGGAATTAGTACGGTTGTAATTTATGAATTTCTATTCATTTCAAATATATCACTTTTAAGATTTTTTTTTATTTCTTACGAAAGGAAACTGTTAAAGCAATTGAAGCTTTGAAAAAGCCTGTTGTAAAAAATGAACGGTAATTTAGGTTCATTTTGGAAAAAAAAAGGATATTAGTATATTAGAAATACGAAATGATATTAGTATGTTAGAAACACAAAATGATATTAGTATATTAGAAATATAAAATGTTATTAATATATTAGGAATATAAAATATTTGTGTATTAGAAATATAAAATGATATTAGTTTATTAGAAATATAAAATGGCATTAGTATATTAGAAATATAAAATGTTATTAATATATTAGAAATATAAAATGGTATTAGTATATTAGAAATATAAAATGTTATTAATATATTAGGAATATAAAATATTTGTATAATAGAAATATAAAATGTTATTAATATATTAGGAATATAAAATATTTGTATAATAGAAATATAAAATAATATTAGTAAATTAGAAATATAAAAGGATATTAGAAAATAAGAAAAAATACTTTTTTTTAACTGAAAAGCATGTTAGAGGTAATAATGTTTCTAAAATATCTTACTCAATCACTATCAATCATGTATCTTCAAATCATACATACCTGAAAGAAAAAAGAACAAAAATTAGTATATAATCTTAAAGATAATAAATAGTTTTATAATAAACAAAGCAATATTGTTTAAACACATTTAATTCATTTCAAAGTATCAATATTTCATTAATGTAGTTTTATGAGTGCATCGTTGCAAATAGGATACCCATATAAAAATACCATGAACCTTAAGAAAAATTTTTTTTTTAGATATTACGTGTTATAGGTTTTCAAGAAAACACTTTTTGGTACAGA
This sequence comes from Nephila pilipes, assembly GCA_019974015.1. Classification (NCBI taxonomy): domain Eukaryota; kingdom Metazoa; phylum Arthropoda; class Arachnida; order Araneae; family Nephilidae; genus Nephila; species Nephila pilipes. Next base: position 15,594 of record BMAW01065377.1, on the reverse strand, counting down.
AATAAGAGGTCTAAGCAGAAATAGTTTCTTCTTTTATATAAATGCTTCTTTCTCACAATTACATTAAGGATTTTTTTTAAAAAAAATTGGATCGACAATTTTTTCACGAATAGGTAACATTTCTTCAATTTCCCAAAGTTTAGCTGCTTGAAACTTTTATATCTGACGATGAAATGTAAATACTTATTTTAAAGTCAATTTTCATTATCATATATTCGCGTTTGCAAACCGACAATTTTCGGACATGTTTCTTAGCTAAATTACTGGCGCTGTCTTATATATGAATCTCCAAGTTCGCAAGAAACTCGAATACTTTCCCATTAGCCATGCGTTAGCAATAAAATGCCAAATATAATGTAGCGCGTTTTTATCTCTTTAGCTTATATATATTTTAGTTTATTAGGAATATAGCTTAGCAGCCATACAGTTGTGAGAATTTTAAATTTCGTTCTTTCTGCACGTTCCTGTTAAGTCTTACAGTATTACCTCCCCTCATACGGTTTGACATAATGTTTACGAATTAAAAATAGCCTGTAGACGCGGGAATCTTAATAGCATAGCTCAAAACTAATACAATGCTAAATTTAATAGAACGTTAAGAAAAGATATACTACTTCGTCACAATTCCAAATGTAATTTGTTACTAAAGTTTAGTAAAATGGAACTCAAAATTAAGTTATTTGAGATGCTTACAAACTGATTGATTATTAACTAACGGTGCGTGTAGAAATAAGATTATGACAGGCCACGTAATTTTGAATCAATGCCAACTGACTCAAACAACACCTGAGCTGGCAACCCGCTCGTCTATACTACACCTAAGAAAGAACGATACTTCATCGTTTTAGCGGCACCTGGAAAATTACGGATGCCGCTAAAATTGTGTCAAGGTCGTTGCCAAACTCGTAAAACCTACCTTGCGATACAACCAACCTTGGCGATATTTCTTAGTCGCTTGGCGATTTATCGTCGGAGATCTCTATAACAAGGAAGTACCAAAAAAAAAAACTGTAACACATCAATCAATAACTCCCGAGACTAACCCAGTGATGGCACTCGTAGTAAACCAGTAACCAGGTCTTTCTAGAGTACTAACCTTTGCTTGAAACGTGTCAAAATTTTAAGTCGATCGGACCAGACACAACTGAGTTATCGAGGTTGGAGTAAAGTCGTTTTGTAGTTTGTTTAAAAAATGGAAAAAACCGAGTTTCGTGTTCTGATAAAACATTGTTTTTTAATGGGTAAAAACACCGTGCAAGCGAAACAATGGATTGAAAAATGTTACCCGGACTCTTGTCCATCAAAAGCAATGATTTGTCGGTGGTTTACCGAGTTTAAACGTGGTCGTACCGACACAAATGACGCGGAAAGCTCGGGTAGACCTGTGGAAGCCGTTACACCGGAAAATGTGAGTGAAGTGACAAAAATTATAATGAAAGATCGTAAAGTGAAGCTCCGTGAGATTGCTGAGATGACACAGATATCATATGGAAGTGTATTTACTATCCTTCATGAAAAATTGAGCATGAAAAAGGTTTTTTCCAAGTGGGTGCCGCGATTGCTTTCGATGGAACAAAAACAGCAACGAGTCGATGATTCAGAAAGCTGTTTATCGCTATTTACTCGCAACAAAAAAAGATTTCTTGCGAAAAAAAAAAAAAAAAAATAGAAGGAAAGGCTCACCCTAAAAGGTGATTAACAAAAGGTGTTATGTTGATGAATAAAAAAAAATTTTGCAAAAAATTGTTGTTTTCAATGTTAGACTCGGGTAAGTGGAACGGAAGGCAAATCTGTATGTTTATCCATAAAAAAATCTCTTCGAAAGGTCTTTTTATTTTCCTCGAAACCAACTTTTGTAACTAAATTTATAAGCACATTCTTGTAAAACAAGCATTTAGCTTCACATTTGTCTAGTGATTTGTAAGATGTGAGTGAGGGATAGTGGAGTTGAGTGGTGCAAGCGCCAGATTTGGCACTGTTGCACTAAAAAAAATAATAACTGTAATCCAGACTTTTCAAAGACAAGATAGAAAGTTAAAAATAACTGACAATAAAATGAATCGAAAATAGATAATGATCGCTATAGTATTTTAGTATTGCGTCACCCGTTTTTACCAAAAACAGTAAACACCATGGAAAAGAAAAAGGAATCAATTGGGGGTCACTTATTTGTGATGGCTGTTCTACCTTATGAAGGCAAGCCTATGAGAGCAAATTTTCAGAGGATTTAGATCCCTAGAAATGACCAAAATATCATAAACAAAATTAATGCCTTAATTTAATTGTGTAACTTTTCCAAATATTCATACATTTAATAGTACAGCTAGAGATATGTGGTTCAATTTAGATATTGGGTGCCCCTTGGTGATCGGCAATTCTTAGGTGAGATAACGATTTAGATGTGGTAATTTAGGTTATAGTAACCCTAAATTTTGGTTAGGTTTTCATTTGCAACGACTTCATGACGTCACTGCTTACGTAGCGCTACTTGGCGACCTCTCTTCTAAGTCGTCAAGTTTTCGCCACAATTGTCAAGAGGCACACGATATTGGACTTTAAAAAATTTTTCTTTTTAACAGTCGTAAATTATTTAATTGTCAATCAAAAATTTAAACTGTTTTTTAGCTTTCGTTATTTTTATGTTTTCAAAACGCTAAAGCTTTTTATTTTTGTAATCAATATAAAATTCTCATTTTTTTTTTGGATGTCTTGCATAAGTTTCAAGATTGTTTTCAAAGAATAAGAATTTATAATAATAATTACTATTTAAAAACTCACGAAGTTAGATAAAATTAGCTTTTATTGTTTTTCAAATCGTCTGATTAAAAAAAATAGAAACTATAAATTACGTTAGTTCAATCAAATCCATGCGCAAAGTTGAGATATTCAGTAAAAAATCAGGATTTTTTTTTGTTATAGAATATTAAATTTTTTTTAAGTAGTAGGAATTTTAAAATATTCATATATGTCGAAAAAATTAAATCGTAAGTAATTGCTTATATGAAAATATTCTTTTCCTAGAATGCATATTTTGTGTATTCATATATTTTGAATATAAATTAGAAGCATTAGGAATGTTGAAATACTTTTTAAAAAATTCAAATTTTAAGTAACTTTTTAGTTAAAAATTGAATATTTTTTGTAAAGTATATTTGTTGTTCATATATGCAGTGGACATAAACTTTCTTTATTTAATTATCTAATTAACTCTATAATTATCTAATTTCAAGAATTTTATAACGTTTATATCTAACTTTATATTTATCTAATTTCAAGAATTTTATAACTTTTATATCTAACTTTATAATTATCTAATTTAAAGAAATTGACCACATGTTACTTTGGCCTTGAATACGTTAACTAGTAAAAAAAAGTTAAGCTATACAAGGCAAAAAATGTACATATTTTACAAAAGATTTTAAAAAGTAAGAGGTAAAAAGTTAATTATAAAATAGAAATTAATAAAATATCTTTCAAATAAGGTAAACTATTCATAATAACATTAATTTTTTTTCCCGGATATACAAGCAAGCTATTATTTTGCTCAAAAATTTTTAATTCCCAATTATATGTTTTGAGATTGTACTTATATGATAATATCATCTGAATTGTGTATATATGATAATAATATGAATATATAATACCATCGTAATTTGAAATTACTTATTACATTTAGAACATCGGTAAAAAAGAACAAAGATATATATTCCCTAGAGTTAAAATCTCATTTTCTAAAGTTTTTTTCAATTAATGATAGATCTTTACTATCAGTAAATATCTACATCAATTTTTTTTTTATTTAACGTTAAGTAAAATGTGATTAAAAAAGTAATATTTAATTATTATGTCAAATAATAAATGTTTGTCAAAGCACACGTTTATCAAAAATCATATTTTCTAATTTCATTAAAAATATATTATAAATTCTCGTACTGTATTAAAAATTTAATCTTTGAGAAAAAAAATTATTTACAAGTTATTCTTTAAAATGCAGCAGAATTTATAATGTAAAAAATAATAATCATGGTTATTATTTTACAGTATCAATATATACTAAATGAACACAATTGCTCCTTGAGTAATTATAAATATAATTTGCATTATTCCATTTCAATGTACGAATCAATATTAATTATATTATCTACATTTTTCTAAAATTTTGTTTTGTTTTAAATTGGTTTGCTTCTTCAATAGCATGTAATTTTTTAGTTAGGGTGTTAGGTTTTATATTTTAGATAGTTTGGTTATTTAAGAAAATTTCTGGTTGATTTTCATAAGTATTTTTCATTTGATTTTTGATTGATTTTCATAATAAATTTTTCATTTGATAATATATTTCATTTTTGATTATTACATTAGCTTTACAACCCCCCCCCAGTTTTTTTTATTTAATTTTAAATAGTTTTAAAATATTCTGGGCTTATAATATGTACTTTATATATCACGTTTACACACACACATACATATACATATTCAATGATATTTACAATAGAATTTACTTACCATTCCTAATTTATATTTGAGCCATCGTAGTAATATAATCATATTTTATTTCCTGATACCATTCCATGAAATCTCTTAACTTGAGCAATCACGTGCTCTTCAAAATGGATCAGATCCACATTTCCCACATTCTGAGCTAGTATGAATATTCCCTTACTTCTAGTCATAAGGGTATTCGCTTATCTCCCTGTAAAATACCTAAAGATCCCTACATCTATTATCATATGAACTAGTTAAATTCTGATTTAACTTTTCTGAATAAGGCAACTGGGAAAAGTTTTTTTTTGTCTCTTCTCAACTATCCACTGAGACGAGTTGACTTGTATTGCGATCGCTGTCATTATATCGCGTGAACAGAAGTAAATCAGTTACTCTTAAAATTACGTTTCCTCTGTTTGTGTTTACTGCTACAACATTTTGTTAAATGTTGTAGCATATATATATACATACACATATATATATATATATGTAATATAAATATATATTTCTGTGTGTGCGTGAGTGTGTGTAAGAGTTTCATTCGAATTTTTTCATACAGTTAAGCCTAATGCCTTATTACCCAGATGAAACTGCGCTGTGTAATATATTTCTCTTTTTTAGTATTACACTGAAACATTATAGCCAATTCCATCATTCGTTGAGATTTATTTTGTATTATATTGTTCATATTGCGTATTATATCCTAAAATGCCCATATTTGGGTTGAATTATTATTCTCCCGTAATCATTCGCATACAGTTGCTTATTAAAGGGGAGAATGCGGAAGGACTTACGCGAACAACACGCATTCATGAATAAAACATGAAGGAAATGACTAGAAAATGTTTCGTGTAATTAGTCGTATAGCATTAATATAGCATTTATATCACATTTCTGTTACCTTTCTTCGCAATTTCTAGAAAATGAAGTTTTCTTTTTTCATGGTTTACAAATAATATTTGATAAAATAAGTTAAATAGTAAGATACAGTAATAATATAGATTTGATGCATTTATAATATAGAATTTTGCACAAATAATATAAATTTGGTAATTGAAAGTAATACCAAGGATTTAAGGATAAGTACTTATTAATAAGTGATTAATAAAAAAGCGAGTAAGTATAAGTAGTAAGTGACTGATAACTAGAACACTGTTGATAATTTTAACTTTAACCAAATGTCTTATTTAAAAAAAAATATCTGCAATTATGTCTGACAAATTTTAACAAACACGATATTTAATTTTGTTGAAAAAGACGCTGAATCACTAGCGTTGAATATACTAGTAAGCGAATACGACATAAGGACAGTTGTAATTAAGTATGACTTTGCTTTCCTTTCTTCTCCGTATTTAAAACACCAAATATATTTGATTATTTATTAACCTCATACTTTGAAGGGACACGAAAGCTAACTGCGTTGAATCTAATTATTTTTAATCTCAAATACGTGACGAAGACGACACCTGAGCAGGCACATCCCTTTCCAAACTTCCAAAACACGTCAATGGGAGGACTTGAAACTTCATCCCGAATTAACGCCCAGTGAGGTCTTTAGTGGTCTTAGGATCGAATCCATAACTCGAAGAAAGCAAAGCCGAAAGCAAAGCGAATCCACGACCTCGACCAATCACCAATTAGATTATTCTGACTAGTGTATAGTATTTTTTTTTACCAAGCAACTGTCTCTATACTAGTATTTTTTTTCTTTTTTAATTTTCAGCCAAACTTTGATACTAAGACATCGATAAATTTAGGAAATTTTCGTATTTTCTAGCTTTCGCATTCTATCGTGTGAGAATCGGCAAATCGGAGATTATATTTAAAACCGATTGTATTTTGTATTCGAAGTCGAAGTTAATTTTTATACTTATATTTATTTATAAGTAACTTATCAAATAACGTCTTTTTTACTGACGAATTAAACATTAAATTAAATGTACTGAAACGCAAGGTAGGAATTCTGTAGGTAAAACTTTACATAGTAGCCACAGTTTTCAATTCACAGACGGCATTGTTTTCATTGAGTCGTGGATTGTATCTCTTGAGGCTACAATAGACTCTCCGTGTAGTGGGGCTGGTGAACATTAAATCTGGCTAAGGTTACAAGTTGTCCCATAGGGTTATTCTAAAAGTCAAGAGGGAGACGCAAGCTCTGGTGTCTTCCTCGTCACTTAACCGAGGCTCAATATTAGGAGTCCTTGTGTTGTGTTCTTCGCCTACAGTCCTTGTGTTTCCTCTTAAGGTAAACAATCACTCACTCTACATCACAGACGGGCAAAACTTTGATACCAACAAAATTACAAGGTTTGTGGCCAATAACATTTGTGCTGCTTCTAAATACGATTTTAATGAACAATGAATCAGTTGGCAATACTACAAATCATTAAGAAAGTTACACTGAATAGTTTTAGAACTTAACCTCATGATTTCTCCATGAGTTACTGGTAACTCAATGATTAGGTAATGATATACTTAGCAAACTGAGAGGAAGTTTCAAGTCTTACCTCTTAGTATTGAGAAATAAAGCTCGTGTATACCAAATTGACGATTCAAAGAATATGCGCTAATCATGTAAAAATCGCCAATTTGGTGATTCTGCAGAGTTATGCGCCAATCGTGCAAATTCCGCTGGGCACTAAATGGAAGAATATGAGAAAAATTTTATCCGCCTATATTTTGCAAATGAAAAAAAATCCCAGAAATGTTGTAAAAACTTCATCATTCTCATGAATTAAGTACATCTATTTCCACAAGTACTCTGGTCCTCTAAGTTGTAGATATTATCAAGCATATCCAACACCATTAGTAACCTTCTCCATCTTAAAGGTTACTAATACTTTTTTTCTAGAATTGCATTCATACCAGAAAATACGTTAAAATATCAGAAAAAATTGTCCATCCAATTGAGATGTCCACATTCATTTTCTTTACTGGCAAAAGTTTCAAATAGATTTTAAATATTCCTTTAATTGGCACACACACACACACACACAAACTGTAACATAACATGAACATGCACAGGTTGCTTTATATAATCGTCATGTTTAACTAATGAACCGAGGGTTACCCTATTTGGCAAATTATCGCCAACATTTTTTTTGTCTCCAAGGCTGTGGGCTATGCAGTATTTAAACCATAATATGAAACTACCTTTACCCATTAGTGACCAAATTTAAATTTATTTCAAAAATGATTGAAAAAAATAAGAATGCATGATTATAATATGTCTTTTTTTCGTAAAAAAAAACAATATTCAAATATTGCATGTGATTTTTAAAGCGTATGACATACTGTACACCAAATTCAGCATGTCATGATTTGATTACCTATATAAATTGTTGGAAAACTGATGACTTATACTTAAAACAACATTAAAGTTTATATAAATATTCATTAACAAATCTATTTCACTTTGAATTTTTTACAAAAACGTTTTAACCTCATGTAAAACAAAATCATTAAATTACCACTGAATAACTGATGTGAAGTTTGTTTCTGCATTGTTGGTTAGTGTTAGAATGGAAAGCAATACAAGTTTAATTTCAAGCGTCATAGTTTCGGTTCTAATCTAATATGCTTCAAAGTATATATAATATTTATATGTAACAAAATAAGTTATGTGTTATATAAATTACATTAGGCATGAATGGCTTAAGTTAAACATCATATAAGAAAACAACAACAATAATCAGCTGAAGTCATCAAACCAAAAAGCGCCCTGGTATGTGTCCTTAACGTTATAAATATTCCAAGTCCCCATGCTTCAAATTGACATAAACCTGATGCTCGACTGCAAATTATCTTACAGAGACCCACACGGGAACCCCATTCCTCAAGTCAATAAACACGCTCCCCCCTAACACCACAGACAACGAATTCAGCAACAAACATCCCTTGCTAAGCGAAGATATGATCGAATTGTCCAATAACGCAGTATTCTACAATCCCTCCGAAGAAAACTGGCCATTGATTTTCAGAATGTCCCCGGTCGTTGCTGTCTGCAAGCTCCCGACCTATCGAACAACTGTCAGGGATTTTACTGTAACTGGCTCGGTGAGAGTGCAGTGAAGTCATGTATTTATCGGAATTATGGGCCGAGAGACGTGAAAAGACTGGCATTAAGGGTAGTGATAAAGAGGATAAGCCATTTTGTTTTGAAAACGTCGGGGGTATGAGGTGAGATATATCTGCTGTTGATGTGGAATACTAAACTGTTTTGGAATTTCTATGTCTGGAATTCTTAAGTTGGGGGGTAGAGCTTTATGGAAAAGTAGTCTTTGAGGGAAGGAAGTGCTTTGAAAGCGAGAAATGGATCTTGTGCTGGGTTTGCGAATAGTTTTGTTTGATTAATCGGATGCGAAAATAAAAAAAATTGATCAAACGTTTTAGTTGAAAATTATAATAGCTTTGTTACGGTTAAGTGTATTTACACTTTCAAGGTAATAAAAGTAGATCAAAATGATTGCCTTCTTTTTTTTTTTTAATTTTGGATCTGAAAATTACAATACAAACTTGAGGAAGCTTGTGAAAATTTAGTTTAGAGAAATTCGGAGGATATTTGCTATTAGTTATAATTTCATAAGTTGTTTTTATTATTTATATTTCCTTCTGATTAAAAACTTATAATTTCTTTTCTGTGATAACATATGAGCCCGAGGAATGTTTTAAAAAATGCCTTCATTGGCCAAATCTCTCTCTAAAAGATTACCTTTAATTTAACAACGCTATTCATACAAGAAAACACGTTAAAAGTATTAATAAAAAATACACTTTGAATTAAGACGTCTATGTCATATTTTCTTGACCGAAAAAAATTTCAAACATGTCCCAAACAAACGTGAAAGCAAAACCACCTCTAATTGCTCCTCCCCCCCCCCCCCCCCCCAATTTTTTTTGAACAAAATCTAACTATATACTATTATCTCCAAACCGATGACGAGCACTTAACTAATAACGAAGAAGGAAAAATTTTAGGGTTTTTGAGTAGATGTTATTTTTATTCTCATAAAGCTTTCTATTTTAATTTCAAAGCAATTATTAAATTACGTATTTCTGTAAATATATGTTATGTATAAACATCATGACCAGAATGCTTTTGTGTAGTCTTTCCTTTATATTTAAAACAGAGAGTAAAAAAAGTATGTTTAAGTATTTACTTTACCTAAAAAAAATAATGTGAGTAAGATGATGTACTAATCTAATTATACCGTAAAAAAAGTTCTTTACGAATATAAATCCAAAGACAATCTCCAAATTCGGATGAAAAAACAATAGCGTGAATTCAAAATTGTGTAAAACGGATCAACTACTTTTACTATGTCATACAAGCCAATATCACCAGGATATAAACTATATTTAATAATATTTATTTAAAAACATTTCACACGACTAAAACTATTTACCTCATTAAATAATTTATGGAAAACAATTAGAGAGACCAAGTTCAATGAACTTTGAAAGGTAATGAAATATTTTTAGAAATTTATATTTCTTTCTTTGAATTGAAGAAAAAAAAAGGAAAATTTTAATACCTATATTTCAAGCTTTGTAACAAATCTGTACATTAAAAATTCAATGTCAAGTCAATGTTAAGTTTTCCTCGTGATCAAAATCGAACTCTTTCTTTTCTCAAGTTAGTTTTACCTTGTGACGCCCGCCCGACCCGGGCTTCCTCTTATGCCATCACTAGATTCAATTATTAAATACTACGAATCAATAATCAAAGAGACACTAGAACAATATTTACGGAATTTATTAACATATATTTACTATGACAACAACTCACTATGCTCTCCCGAGGAATATTTCTATTAACCTCAATTCAACCCACCAATAATAATCTAACAAACTCTTACCACTAATCCTTCCTCACTGCAACTCAGACTCTGGATCAACTGTTGAAAACAGCAGTAATTAAACTTCTTGCAACAATCTTTCATTTAACCCTCTAATTCAACCTCTCTTTCCACTCCTCCTTCCGCTTATCTATAACTTCAGCTTCAGCTTCACTTCTCCTTCAGCCTCTCTCTGGCTACTTTCAGTCGGAGTTAATATATTTCCTAACTCTCCCGCTTCACTTCATTTCTACCTGCTTTATATAATCACGTTTCATTTTTGGTTGGGCAAAGATTGTTTAGCAAAAGCAATCAATCTCAATTAAAAGTTCCCGAGGTTAGTGAAGAGAAACCGCGAATAGCCCAATCTCACAACCTTCGTCTACAAATGAAAACTAACAGTATTTTTGAGTCCATGAGGTAAGCTTAACTGGTACTGTTTGATAAAAGATCATGGTTGTTTAAACGTTAGCGAAAGCTATGCATTGTTAAATGTTGTTCCTCAAATTCATTCTTTAAATTTTTGATTATATGTTAATAAATTATGTATCACATTAACGAGCTCATTCTTTTGAGTAAATTGCTTTGTTGTACTTTCAATAACATATTTAACAATCAGTTTAATAAGCAGCAATACTGAAAATTTCACAGTAAAATTCATGAATATTGTATTCTCAGTTTTAGTTAAAAATTAGGCTCCATTTTAAATTGGGGTACATTTTAAAATTAGATATAGGATGCAATTTCTATGACATAAAAATGACGTGCCTACTTAATGACATAAATAGGGCACTGACATAACAAACAGAAACGAGGAAAAATGTCAAGTGAAGTAAATATTTTTTTTTTGGAAAAACCTTATTTAATATACGTCAAAATGTTCCCCGTCTCCAAAGCAAAAACCTTTTATGCTCTCGAAAATGACCGACCCCAATCCAGAAAGCACCACAGCGTAATTTAAGACGAAAGGATCTCAATATATCTTGTTTCTGCCTTGATTCAATCTGTGACCCTCATATCGAGTAACTGCCAATATACATGATTCTTTCCTTGTACACAAAGCTAGCTGACATCGTACGCATCATCTCGATTATTAGATGAGGTATCCATAAAGCACAATAGCATACTGTAAATTGGATTAGGTTCTATGATGAGTCGACGAAACCTATAATCTGATTGTAGGTCAAGAGAAAAGGAGGAATACCAGATACTTTTACGATCTCCATTCTTGGATCGCCTATTCTTTGTTTTGAATAGGCTATTTTCGTCTTTTACAACTACGTTAGGCGTTGCACATCATGTTTTATGAGTATGTTGCTTTGTTAAAGGTTATAAATAGAATTTAAGTCTTATTTTTTGGATTAATTTCGGTTATACAAAAAATATTCTCCTAAGTATATGAATACAGAGACCTATTTCAAAAGGAAGTTAATTACTTTTGGAAACCATAATTAAATATGAATTATGTGAATCTAAGTTGAGAGAAAAGGATGAATATTAGATATTTTTACGATTTCCTTTCTTCGATCGCTTATTCTTAGCGAGAACAGGCTATTTTCGGCTTTTGAAATTGTATTTGATGTTGAAAATCATATTTTAGAGTGTGACGTATTGTTACTGGTTACAAATTAATTCTAGTTCTTATTTTTTTTGGAATAATTTAATTTATTTACACATTCTTTAGTTTACGAACATATGAATATAGATATCTAATTCGAAAGGATATTAAACAAATTAATAAATTGCGATTAAATATCTATCCAGGAAAAGTATAAAGGAAATATAGCAGGTCTTTATACATTCCTATTCTTAAATCATTTATTTCTAAGTTTTAAATCGTCTGTTTTCGTCTATTACAACTACATTTTGTTTTACAGATAATATTTTACAAGTTCTTGTTATTGGGCATAAATTAGATATAGCTCTAACTTTTATATAAGAATCAATTATATTGATAATTCAATGTCGGATATGCATTTAATTTCTAATCATCGATGATAGATTCGAAAGAAAGTTTAAAAAAATAGAAAATGTAATTAAATGGCAATAATTTCATTTTAAGTTTAAAGAAGAGAGAGAATTCTAGATTTTTTTATGATCTTCATTCATGGATCTTTTATTCCTTGTTTGTAATAAGCTATTTACGTCTTATACAAAAATATTTTACGAAGCTTACACACTTTTGATTGGTATAAATTTAATCTAAGTCCTACTTTTGTATTTATTAATTATTTGTTAATTTAGAAGTTTATGATGGCATACATAATTAATTTAAAGAGAAGTTTGTGAGAACTTAAAAATTAAAATTGTGCTGTGTATTAAGATTGTATTTATTCGAAAATCCACACTTGATGACCGGGATACAAATTGGCTTTCTTAATCCTGGGATTCTTAATTTTTGCTCTCTCACAATTCACATTTTCTCGTGTAAATTGGATCTGATACGTATATTTGACCTATTTTAGATTATCTCCTTTTATATTAATTCTAATTTAACATTTAGAGCACTTCATAGCTACATTGCACATTTTTGTCAAACTTATTTTTGAACATTACTCATTATATTCAAATTAATTATTTGACAGGTGTGATGTAAACCTACCATTTACTGTTTATCAACAACGTGAAGATAATTTTCTTAGCAACTATTGAATATAGATATATATGTGTATGTGAATAACTACTGGATCTCAAAGGAAAAGAATTGTTACTAAGTTATTTTTGAGCAACAGGTGTTTTGGTCAAAGCATAACAAATAAGATCTGCCGTGGAAGAGACAGATACCAACAGATATAAAAAAGGTGAAACAGAAACAATCAAAAAACAATCAGTTAAATAATCTAATAAAACAATCCAGCCAGTAAAACATTCAGGCATTCAGAATCGGTTGATAAAACACTACATTTAATTCTTTTTGAGTATTATTTTGTTAAAAAATTCTTTTTAATTTTTTGCAACAGGCAATCAACTTACATATTGTAAAAATAGCATAAATGACCGTAAAAATTTATTTTCTCGATTTAACCAATTACTCTGTAATTTAACACAAATTTTTGTTAAGCGGAACGTTCATATAGATGTAGGAGCTTATATTATCAGTATATATTAACTCAATGAAAATTAATACTGTAACTCGAGTTCATTTTAGGTTGAAATAGAATTTAAGAGAGGGAGGTGTCGTCCTCGTCATTTGATCGAGGCTTGAAATTTCGAGGTCTGTCGCCATAGCCATCGTGTTGTTCCTAACGCGACTTTAAAAAAATCAACAAATCAATCAGCAGTTCATTTAACCAGCGATTTAGTAACCATTGACCTTGATTACCAAGCGTTAACTTAGTCAAACTGTACCAGTTAGGAACTAAAAATTTGAAGGAAATAGTTTTCTTGAATAGTCTATTTAGCAATTTAGGTGATAATTATGAGGGCAAAGGATTAACTAATGGTCTAATTATATTAAACATTTAGAAATATAAGACCACAGTTGTTAATATAATATGGTGTTATTTGGCATTGTAGGATTAATATATGTATGGATTAAAAATATAAAAAAGTATAATACATTTCATACGCAGTTCTTTTGTATATAACACTCCTATCATCAATATATATTCCCCATAACGACCTTAAGTACGAACATAAGGAACGGCATTACTTCACTTCATTTCATTTCAGAACACGATGTAAATAAACTGTCCCAAATCGTCTCCATTTCTCGGGGAAAACTTTTCTAAAGCTTTTCCCAACTCCCCGTTCAAAGAAACTACAAAACTCCAATCGATATTTTCGGTCCCCCCCCTTCTTCCAGCTTTCCTTCCCCCAGCGTTAAACTATCGGCCCAAGCAGTTTTAAGACGCATTTGAATACTTACGACGTTCAAGCCGGGTACGGTAGCGATTCTAAACTGCCCGAATCACGCCAGTAGCGTTTGTATAAAAAGTACCTCATTTTAGTCGTGATTTATTTTTGTATCGTCGTTCCTTTGGAAGTTTATTTGCTTCTTTTGTTGACGGCGATTTTGATGTTGTATTTTTTAATGCGTGGAGTTGTTTAATTTTTCATTAACGTTTCTGGAATTTCGAATCATGCGTCGATGACGCTGAGCAGACAACATTTTTATTTTTATTTACTTATATTTTATGTACATAGGGATCATAAAAATAAATTTTCTGCTTACGCAGCAGTTGGTAGATAAAAATAGGTTTTAGTTCGTGGTATAAAATATATTTTTCTGAGCAAAAATTTACTCATAGTACGAGCTTACATTACAGATTTAAGGATATATAAGAGGGTCGTTTTCTATAAGTCCTTAGAATATGTCTTAACTAAGACTTTTTAAAGAATTATATTGCTATGGAAAAAAGTGTAAAAACAAGCATGACATTTCCTCAGAATTCAAACATTTTAAAATAAAAGTAGAGGGAGAGTCAGGAGAGTGTTTTAAAATCACCTCTAGTATTTTAACCAACAAATAGTCCAAAAGTGTACTATTCGGTTCCATTTCCTTAGTGTTACACAAACATTTTGTGTCTCTGAATCCTTAATAAACCCACAAGGTGTATTAAAAACAAGAGGTCTTCACTACATGAACAAATTTAATATATACTCGTACGAGGGTCATTCAATAAATGCTTAGAAATTCTAAGAGATGGCGCTCGTAGCATCGATAATGGCTTATTTTTAGTAACCATCATGACTCACTAATCATGTGTCTAAGTCTCAGTTGCCCATATTCATGATCATGATGCCATTCGTACCTCAAAAAATTCTTCGTTATAACTTTTCCAACCGATGAGATCATCTTCGCTTTTTTTTGAAAAAAAAATTCACTGGAAACGACCGAACTTTTTAATTTTTTTTCTTGATTTCCGGAGTACAATGCGGAATACAGGCCTCACCTACAATGTTAGCTCGAAACAAAATTATGCCAACTACTCGACGTGACTGCAATCAAATTTTTATTTGACAACAAATAACTACCAAATCAAAACTAACTTATAAATCAATGACAAACTGACTCTTCGGTGTCTTTGAACGCTTATAATTTAGGGCCAGCATAATGTTGTAACTGCAGGATAGTTTTTTTTAAAATTGTATTTCGTGTAAATATATTTATTTCAATAAAATGTTACTCCTCTTAATTTATAGCAGAATGTTCTTGATTTCTCTCGTGAGATTCTGGAGGATTTGCCTCTTCCCAGGGCACGAAAGTTGAAAATTCTAGTAGTTTTAACGTGATAATTTGAATCGACATTGAATTCATCACTTGTACACACGC
>BMAW01065373.1:463742-541330 GCA_019974015.1 Nephila pilipes | reverse complement strand
AATGCTTATGTACGTCATTGTTTGTTTATCAGAACAGAACTCGGTTTTTCCATTTTTAAACAAACAAACGACTTTATCTAAATCTCTCCAACCTCGATAACTCAGCTGTTTCTGGTCCGATCGACTTAAAATTTCGACACGTTTCAAGCAAAGGTTAGTACTCTAGAAAGACCTGATTATTGGTTTACTACGAGCGCCATCTCTGGGTTAGTCTCGGGAGTTATTGATCCATGTGTTACTTACAGTTTAAATTAATAAGAAATCACAATTTGAATACTCCTGATTTGGTGTAATAATTTGGCTTTGTAATAATTTCTTCTGTAGTAACTGATTTCGAAGATCATGCAGTAAAATTTGAGCCAAATTATGACTTGAGAGTTGTGATTTCAACAATTAATGCTTTTAAATTCCATGATCTGAATCCCATTGAATGCAGATGCGGCTTAATTTTACGCATAGAATTAAGGTGATTAAGTTAGCATCACGCTTTCGATTAGTTTCTAAATTTATATGATGAATTCGAAAATTTCTTATAGAAAAAAAAATAATAATAGTAAAGCAGTAAATTTTCTGTGTAAGCTTATAAAACATTTCATGATTTAGCTCTCCTAATTTGACTTGCGAATTATTTCAGTGGGTCGATATGTGACTTCAGGTAATCGTGTGTCCGTTTTTCTAATATGAAGAAAATTCTTGAAAAGTTTCGTCCTTTATTTTAAGGATACATCACTAAAAAACTGTGCAATTTGACTTCAAAAATGATTTTTTTCCCGTAGTCAAAAATTAAATCTTTGATAAATGTTTTAGCTATTTTTTGTTATTTTAATCTAAAACTCATCAAACAAAAATTTGAACAAATTTAATTGCTTTCTATAAAATCAATCATATATTAATGTTAAAATGCATTGTCAATAAATTAAGGAAATAATGCGTTACAGAAGGAGTTAGAGAACTACTGCCCGCCGTTTATTTTGAATCGAACCAGCAGGTTAATATTTATTAATGTGAAAGGATATCTTCGCAAATGAAGTATACAAAATTTATTAAAAAAAAATCATTATTTACAGATGACAATTTGCAAACAGCGCTCTACTAAAAGAAAGTACTAATTTCGAAGTCCATTGTGGTAAAGACCCGTGTGATCCAGTATTTGTGTATGTTTTGCCTATTTTTCTAGGTTCCCGGTTTCACCCACCCTTACCTCGCAAGTTGCCCGTATTCGTACTTATTCGTATAGCTCAGGAATTTTGTGTGCCTAATAATGATATTTTAAGCATTTTATTGAACTATTAAAGTATTTTTATTTGGTCATAAAGTTTTTCTTTCTCTTTGAGTTGAATATGGACTTGATTTTTCAGATATATTTGCATTTAGATGCTATTTTTAAAAATAATATTCCGTAAATATACAAAATATTTTACTCCTCATATAGAAAACAATACATATAATATAGTGAACCTACTTTTATTGTGATATTACTGAATATTTTTTTTTTTTTTGAAAAAATTGTAGAACTTCGTAATTTTGGAAATTTTAATTTTTTTTTTTTTTTTTTTTTTTTTTTTTTTTTTTTTGTAAAAAAATTATTTCTTATAACACAGGTATTATTTAGAGAACAAATATTTTAGGTTCACTATATGCATAAGTATCTTATATAGAAGCATACAAAATTTGGAATATCATATTGTGTAATAGTTTTCTTTAAAATGGTACCTAAATGTGCAAATATATCTCACATAACATGTCCATATTCAACAGCGAGGGGATAAAAACCTAAATGACAAAAAAAAATTACTTTCATAGAATGATTGAAGTACCATAATTAAGCTTCGACGTCTGTGGTTTTCCGATCCTTTGGAGGGGTAGAGAATTGTTTTGACCTTGATGCGGCAGCGGTGTTTCGAACCCTGGACCAGTGAATCCGATGAAAAGTTGACCGGTCGCTTTTTGGTACTCTCCTACAAATTGAGCTGAAAAAGACGTCTCATTCTGACTAATTAGTGAGGTATTTTAACTTCTGGCGTTATAGTAGAAGAGAGATTCGCTGAACCCCCCCCCCCCTCTCTTACATCTGGACAAGGTCCTCATTGAAAACATCTGGACTCGTGAGAAAGGGCAAACAACATTTCTGTTTCTCATGACTTTGACCTTACAGAGTCCGATTCTTCTAGGAACCAAGAATACCCCCATATCAGGTATCCAGTTTGGTAGGGGTCAATTCTTGCCCTGGTAGGAGTGCTCAGGACCAATAACTTGTTTATTACTTTCAACTATCCAACCAAAACAAAGGATTGTATCGCGTGATTTTGGAAAAGGTGTGGTCAATTCCATTCTACCCAAAATTTCCGAATAGAAGGAACAATCAGAGCTTTACTAAACGTTCAACTAGAACGAGTGACATTGCTGTATTTTTTTAGCATGCGACGTACACCAAAATTTTACATTTGAATTACAATTACAAGTGTGACAAGCACTTTACCTTGTTAATATCAACCTTATTATTTTAAATTAATTCCAATAAAAATAGTATAAACATATATCTAGGGATCATATCTTTTATTTCAACCAACCAGCCAAAGAGTCGCTGCAAGGTACACAAAAAAATCTCACCTCTGCTGATAATTTCAAAAGATACATATCACAAAAATAAGAAGTCCTAGATACGATATTCCAGAATTCCTCACATGTCCTGGTACCCTCAACTCCAATCAGAGGTCCGGGAACGGTAGACTTTGTATAAACAATTAATGCTGTATTTTGAACGGTAGTATGGAATTATTCGTTAAATAAACTTTGGAAATTGGTCTTACCCCTCTTTTTCCGATATGAAAAACAACTTTTATGTGTATTCTTGCTTGTATTATTTATTCGTGAAAAATAACATTCATCTATTTAAAATTAGGAATAAATTTTTAATTTTATATCAAGTCACAATATCGAACATTGCATGATTGCGAACACACATTTTTTTACTATCAAAATGTTTTGAGCCTTCGTAAAGGACTCAAATTAATTTGTTCCTCCAAAGAAAACGAAGTCTGTTGTTTGTTTGCTTAAAGTTTCCAACCATCTATCGATTGTTTGGTTTTGTGGAACAAAAAGCAGCAAAAAAAGACAATAATTCCCTTTGACAACTTCTGTCCTAAACGAATGGTCATACAGTTTTACTTTATGCCCATGCTGCCATCTAGGGATTATATTAAGAAATTTTTATTTAAATATTATTAAATGAACTTTTAAATGTTACTTTGCTAAATTTAAATAAATATTTATGTTCAATCAGATAGAAATTGTTATTCATAAAATTATATTTTTAATTCACAGTTCTCATGTTTGGAATAAAAATTTCAGTATTAATAAAGTTTATATTACATAGGAATTGATTTTTTTTCCTGTTTTATAATTTGTATTATGTATGAACAATTTTATTTTTGTAGTTAAAAATATCTTACATACATGATATTTGATCTATTTTTATAGGAATACAAATATATTATTTCTCTCGAACTTAAAGATTAAATTCCTTTCAAAAGTCAACATAGAATAATTTTTCAAATTCCTGATATGAATACTATTTGATTTATTTTGATGTGTGTGCATGTGTGAATATTCCCACAAAATTGAAAATTTTCTGCTACATATATTAAGTCTTAAATATGTACAAGATGTTTAGAAATAAAATAAGTGAACAAAAGTTTTAGTTATATGCTAAATAAAAATGAGGGGGGGATTACAATTTTGAAGATAATTTAAGGTAAAAAAGTTATAAAAAAATAACTTTAAACTATTTTTTATAAGATTTTAACTAGAAAGTCTCAAAAATATATCATATAACACAAAGTAAAAAGAAAAAATGAACTTAAAAAAAAATTCCTTGAAACAATATATTAATAAAACATAAAGAAGAAATTCCCTAGCGGAGAAAAATGTAAATTTAATCATAAGAAATTTTAAAAAAAATTTTTTTTTTTAATTCGATGTAACTTTTTCAACATTCATTAAATTGTATAAACATCGTCAAAAAAAAAGTTAAAACTTTCTCTTTAACATAAATTTCAAATTTAGCTTATCACATTTCTTAAGAAGAAAAATTATTTTTCTCTACAGTATTGAAAAAGTAATGATTAAAAATTTTATCACAATAATTCTACGTCACAATTTCTGAAAAGTAATTATATAGAAATTAGGAATAGTATTGGAAAAATCAAACATAAAGAAAAATATTCACCACAAACATCATTAATTTCTTTAAATTGCTTAGAACCGGTGAAAATATTTGTATTTACAATCCTCAAAATGCCTAATGTTCACTTCTATATATTTGCTTTAAAATTGTACTTTATTTAGGAATTTCGATAACTACTTTCAAATATTCAGGAAATGTTTCAGTCATTTTTAATCTCAACATGAACATATTAATTTGCATCAAACTATTTCTAAATATTCATTTATTTATTATTTCAAATATAAAAAAAACATGGTATGTAAACTGTTGTTGTTTTTATATACTAGCATTTTTTTTTTTTTTTTTTTTTGCTCTAATTTAACAATATGTGTCTTTTATAAATATTGAACATATGAAATGAAATTACATAACATGAAACTGTTAATAAATTTCAAACTAACTCTACAATTTGATTTCAAAAATTGAATGGAGCAATTAGATCAATAGAACATTGCATGCAATTAAAACATAATCATATTTTGATTCTGCTGAAAGCATTGAAATATAAATTTTAATTAAATAGTAAATACATTAACCATATATAAATCGTAAATCTAGTTGTAAATGTATTAGTAACCAAATAGTAAATATTCAGCTAATAATAAATGTATTCAAATAAACAAAAATAGTATGCAGACAGTATTTAAAGATGGGGGGAAAGAAAGATCATATAAAACATGTAGAGGTACATTATAAGAAATTCTGCTCTCATAATTCACAAATTGTCACAGTTCTTTATCCGCGCCTCGCTGAAAATGTTCAATTCCTGATGTTCATGAAATGTTCACTGAAAATGAAAGAAATTCTGTCAGAAATATGATGCAAGAAATATGTATTCTTTGGTAAATAGTTTCTTCCATTCATTCATATTCGATATTTCATCTCTCTCCAAATTTCAGTGGGTTCCAATAATTTAGATTTAAAGACAAACTATATGCAGAATTTTAAAATATAATAATAACCATTCAGATTGTACAACCCCCCATTATGCGTCCTTAATTTCGTAAACGAAACGGTAACATAAATCAGGCAAGGAGTGAAAAATCTTTAAACGAGCTATAGAGGCTATATCCTTCAAACAGTGTCTAGTACTAGATTGGCTGTCTTTGAAGTGAACGTCGCTTCTGTATTCTTTCGTGATTCTAAAGTCATGACAGAGTTGTACATTTCCCGAAATGCGCACGGCACCGTGTGTATTGGTACGAACATATATGAAAAGAGGTTTCTCACAGCTGCGATCTCCCGCGGGGTAAAACTGGACGACTATGGAACAAATATCCGTAATGGAAAACTCAGGACTTGAGACAAATTCTCCTTTCTGCCAGGAATCTTTCAAAAGACTTTTTCCCATTTCCCAAAATATTTCTCCTTTTTTTGGCATGATTAAAGAAACGTGCAGCAAATAAGTCCAAGACAAAAGTCCAGTTTAGCACATTATCACCAAGAAAACGCCGTTGTTAGAGCGTATGTTAAGTTCTTGCGAACAACATCGAAATAGTCATAACTAATATTACACCCAGAAATTGAATAAGTACTCTTATCAGTGCGACGTTGCTCTCAGTGACGATCGGCGCAGAAACATCAGTTTTAATTAGGTGAACATTTGGCACTAAGTCAGTTTCATTATCTATGTTTAATCGGGAGAAAGAATCGGAACTAAAACTAAAGAAGTGGGAAATCCACAGTCGTAGTGGGGGAAAAAAGGCATCTGATTATGACTAGACAAACCAATTTTCGTGCGGCTATTTTTTAATTTAAAAAATCTGCTCTGTATTCAACTGGTAGACTCAAATTAGACTGTAAGGTTTTTACGTTTTGTTTGCTAAGTGAAAGTGAAACTAGGCAGGATTAGAATTCATTCTCTAAATATGAATAACTGAGTCTTGTTCAAATACTGATAGTACAAGTTAAAATAAACATTGTTAAATCATTTAATGTTGATGATTTAGAAACACAAATAATTTTTGTTTAATATAAATCTATCTTAAAAAGAAGAGGAATGTTTTCTTTTTTGAAACAAACACTGTTCGAAAAAAAAAAAAAAAAAAAAAAAACGTATGC
Source organism: Nephila pilipes (assembly GCA_019974015.1). NCBI lineage: Eukaryota > Metazoa > Arthropoda > Arachnida > Araneae > Nephilidae > Nephila > Nephila pilipes. The sequence continues at coordinate 535,044 of BMAW01065373.1, read as the reverse complement.
CGGATTTACTTTTTCAAATTTGGCAATAAAAATAGTTGCTCAGAGACAAAATTAGTAGTATCTAAAGTAGGGGTTCTCAAACTTTTAAATATTGCGACACACTTTTAGAAACCTTATCTATAGCAATCGTTCTAGCAGCTTAAGAATTTTCTTGTTGAAAAACTAATGGAAAGCAAAATTAAAGTGACATCATAGCAGTTTTCAAACTGAAGCTTTTGACCATGTATTCTCCATTGAAATAATCTATTTCTATAACACTTATAACAATAGTACTTTCGTAATTTTAGATGTCACTCTAATGCTGATTAAGAAGACGAGCTATGGTTCTTTTTTCATTAAATGATGCAATTTTGCTATGCTGAAATAAATCGTTTTACGTAGCACATTGGTCAAAAAGATATGTTTTCTTTTGATACTTCAGATCTTGTTCCAACAACTACTAAGTACAATCTGTAGTTATAACAGTGAATATAAGAGACAGTTCTTTTCACAATTTTTCTTATTCGAACACCTACACCTCCTTTCCACCTCTCATTATACTAACACCCTCAAAACATGGATTTTAAAGATGGGAAGTAGCCATTCTATTCTTAATCATTATAATATTAGTGAAATCTATGAATGATTTAACATCCAACACTTTGGCTGTTTCTTTACGTAAAAATGACTCTAACACTGTGATTCTTAGCGAATGACAATTGGCAAAATTTTCCATTATTCCTATCTTTTATCCCATCTTCCAAGAGGGTAAGCAGAATCAGCCTTCTCTATAATGGAACCTGGATGCAAAAAACCACTTGGGACTCTAAATTTTTTGCAAAGTAAAAAAAAAAGTTACATACACGAACATATATTATTAATTCGTGTTTATTTGATGTGTGATTTTTTTTTTCCTTAATACGTCAATTACTTCAGAAAAAGTGCAATTTCTTTTTCGATGCTAATTATATCAAGTGCATTTAAGTGTTCTGCACACATGCTCTTGACCGAAGATAATTATTTACTAATTTTAATTTGCTGAAAGAACGCTCAGCACTTTCCATAGTAATGTAAAGAAAAGTTTTAACACACCTAGTACGTTTAGAAAAAACTCATTTTTTAATCAAAGTGTGCATTACAATATGTACATTATTTACATCCCTTTCATTAAAAAAATCAAATCCCGTAGCAGACGAATTTCCTGGATTAGGTTTTCACCAACATCTTTTTATTAAAACTTTACAAAATAAACACTCATATAGTCAGAAATTAGTTTCAAGATTGCCGAAACTCAGAGGTCTACAATATAAATGTACTTTTCATCATACTGACAACGATAGGAATGTTGTCAAGTTTTCATTAGTAAGAATACATTATTTTAGTTCTTGATTTGTTGAGGGCCCCAGAATCGCGGGGACCTGGTGCACAGCATCCCCGCACCCCCCCAGATGGCCGGCCTTGAGGGCAACCCAAGACTAATCTACATGCATCATATCTTTAACTAACTTTTTTCTCTCAGTCTTTGCCATAAATTCAATAATGTCTTCTTAATGTATCTGAGGATAGGTATAAGTCACATTCTTAGGTATGTGCGTTAAACATTTTGAAACAGTTTGTCTTCCTATATCGTATATTCAAAAATATTTATAAATAAATCTCTCCAGGCCACCACCTTTTTTCTCCTTAAATTATGGTTTCCTCGTAGAGAAAGTTTATTGACTGCAAAAAAATGTATCACTTCCATTATTGATTTTACATAGTAATGATGTTTCTCAGCAGCCGTTTCGTTTACTTAATCGATACTGACAACGAAGTATAGGTTTCTACATGAGTTTTTCGTTTCTTTCTCCTTGACTTGGCATGAATATGCGATTTCGATTTTTCATATTTGGGAAACCATCGCTTGGTGTTAAAGGCATTTTTCCAGTTTTTAAAGCTTATTTCCGTGTAATCAGAATTCTTTATGCGTTAAGGCTGAAACTGCCTGCTGGCATAGAAAAATGCACCATCATTTAAAGTAGAATACTACAAACGAATAAACTAATTACACCTTTCAGGTCAAAAAACTAAGTCTATTTCTTTCTTTAGAATAAACTGCTAAATTATCTTGATTTGTTGCTTCTCCTCTCTAATCTAAATCAAGATTATTAAACTCCTTTCTCCAACGTCACACAAAAACGGTATACCTCTTAGTGAAATAAAATGCTTGGTATTTGACATTTTCAACCTGGTATGACGTCATGGCTCGCATGTATTTTTTTTTTATTATTATTATTTATTCTTGGAAATGTTATACTCTGTTTTTGATTGACGTCACTGCTCCCCAAAGCGGAAATTGATGCGCTGCCCACCCAGACAGTTTCGCAGACGAGACGTTGTCCTTGGCAAGAGCAGAGGTTTGAAAAATGAATGCTTGTGTATTTGTATGAGTATGACATGAACTTGTTAATAAATGATTTTGGATTTAAAATGGATGCCTCGAAATATATTTACCACTACGCCACACTGGCTTTCAGGGGCAGCATGCAGATCAAGAGTGAGCTGTGAAGCTGTACTGCCTTGCACCGCCACGCTGTAAGTGCCAAATAACGATCTTCTTTCATCGGTGTCGATTTTGGTCGACCTAGTCCAAATAATCTCGGTATGGATATAGTACTCTGAAACTTTTCCCACAAATTGCATCCCACTACAGACACTCGGTATTACACTTATTTTGTGATTGGTCTGCCTCCAATCAACCGATAATTATCCATCATAAATTCTTCATCATACTTCACGCCTACTCATTTGATCAAATACCTCTTAAAATTTACCCAATTCAAGCGAGAAACACGACGAATAAAGTAGAGGAGTACGAGCACAATAATCGCGGTCAACCTTTCGTGCGTTAATATCTCTTCCATAGTCATAGCTCCGCAGACACGCACGTATGCACTTACGGTCTCTACTCTGAATATTTGCATAATTCTTCGGAGCATAATTAGAGCCTTTGGTTCGATACTTTTTATAAAAATAGACATGATATCCAAATTCTCTTAATTTTTGCACATGAGTGTATTTTTAAATTCCTTGAGTTAACTTGAGATAAAAAGAAAATTATGTTAAAAAAAAGATTCCCATCTTAAAAAGTATTCATGATATTTGGAAAACGCAAATATAATGAAGCAAACGGGAGATTAAAGCGGAAGGGGAAGAAGAATTCGTTTTTGTTGCGAAACACAAATGTGTCTTTCGTGTCATTATTACAGTTCAAGGTCAGTTATCGTATGCGACATTATGAATCAAATTGCCGTTCTTACATCCAACAATTTCCTGCCGGCGATTACTTAAGACGAACGAAAATATAGTCTTTAAAAAACAAAATTTAGTAACCAAAGCAGAATTATTTGGTTGTTTAATAAAAAGTCAGATACAACAATTCAGGGAGTATTTATTATGGTCTTCAATATTTGTCGGGAAAAATGCCCTTACACTGAAGGAGATTTCATATATAGAAATATTGCGGAAGTAATTTCTGCTTTATAACTAGAAAATAAGAAATATTTCTCAAATTAATTGAACAAATACCTGCATCTCTAGACATATTATGAAATAGCAAATTTCTTTTATTTCTGATAACGCCGTGAGTAACTTGCTAAAAAAATTTGGCGAACTACTCAGCACGAATCTGGCCTTAGACGAATCTACGGACAATAGCGTAAAACACAACTAGCTGAATTTGTTCCTTTTGTAACAAATAATCTGGCAGAGTAAGAAGAACTATTATATGTTACTGCTCTATAGGATACGATATGAAAAACACTTTTGATACTGTTTTTGGAAGACATTTTATACCGATTATAAAGTAAGGCTTCGTCGCAACTGACAGCTATCCAGGTATGAGAGATCCTATCAAAAGGTTTTTAGCAATTTTAAATACTGATGCATTGTACCCTAATTTTATCCTTGTCTGTAGAGAACACATTGTAGCTACATGTTTTAAATATGATCACTTTATGGAGGTAGTTTCAAAAGTTGTTATCTACGTACTCTTAAGCGCCAAAACTCATTAGCAGTTCATGCAAGAAATAGAAAACGTTGAGCATCCCAGATGACGCATCTTGGTTTTGCTTAGTAAAGTGGCTCTCAGTAAGTAATGCGATAACAATATTCTTTAATTTACAAGGACCAATAAAGGAAAAAAAAAAGAAGGAAATTGATCCCAAAACTTGCAGATGCCAAATGGCGAATAGATGTAGCATTTTTCACAGATGTAGTGAACCAATTACAATCATTAAATTTATCACTGCAAGGACATGGAAAACTTATTTCCGATTTAGCACAGAGTGTCTTCAGCTTCCAGAACCAAATTAAACTTTTCAAGAAAGACCTAGTTTCTAAAACCTTCACTCACTTCCGTATCTTAGTAAAATGTTGGAAATTTTACCCGGGTATGAGATTATAACTATAGATTATAAGCATATGTTCAACAAATTTGCCAGAAATATTACTGATAGAGTTAATGATTAAAAGCACTGAAGTAATCATTTACATATTTACAAAAACCATTTTCTTTATGACTTTTTTGAAGAATGCGTGCCTCATCTCATTACCAATTGCTGGAGGATACTGCAATTTAGAATTGGAGCTTCTGGGACTTCAAGATAAAGGAATGAAGCAGGTAAAGTAAAACGGTTGTTTTTCTCAACTATTGAGTTTTGGAAACTGGTCTCGGGGGACAAAAATATCCTAAATTAATTGATTGTATTTGAGGTGCAAGAACCAAATTTGGCTCTGCATCGCCAAATATTTTTTGATAAAACTACAAATCATCCTTTTTCAGTCCCAAATAATTATAAAAAAATCAATAAAAAATAAATTGGTAAAAATCAGATTAAAATTAAGGGGTTAGTATCTTAAATATGATTTGAAAACTAAATTTTGTACAAAAACGAAGACAAATTGTGGTAGGTATTTTTCCACATCAAATCAGATAAATTGTGGTAGGTATTTTTCCACATCAAATCAGACAAGTGTAGAACAGATGAATTTAAAAGAAAGTGGGACGATGATGATGATACATCTGACATATAATTAAAATATGAACAGTTTTTGAGTCATGGCCATAAAGACACTCTCGCCGAAAAAAAATATGTTCAATGAGAGGGCGACATCCGTTCTTCGCATTGGAATTGGAAGTGTGTGGTTATCTCTATTACCTGAATCGTCTGTAATCTCAACAATTAGTCAAATAGTAATGCTAAAATTCAACTTAATTTCATGCACAGATAAAGTAATTAGATCAGTCACACAAAAACAATTTCAGGAATGTAGTCAGTTACTTTTCAAAGCCTTATTAATTGTTTATTTTATAAACCTTTTTTTTTTTTTTTTTTTTTGCTAAGAAAAGGAATGTTGTCTGAAACTAACAACTTCTATGAAACATCAAAAATTACTCTTACCGGAATACGATGCGAGTAATTTCAACCAGACAGCGTCTGGTTCTCTCTTCACACAGACAAGTAAGTAGCTCACGCACACTATTCAAGGCCTTCACACTAGCAATCTTGTTCTATTACCGTTAATTTTCAATTCCTTTCAAATTCATTTCATCGGTCGCTTTTGTACATCTTGTTTATATCTATTCACTCCACTTCTAAAGTTTGCTTGTGGAAGCCGTAGAATAGTGCTCATGGTCTCGGACGCGCGGCTGGTGTTGTTTTCGTCGAGTCGTGGGTTCAAGCCTTGATGCCTCAAAGTACTCGACGTTTTGCGGAGCTGATGCACGTTAAATCTAGTCGATATCCCAACTCCACCCATTGGCCTTGATATGGAAGTTTGGAGAGGAAGCAAACTAACTCAGGTGTTGTCTTTGTCAATAGACTGAGACTCAAAATTACGAGGTCCTTCGATAAAAGTCTCGTGTTGCTTCTGTCGTTAATAAACTATTACATTTTTAAAGCTTACCTAATTTGTGCAAACCAAGTCTCATTTGGTTGGAAAAGAGCTGAAAACAAATATAAAGTCAGAGCGAAACCCCAGATGTAAAGACTAATTTCGCGAATGTTACAAGCGCTCTTTGTTTTCGGCAGCTAACTGCTAAGATGGAAAACATTCGTAAAGCCTCCGCAAGCACATCAAACCCTTAAAGCCTTTCATTACAAAGTAATGAAAATGAATAATAATAAGTAATGAAAATAATGAATCGATAGTTTCGATTCATTATTTTTTTCTTCGTATGTTTGAATAATATTATTAAGTTTCTTAGCTAACAAGAAATGAAATAAAATAGTTATTCTTAGAAATTAATCAGCTTAAGTTTATTATTAACTTAGTAAAAAGACATTTAATGAGTTAATTACTTTTGAACATCGAGCAGTTTTAGTTTAACAAATTTCATATGCATATTATATTCGCATAAAAGGCGCACATGGCTCGCGAGCCATGTGCGGTCACCCTTGGAATATATTTTAATGATTTCAAAAGAAATATTAATAAAGCGCTGATCAAATTATTTTAGATTTTAAGCGATCGAATACTTATCAATTAAAACAAATGATAATTTTCCTGTTATAAAAATGAAAAAAAAATATTTTTTCGTACATGAAATGAGATAATCATGTAATTTTTTTTTCAAAATGCATAAATTAAGAACAGTACCAGTTAAAAAAGAGATGAAATCATTAAAGAACAATACGAATAAAATGTTACTTGAAAATATCATACTTTTTTAATTTAAAATTTTTAATAGAAATTTTTATTTTATTTCAAAATTCTTCCTCAAAACGTTCTGAGCAGGAAAAACAGAAAAAGAAAAACCAAGTTTTATAAAGATAACGCAAAGTTTTAGAAAGTATTTAAATCACTTCACGAACGAAATGGATTTCACATTGTAAATAATTTCAGAATTCTGCAGCCAAATCCGATGCGACAAACACGTTGAAATGAAAGATTCCCAACGAAATAACTTCTACACTTAGAAGCTCTTATTTCGTCTCATGTTTAATGTGGGAATTTCCCCAATTTCGAAATTCGTTCTCAAAAACGATTAGCACACTGTTCGGATATTTATATGATTCTCAAACCATGCTGGATTCAAACCGTTTACTTGGATGTCTTGTTGTAGGATGAATATGTCCAATACTTCAAACCGTATTTTTGAAGTAAATAGTTACACGAGAGATATAAAAATTCACTGACGTACTGATAGAGATTCGGTAAAAAATTTTAAACATGGTTATTTCACAACCAAAAAGAAGCAATCAAAATTCACAACAAAGCCCTAAAAACAGTGATTCCCAACCGGTGGTTTGTGAACCCCTAAGGACTCGCGAGGTGTATAATAAGACAAATATTGAGAAACACGTTATCACACTTCGAGTACTGATGTGGCGGAAATCACACTGAAAACGGAATTGAGATGGGAGGTCTCTTATAGTGATTTTCATGACCTTGACAGTCTGTCCATCAAGTGACGCCTATTTCCGATTGGATAGCAAAGCAGAAAGCAAGATTAATTTCCTGAGGTAAATTTTTTTTCTCAACTGGATAAGAGTGTTAGCAGACATTCGTACAGACGCTTGTAAACCTTCTGGGATTTAGTTCGCTATCAATAGTATGCTTCGGTAGCTTTGTTTGGTGAAGTTCTCGAGTAAATAACTTTCAGTAATTATTATACCGTAATTTTATTTCGGATTGATAGTTAAAATTGGTTAAATTGTTGAGTGGATGCTGGACAAGCAAACATCTGCTCATTTTTAAACTTCAAAACCTGATTTCGAAACAACACGGGGTATCTGTACTGAAAACTGAAGTGAGCAACCATCTTGCCTGACTAAAAATAAAGAAACAATTGGTGAACATGATGAGAAGAAAAGGAAAAAATGAAAATATGACAGCGATGATTTACTAATGGGTTTTTATTTTATTAGGGAAGAGTCGGAGCCTGACTGCTTTGTGTAATCTACAACGAAGTTCTCACCAACAGCTTAAAACCATTACTTTATCGTAAACACCTTGAAATAAAGTATGTGTCACACAAGGATAAATCTGTCGAGTATTTTATGTATAAAAGAAAATTACCAGATAATAGAAGGTGTAGTTCCTCCTATCTTGTCAGCTTCAAACGAAAATGTTGAAATTGCCTTTGGGGCTCCATTTCGAGAAAGTTACAAAATTGCAAGATATGGACAGGCACATAGAAAGGTAAAAACTAATTTACACCTAAATGATATTACAAAGTGTATGATTGGAGAAAAGGCAGTAAAGAAATTTGACCTGGTTCTTTTATCAAACAGTACAGTGTAGCGTAGAATTAATGATTTGGCAAATGATGTAGAGAGTGAACTTTTGAAGAGAATAAAATTGAATTATTTTACGATCTAGCTTGACTTGTAGACCGTTGTATCAAATGATTCAGTACTGCATTACAGTTACATTGCTGTAATATTACATTAAATACATGTTTAAGAATTCCATTCAAGAAGTTACATTAAATTAGAGAAGCCATTTTCGATATGGTCAATGATTATTTTGAAGGGGAAAAAAGAAAGAAATAAACCGGTCTTATTGTGTAGGAGTGTGTTCAGATGGTGCAACATTAATGACATGAATAGATTCTAGTCTTGTGGCACTGGTAAAAAAGATCAACGAGAAGATTGACTAGACTCATTGCTGTATTCATAGACAAGAATTGGCCGTAAAGCATATTCCTGCACAGTTATCTACTACTTTAAGTGATGCTGTAAAATTACAAATTTTATAAAATCGCGTGTTACAAACTGTCCTTTATTCTACGCACTTTGTGAGGACTTTGAAAGCATTTGTCAATGTATTTGTATATTTTTACTACTTCACACAGAAGTTAGATGGCTTTCCCTTGGCAAAGTTTTGAAAAACCTTTTTGAATTAAGTCTGGAACTCTAGCATTATTATTGATTACTCGTTTCAGTTGCCATCTTGTATAATCTATATACTTTAGCTGAAAACGCTTGCATACTTATCTAGCAATTTTTGTAAATTAAATGAATTAAATCTGTTACTAGTTGTCCTTACAGAAAATAATATTTTTGTTTCAAAGCCCTTAACTAATCATAAAAAAGGGTAGGCCCAACCTACGGTGCCTTGGTTCTGTTGAATCGAACTTTAACCCTTTCGCTACCGAAGGGAGAAAAAAGAAGTGCTTCGCTGGGCCCGCGGCCTCTAGCCGCAGAATGTCACTCTGTGCCCAAACGATTTTAGATGCTAAGTCTAATTCATGAAAAAAATTCATCTAAAATTAGCTATTCATTAAAATATTTTGGTATTTACATATCTTATTTAAAATGCATTAAACTTAATTTATTCAAAAGAAAAAAGGATTTAATCGAAATTGAATGTTTTATACATAAAATTACATAAAAAATCATACTTTTAGGAAAATACAAAATATATTTACATATGTTACATAAATTTCATGGTGTAATGATGTACCATTACATGGAAGATATAAATATAAAAGATAAATCTTATTTTGCTGTATGGTATATTTATAAAAAAAAAAATCAATGCGTAGTCCAACGTCATATGTCTTACACACATATTCTGACGCTTCACGCAAGATTTTGAGCAAAGGGCACATCTTAGTCCTTTTTTTTTTTTTTTTTACTTTAATGTCTATGTACAGATTTGGATTACTTTCACTAAAGTTACTGTCAGAGTCATTCATTAGTTCGCAAATCTCAGTATCAGATAAATACTTTCTTTTCGTCATGACTATTGCTACAAATAAAAACCATCCGAATGAAACGAACAACTGAGAGCACCAAGCTACCAAAAGCCCTAACCCTCATAAAGGGCCGTAAATTATCCTTCGAACTTCTAAAAAGCAAGAATAACGAAAAAAAGTAAACTGAAAGCAAGTGCACGCTTTAAATCATGTCATTACATTTAAAGAACCGCGCCGCAAAATGTGCTTTTAACAATAACCCCTTTCCCCCCTCCTCCTGATACCCAGAAGTGAAATCCAAGCCCATATCACCAAGGTCAACATTCCAAGTAACCTATCTATATAGATTTTGCGGTAATGTAACACCATCTAGTAATATTAAAAATATCAAATAAAACGTTCTCTTTATGCGTATCACTATTTATATGCTGGTCTTCAGAAGGCATTCCGGGGCGTATCTATTGTGATACGCTGGGCACAGGAGAGCCACCGCAAGCGTATCAAATGTGATACGCTGGTAGTGAATGGGTTAAGGTGATTGGGCAGAGGAACTGGCAGGGACTAAGGTAAAATACAGGCTACCTTGGAGAAATCTTCAAAAGAAGTTGGCTCATACTGGGCTGTACGTAAAATATAATGATGATTTTAGTCAATCTGTTAGTCAATTTTCAGTGTGCATGATAATATTGAAACCATGCTAAAAAAATCAACTTTTGTATTGAATGTCTGTTGATGAATTGTTACGAATGTTTGGTTCTCTCAGCAATCTTTTATCATAAAGTTCAATTAAACTGGTTGAAAACATTGAAAGAAATATTTATGGGCAACTGAAGCTCCCTTCAATTAACTTTCGATGAGTATTTTCCAATAGACACAATATATCGCTAACAAACAACTGGACATGTAATTCCTTTCAAGGAGATGCAAGTTTAGAGACCTCTCCAACTTTATAGGAAAAAGAAAACCTATCGAGTTATCTTGCGACAATTATCTAAAAACTATTTTTAAGGATCACTCCTTAATTGCCTTCTGGCTCAGTGTACAAATGAATTCATTGTTTTGTCAAAAAACACCATTGTGACGTCGTGATCCCAGAATGCGTAGAATGAAGCGGTAACGGGAAGGGATCACACAGCTTAAGAGAAGATAGTTCTTTATTTTACAAATTTGATTATTATATTCTAGTTAGGCGTTTCCGCCTGGTTTCTATTTACAAACACTGCTAACACATCTAACTACATATCACAGAGGCAAAACGCATATAGCTACACAGCACAAGTCCAAACACATATAGTTGAAATACCATCAATATCTTAGTATCCGATGTAGTTCTAAATTCGCAAGAGAAGGCAATCGCCTCCAACTTCTAGCTGTAACGCTCTCTCGCTCCCCGGCAGGAATCCCTCTCCTCCCTTTTTAAGACCTCGGGTAGGTCTGTCTCACGCCCTCCTTTTGATTTATATCCCTTTTTTGAAAGAACCACCCAATCAAAGGCAAACTCCGATTTTGTCCCCTGCAACACCATTCGCTCAAGTCGGACAATGTCAGTTTTCCCCAAGTGCAAGCCGGTGTCGGCCGTCACACAGCTAGGCCATAAATTCACATTATATCCATGACATGAGTCAACAATACCTCACAAAGAGGATTCAACTCTGCCGCACCTGTGTAACAGAGTCAGATGTCCATGAATGTGGCTGAGCCCAGCCACCTGACATTGCTCTTTATGGCTTTTAAGCTATATATTTTTATTGAATGGGAAGCTGGGAACAAAAACGGGGGTTCAAAGCAAGTCTTTGGAGGGGTTATTTATAGCCTAAGCTACAACATTAAAAGTTTATTACCCTTTTGCACAACATGTGAGAAAATATTTTCATCATCTGGAGAATAAAATACAGAAACAAATTAAATGCGGAATTTGGTCCATGAATGAAACAATCATTTATTCAGTCAAACTTTAAATTTCCTTGTTCCATCAGACAGCCACAAATATCCCCCTTAAGAGTTTTTTTTTTAAATTTAACATATATTTAACTAAGTACTATTTGGTTTGTTGAATTGATATTGTATTCACACGCAGACACACTCAACATTTTCTTAGAGCTATCATTTTAATTTTAATTATTGTTTATATTCAGATGGTTAATGATTTTGTTTTCATTTCTTGATATGCCCTATTGTAAAACATGGAAAATAAGTGTTCTACCGTATTTTATTGTTTTCTTACCTGTTATCTTAATCGCTTAGAGAAAAAGGTTGGAAACTATTGCCCTATAATAAAGGATTTATGATGACCTTGATAATTTTTGTTCTATTCCTTCCTTCTTGTCTCTGTGACCTTGATCTACAGCGAGCATTTCATCATCTGGATGAGAGAAAAATAGTGCGTATGTACATATATATATATATATATATATATATATATATATATATTATATATTTACAGGGTGTCTAAGACAGAGAGAATTATCCTTACAATTTTAAACTTTAATCACTTCTAAGCTAAAAAAAGATATTTACATTCTGTTTTCTGCAGTTAATAATGCAACTCATCAAGTTTTTTTTTTCTGTTTAGGCTAACCCGTTGTGAGTGAGCATGTGGACTCCACAGGAGAAAGCCCAATATGTAGAATGGTTCATAAAAAGCAAATAGGGCACATAGATTCAACGAAACTTTCGCACCAAATTTAAAAGGGATCCGCCATCCAGGCCAAGCAACCGTGTATGGCACACTTGCTTCATGACCATAAGCACTGTGTTATATAATAAAGGAGAAGAATGATCGAGAACAAGTGATAAATACGTTGAGCTGGTACTTGAAATATTCCTGCACAGTCCGAAAAAATTAGTTCGTTCGACTGCTCGACAACTGCAAAAATCCAAGTCCACAGGCCACATGGTGCTTCACAAACGGATGCTTGTCTATGCTTATAAGGTTACAGTTGTTTCAAGTATTGTTATAACGAGACAAACCAAAACGTGCTGAGTTTGCCTTAGAAATGTCACACTGTATCGATGAAGATGAAAAGTTCTTGAAACAGGTGTGCTTTAGTGATGAGTCAACATTTCGTGTACCTAGCCAGTTGAAACACCATAACGTACGAATTCGAGATTCAAAAACCCTACGTGAAATGCTAGAGATTGAAAGAGATACCCAAAGGTTAATATCTGGTGCTGTCTGATACACAACTGAATCATTGGGCTTTTTTTTTCGCTGAAAACACAGTAAATGGTGGCATCTATCTGGACATATTTCAACTCTTTGCTCTTCCTCAGTTAAAAGATTTGTAGCTCAATATTTGGTTCCATCAAGATGGGGCTCCATTACATTGGTTACTAGCATTCCGTGATCACCTAGACAAAACCTTCACCAACCGATGGATTGGAAAGGGAGGCCCAATTCCATGACCTCCCTTTCCAATTTTCCTTTTCTCTTCTTTCTGTGAGATTATTTGGAGGATGCTGTTAACCGGACAAAGGTTATTGACATTGCTGACTTAAAAAGCAGTATTACCGATGTCTTCTCTATTGGCAGGAAATTGAATACAATCTGGATGTGCTTAGGACCCCACATGGTGCACATATTGAAAGTATACTCATGAACAGAAAAAAAAGTCATGACTTGCACTATTAACAGCAGAAAACAGAATGTAAATATATATATATATATATGACTGGTGACAGAGATGTCACCAGTCAGCAAAGGAGAGTTTAAGCAATTGACCCTTTCACCTTGGTGACGGATTTGGCGACTTGGTGAGAAACTTGGAGACTAGAAAGATCTCGAAGGTGCAAGAATCTAGACGAAATACCGATAGGGAAGAAAGACAAATTTTTTGAGAATTTTCCCATGTGACATCACACCTGGCCGGAAAATGTATAAATACACCAACAACTACAATCGATGAATCAGTCTGGGGAGGAATCGGTCTGTGTACAGAGTCAGTTGTCTGTGGAGTCTGCTTTGTAAACCGATCGATGAATCGAGCGCGAGGGAATCTGCTGGAAAGTCGGCCTGAATCTAGGGGAACTGAGTGAATCTCTCTTTGGAGATTCTGTTGCGGTGACCGATCGGAGGATCAAGAGTACGCTGTTGGCATTTGAAGAAGCAGCATGTATCGGCTGGGAATTGTCGGATCCTGCCCTGGAAGTGGAAAATATTACTGAGGTGGCTGTCCACTGTGAGGAGTGACAAGCTGGTAAGCTGAACGTTGCTGAAATAACTGTGACTGTACTTCATGTGTGTTTTGTTTCTGTATCTGTGTCACTCAATTGTGTAAGCACTGTGTATCTGTTTATGTCCAAATTGTGCTACCTGTGTGTTGTCCTGGAGATTTTCGAATAAATCGTCATTTGTCGTTATCCTCCGTGTTGGACTTGATTTTCACTCCCACACTCCCAGGAAATTTTCGTATATATATATATATATATAAAATAACAAATAAAATTTAGAACCATTAAAAACTTTTTAAATTTTTTTGGCTTAGGGCTAAAAAACTAATATACTACAGAATTCAAATACAAGAAACCAAAAGTCAAATTAAAAATTTTATTCTAAGCCGAAAAAAAAATTTGAAGAAAATCAGCCAAAAAACTTATTTAAATACTATTAATTGATTAAAATTACAACCAATGTAAACACCAAAACAAAATGAAAAGCAAAGAATAAAGGTAAAACAAAAAAATGAGATAATGTAATATAATGCTGTTCCACACTTTGAACAGATATGATCATGCCATGAAGGGTGATTAGTACTAACTATAATCACTCCCTGCGAAACAATTTTTTTTTTAAATTTATAAATTGGGTAAACAGAAACAGAAATTTACAGCCTTTCGAAATTTATGACTAAGAAAAAACAGTTTTTATTTTTATTTAGAAGTTACTTGAATGGTAAAAGCAATTATTTTCTTATTTCGAGTGTTTTTTCTTATTTGAAACTTTTTGTTATCACTAGAAGGGTCGCTTTAGACTCTCAGAACATGAACTCGAATCAAACACGTTTTTTTTTCTTTTATTCAGTACATTAATTTACAGTAAATAAATGTCCTTTGTAACTGAAATGTCCTGTTTTGTGTTTTATGTACTTATTTCACTCCAAAATCTGAAGTTATTTGCATCAAAGGAACGCTGTATTATACATTTTGGACAAAATTCCATCGATCGTTTAACTAAGGCTAACTTCGCCTGTTATTTAAGAACAGAATATCAAGGACGGTTTACAAAGTATCCGTGTTTGGAATGGGAATCAGGTAATTCACTGTAGTATTTTCAGTAATCCTCTTTTTAAGAAATGTATGAGTATGACGCACCTCCCTCCCCCGCATCCAAGAAAATCATTGCCTTAACTTTTCTTGTCGTTGAGACCGTCTTCTTCGGAGCAGAAGCAACCCATTGTCTTTATTGTTGCTTGCTTTCCGGTGTAAAGTGATGAATCCAAATCTCAACAACGGTGACAACTCATCAGTAATCAATACTAAGGTATGAATCAGTGTTGTTTTTGTTTTGCCGCTATGTAATTGATTGCAGCCCGTAATTGTTGCATTACTTGCCTTAACAATACCATATGTTGACAAAAACAGGAACTTTTTGAATTACCTTCGTAGATCCAGAAAAATTTATATGGATAAAAAAATATCTGCACATTATTACATGCATGTGGTTATAGCACATATCAATGAATATCTCACAATGACTTTAACGTTTAAAAAAAAAGTTATCCCAAATCAATGGCGTACCCAAAAGTTAATTTAGAGGGGGGAGGGGGGTTTGCATGTCCTTCTTGCCAAGAAAGTTGTAATTTTGTAGTTTAGAATTGCCTCTTGGTAAAAGACAAAATAATAATAACCTGTATAAGTCTTATTTCTCCTATTTAAAACTGTTCAAGGATTGATATAATTTTATCAAGTTATAAAAATTACAAAAATAAAGATCATTTAAAAAAACAATAAAGATACTTTGATGGTAAACTTTGCATTTTTTTGGGGAGGGGTTGCATTTTCTATAGGGATACACCCCCCCTCCTCCTCCTCTCTTCGTCTACAAATACTGACCTAGAGGCAGCCCCTTAGAGATAGCAAAACGTTTCTATTTTCTCAGGAATCGGCTTAGTTCAAATCCTTCTTCTGCTTTGTGAAGAAAAAAGTTTAAGCACTAGGAGAGAAAAAAATTTATTTTAAAATTTCAAACATCTATAAAAATGTATACTAAAAGAATTATCCTGAAGTATTTCATTTTCGAGAAGAAAAAAAAACTAGGAGAAGGGGGGATGCATATGTTCTTTTACACCACTCTGGGTACACCCCTGGCATAAGTATTCTTTAACTTTCACGCATAAATTTTGGAAATTAAATATGAAACCCTATGCATACAAAAGGAATTTTTTTTTAATTTGTTGTAGCCTAAACGATAGCGAAGTCAAAATTTAAAATTAGAGTTGAAATATTTTTCTGCTTGCCAAACTGATTATAATTTGAGTTCTGTTCGGTAACTGGACTCAGATTTGTTCTTTGACTGCGTTTCGGCATTAATCATTTATGGGAGGAAATCTGCACTGTTTTAGATCGCTTATCATTTCAACACTCCGGAATGATGGAAGATATCAGCGAAAAAACAAGCAGTAACAAATTATTAGGAACATAAGAAGATGAAATAAACCCATTCATTCGATTCCCGAAAATCTAAAATGATTCTCTGTAATATAAATTATTTATTTTCTTTCTGCGTTTGTCAACACATCCTCGGGGCCGCATGCGGTCTGCAACGATCATTACTTCGGCTCGCTTAGCTAACGGATCGAAAACATCGTGTCTGTCATGCCACTAAAGTAAACCGACAAAACATACTTCAAACCTTTTTTTGACAGCTTACAATATAAAAATGATGAGATACATTAATATGATTCATCAGATCTAAGAGCTTTTTACATTTCAGGATGAAAAGAGCAGAATGTTAAGGTGACCTCTTTTTTTTTTACTATGAAAAGGAGGATGAAAATATTTAAGAAAAAAAGTACAGCGTAACATTTTATTAATTCAAACAAAAATAGACTAATTATGCTTACATCTCTTTCAATCATTTAACTAAACGAGTATTTTTCCATTGAATGAATATTTTTTATCAATATATCATTTTCTGACAATATATTGGAAATTTGGGAGCAAGAAATATCTTTCATGGTGAATTTTAAGGTAAGTGCTGCAACTAGAGTATCAACATTCAATCTTGATTTCTCACTTGTCCTAAAATCATAACCTATTGAAAAAAATTCAACTACTGCATTAGTTCCAAGACAGCACAACGTCATCTCATCAAGAATAACGAAATTTTCATATGGAATGTGTTTGTTTTTGAAATGGTTAAATATTTCCACCCATTTTTTACCAATTTCAACATGTTGATTTTCCCATTGTTCTAATTTATCAGAATTTAAAAATATATTCAGTCGTCTAATTTCTTCAAACAGACAATTGTCATCGATTTTAATATCGTGCATTTCTTTCGATAAGAACTCAACACAATTTTCATTATCTGCCCGATTTACTCGCAATCGAGTAAAAAAAAAACACCATTGAAAACTGTTATTTCGGTGATATTTGTTTCAGACCATTCTTCGACATATTGGAAACATATTTGGTAAAATTTCTGCACTTCTTTGGTGGACTCTTCCGTTCTGCCCGGATTTGATTCGACCGGCGATAGTACAATTAAAAGAAAAATCGCGGATGATCATCGAAATTTTCAATTAAAGTGAGCACTTGAGAAGTGCAGAAATTTTACCAAATATGTTTCCAATTTGTCGTAGAATGGTCTGAAACAAATATCACCTTAAAAATTTTGGGTTTTTTTTTTTTTTTTTTGCTGTGAAAGAAGTAATTGAACTATCTGCTTGATATGTCATACTATTAATGTACCAAATTTGTTCAGCAATACTAGTAATTGTAAAAAATGAATATACTATATTTGGCTGTTAAGTAACGAGACTAACGCTGTAAAACATTTTATTTTGATGTCATACATATTTACTTATTATCACCTTCAATATACATCCCTCCTCTATTCTTACAACGCTTCATACGAATCTTCCATTGTTCGAAACAGTGCTGGAGGTCTTCTTCTGTCAGCTCTTTCAGGACGTGTGCCGTTTCTCTTTCGCAGCTTCAACGGACTCGAATCTTATTCCTTTTAATGCAGATTTCTTTTTATTAGACAGATGGAAGTCCCTTGTCTCTAAATTCGGTGAATAAAGCGGATGGTCTACCATTAGGAAGCTGTACTCGGCTAGAAATCTCTTGATAGACAATGTGGAATGAGTCGGCACATTGTCTTGGTGGACAAATTTGCCGTACGGATTCTTCGTCAATTCCTACAGTATCAGCAATCGCACAAATACTTAACTAACGGTCAGATCGAACCAGATTACCGATTTTTCTCTATATTGTCATCCGTTTTTGGTGTTTGAGGGCTATCTGGGCGTGAATCATCTTCAACTTTTTCTCTGCCATCTTGAAAACGCTTAAACCACTCAAACCGTACACGCAATAAACATTCACTGACCTACACTTTTTCAATAAGTTTCAATAGCGGTTTTTCCAAGTTTTATGTGAAATTTCCCAACAATTCATTGCTCAATTATCATTTTTCCAGTGAAACAAAAAAAGTAACTCGAATGCAAACAAAGGCTTCGGGTAAACAGATTTGTGTTTACAGAAGCGAGAGGCACTGCATTCGAAACACAAGGTTTCACGCTAAACAGCTGTCAGTCGCTAACGTTTGGCGCATGCGTACTTCTTCTGTAGATACTCCAGCCTCGTTATTTAAAATCCACGCCTCGAAAAACAATTGCGAAGTATTAATGAGACAAGAAAATTTGAAAGATCTCAAGTTAGAACGACCTTTTATATCTTCTAAAATAACAGAAGGAAGTGAAGCGAAGAGTGCATGTAAGGCTGTAAAATGTTTTTGTCCAAAAAATTTAAATGTTTTTCAAACAAGTCCTTTATCTCGAAATTCAGTTGCGGAAACAGTTACTGACCTGGCTGGTGATTTAAGATAATCAGATAAAAGCAATATCGTCTAATTTCGAAGCTTTTTCAATCACCTGTGACGTGAGTATGAGTTTTGGAAGTGTGGCTCAGTTATCTGTGTTTTTAAGTGCATGCGAGACAGATTACGGCATTTTTGGGGAATTATTAGAGCTAGTACCGTGGAATAACACTTGCATATAGGACAAGATGTATTTAATTGTATATTTGACCTTCTGCAAAAATACAGTCTACCTATAATAAAATTAACTTCGCAGCTACAGAAGGAGATCCTTCAATGACCGGAAAAAACAGTATGTTTTTTGCATTGTTGCAAAAAAGGAAAAAAGTAAAATTTATGATGAATCCAAGATTTAGAAGGAATGTGTATGATGAATACAAGATTCATCATACACATTGCATTATACATCAAGAAGTAATTAGAGCGAAGGTAATGAACATGGAACACGAGTTAAAGCCTATGAAAAATCATTAATTTCTTAACATCTCGAGGTTTAAATCAGTTGCAGCTCTTTGCATTTTTAGCACTGATTATTCTAGTCTTTCAAACTATACGGAGGTACGTTGGCTATTCTGCTGTAAGGCTCTTAAACAATTCTGGGATTTGAAAGAAGAAATTTGCCTGTTCCTAATCAGTAAAAATCGAGCTACAAGTCTGTTTCTCGACACA
The DNA here is from genome assembly GCA_019974015.1 of Nephila pilipes. Classification (NCBI taxonomy): domain Eukaryota; kingdom Metazoa; phylum Arthropoda; class Arachnida; order Araneae; family Nephilidae; genus Nephila; species Nephila pilipes. The sequence goes on along the minus strand of BMAW01065373.1, from coordinate 515,668 downwards.
AGAGGATTACAAAATTTATCCGTCATGGTCGATATAACAAAACACGTATATGATTTAAATTTATATCTGAATGGTAAGGATCGGATCGTTACAAACATCTGCCGTCAAGTCAAAGCATTCGAATGCAAACTAATTCTATGGGGAAAGCTAACGAAAAAAGAAAATTTAAAGCATTTTTCCACTAGTAAAAAGAACAAAATAACTTCAGGTGAAACTGCATCGCTTAAAAAATATGTAGGAAAAATATTTGTTCTTAGGAATAAATTTGAAACAAGGTTTGCATATTTTAAATTATTGGAAAATAAGTTTTCTTTGTACCCTTCAATTTATTCAATAGATATAGATTCAATATCTAATGAAATGTAAGAGGAGGTAAAATTGGATACAATGTGATTCAGGATTAAAGGCCAAATTCAATGAAGTTGGCGTACCAGAATTTTATAAATATGCATTTACATATTTGAAAACACTCAGAAATTCGCTTATGAAATAATTTCTATATTTGGAAGTACTTACCAGTATGAGCAGTAATTTTCACTTTTTAAAAGACATGTCTGTTATCAGATCTAAAATTTTTGACAGTCACTTTGGGTCAATTTTGAAAGTAATTAATGCAAACAAAATTTCTCCAGAAATAATATTAAAAAAAAAGTGGCTACGATGAGATGACGACTGTCAGGAAAAAAACATTAATATTATGGCTGTTCTTTTTTCTTTTTTTTACATACTTTTCGAAATAAAAAATTTTCTCGTATGAAATTAATATTTTCTTTTATGAATGAATTCGTTTCTTTCTTGCTGTCCATATAAACTTATACCTTTGCCCATGTCACTTTTGAGATTACCATCCTCGGTTAACAAAGATTATTTTTATTAACATTGAATTACGACTGTGAAATAGCCGACACATTTCTGTCGGCTATTTCACAGACCTGCTGATAAGGACGTTATCTGACATAATCTCTAATTATCTGACATAATTAACATGTTTATTAATTATCTGTTAATTAAGCTCTAATTATCTGACATAATTAACATCTCTTTCCTAAAATTCAGGTGACCACGGTAGTCCAGTTGTCTTGGTAATGGACTCGGCTGATGGTTTTCGTCGAGTAGTGAGTTCGAGCCTTCATGCCACTCAAGACCCACTGTGCAATCGGGGCGTGATGCACGTTAAATCCGTCATGGCTCAATGTCCACCCATGGCGTGGTGTGGAAGTTTGAAGATGAGGTTACTGCTCAGGGGGCGTCATCGTCACTTGACAGTGGCTTAAACTTTCAAGGTCCATCGTCAAAACCCCTCGTGTAGCTTCTTACTACGTCGTTAATAAACTATAAAACTTCTAAAATCCAGTCATCACGAGCTTGATGACTGAACACTCTTCCGCGTGATGCGAAAGTGAGTTTAAGACACTAAATAGCCCCACAGGCATGTGACTGTGACTCAAAATGACGAGGTCCATCATAAAAAGCCATTGTGTCATTCCTTAGTACGTCGTGTTAGACTGCACCTACAGAGGGTGACTTATTGGTGCACTAATTGAGGGTGCACCTACAGACTTATTGCGAGTTCCCCAAGGAATGTGTGATACCGAGCACACTTGAGTGCTATGCCTTTGTAATGCAATCACTGTAAATACAATGTGTGGCTTTTAAACAACGAGAATGACTCTGCTGCGGAAGAAGTACGCATGCGCCAAACGCCAGTAACCGACAGCTGGTTAGCGTGAAACCTTCTCTCTCGAGTGCAATACCTCGTTTCTGTGAATAAATCCGTATACCCGTAGCCTTTGTTTGCATTAGTTACCTTTTTTTTATTTCACCGGAAAAAGGATAATTGAGCAACGAATTGTGAAAACTCACTTGAAACTTGGAAAAACCGCTACTGAAACTTATAATTTATTAAAAGAAGTGTATGGCAATGAATGTTCATCGCGTGCGCTTGTTTTTGAGTGGTTTAAGCGTTTTCTAGATGGCCGACAAGACGTTGAAGATGATTTCCGCCCTGGTCGCCCTGCCACTTCAAAAATGGAGGATAATATCGAGAAAACAGGCAATCTGGTTCGATCTGACCATCGATTAAGTATTCGTGCGATTTCTGAAAAACTGTAGAAATTGACAAAGAATCCGTACTGCAAATTTTTTCACCAAGACAATGTGTCGGCTCATTCCGCATTGTCTGTCAAGAGGTTTCTAGCCAAGTAGAACATCCCAGAGTAAGACCATTCATTTTATTTGCCAGATCTTGAGAAATGTGACTTCTATCTGTTTCCTCATATGAAATCTGCTGTAAAAAGAACAAGATTTGAATCCGTTTGATTCCGGGAAAAAGAAGCGACACGAGTCCTGAAGGAAATGACAGAAGACTTCTATCACTGTTTCGAACATTAGAAGATTCGCATGGAGCGTTGTACAGATAGTGGAGGAATGTATATGGAAGATGATGATAAGTAAATATATACGATATCAAAATAAAATGTTTTACAGCGTCAGTCTTGCTATTTATTAGCCACACCTCATATTGTAACAGTTTTAGAATGGTCATAGTTTGAGAATGCATAATTTGAGAAATGCCATCCTGACTTAAATGAGAGTTAATAGTCAAGAATTTAGAACAAATTTGGAGGTTCTAAATGTCGTTTAAAGACAATCAAACTCCTAGCATTCAGCCATCCTGAGCATGGCGAGTGTTGTTCTAGTACAGGTTTTAATTTTATTTGATACTGTAAAGGACAGTTTTAGTTGAAATTAGCCTCACTAGATGGCTGCACAAGTCAGCCAAACATGTGGCTTGTTGTTAGAATAAATAAGTAATCCCAATTATTAATTAATTAAAATTTAAAAATAGCATTATAAAATATTATTGATACACCATATAATTTAAAACAAAATTTATTAATTTTTTAACTTTTTTCATTTATATTTCTGTATTTTGTATATTAATATTTTGGTTAAATTGTGATCATACTTTAACTGTAAAACAAACTGTGGTCATTGAAAAACCGTTGTAATTTGAATCACTCTGCTTGTAGCTTCTAAAGTATGTAGTCGTGTATTTGAAATCGGATGAAAAATAAAATTCCATAATGATCTGCAACTGGTGAAGAAGAAATCTCAATTTCTTTTTTCTACATAACGCAACCTAAATGTAATTAAGTCTAACAATATCTACTATCTGAAGTCACAAAAATCGTGACCGATAGGAAAGAATAATACCATTATATTATGACGGCCTTTGAAGAAACTCTATGTCGTTTTAACACAGTATAAAAGAACTGTCACTTAAATCTTGGACCAATTTCCCCCAATGAGGTCTGTAATGGCCACAGGCGAGCTTTGAAGAGATTCGAGGCGCGTTATTTGTCGAAATCTGATTTAGAAGACGTTGAAGATCCAACTAGTGTTTCTGCTCCTAAACAATAATCGCTAGAACGCGCTGAAGCACTTGATTAATACTAAAAATCATCGAACTCGTGTATCAACAAATAGCTCTAAATGTCTTTTAAACAAGATATCGTTTTGATAAGTACGTAAACGAGTCGCAGCAAGTACAATGAGTCACACGGGGTTGTGTATGTTCCGACTCGACCAATAAAGCTTATACTTACAAGTTTGTACAAGTCGCGATAAAATTAAGGCTTCTGCCAACACGCCACCTCGAATTTCTGAGTGTTAATGCTGTGGAGTTTTGAATTTTTCTTCTCAGAGATACATGATTGCTTTTAACTGCGTGGAATAAAATGTATTTGAAAGAAAGGCAGAAAAAATGCTTCTGCGTGATTACTTTCTTTTACTGACTTTTTGAAATATTTTAAAATATTTATTAAAATCTGAAAACTCACAGCTACTAAGATCAAAAGCAGGAGTCAGTGCTATCTCTCTCTCTCTGTTTATATATATATATATATATATATATATATATATATATATATATATCAAAGCTTAGGTTTTTTTTAAAGAATTCCCGCATTTTTCAGTGTTTCTCAACGGATGGATTCCGTTAAAGTTTATAGGAAACAAATCTACTCTCTATCTCTCTGATTACCTTAGCCGCGTAGCCATGATCATATATTTGTGTAGCGGTTTTCGTCGAGTCGTGGGTTCGAGCTCTGATACCACTAAAGCCCTACGTAGCGGGGCTGACCCAAGTTGAATCTGTCGAGGTTCAAGTTCTTTCGTTGACGTGGTTTGGAAGTTTAGAGAGGAAGCTGCCAGCTCTGGCGTCGTACTCGTCACTTTCGCCAATGTCCCTCGTGTTGCTTCTAGAGCGACGTTAATAAACAATCACATCACACTCTGATCTGGATCATCATTTTATTTATTAGTTTGGTATTTTTCCTTTTAAAATGAAGGGGAGTTTCGCGGGTGGACCATAAGCACACAAGAGTTGAGAACTTCTATTGTTCCTTCGTATTGAAACCAATGATTACTTTTAAGTTGTAATGCAAGATAAATGTTGTTTTTAGTGTGATTTCTGGAACAGATACATGCTTCATTTTTTTCAAATTATTTTGAGTAATTTTTTTATGTTTAAAAAGAAAAATATAGGAGAATGTTTGTCTAATTTTTAAAGGGTGATAAAAAGTATTAATGTCGCTCTATATGAGTATATGTTAAGAAAAAAAATTATTCATCTATCAGAATGATAATAAGAGTAATTGCCTTTGCTGCATTAAAATTACATCGGAAATTTTTGAAGGTTGTTAAAAAAAAAATGAACTGGAGAAATCGATTTACATCCTAAAACTTCCCTATTCGCAATAAATGGTATAAATACTTGATGTATAGCTAGAAATAAATTGAAAAAATTACATAAAATATAAACTACTCTACAAACAAATGTATTCGATTGAAACTACCAAAAAAATGTCCTTGAACTCTTCGTAGTAGAGTTTCAAATATCAATTGTACGTAGAGTTAATAACTATGTTATTTGTAATAATCAAGCAATTAATGCATCATTTGTTTAGAATTATTCTGAAACGATATTCTTTTTTCTCACAATCTTTGAATCTTGAACGATAAAAATTGACAAAATTATATTTGAATTTTGTTCTTTTCCTTCACTAAGTTATGTACTACACTAGGATTTCGAGAATTAAATCGTCTCCCTTTCAGACTGGACGCTAAAAGGTAGGATCTAAACTTGAAAAAAAATTTTCAAATAAAAAAATACTCTCGTTTTAAAATTATATTCTGACTTAACTACCATACAGAAAACAGCATAATTTACGAAAGTAGTTCAAAAAGTACTTATCGTTTACTTCAGATTGCTTTGCTAAGACAAGTTCGTGCTACCTCTGGGTCTTGCCATCTATTAAAGGCTCCCAAACAAATCTGGCACTGATTCTCAGATCAGTTTCATTTGCTGCCAAGTTGAATCATCATCATTTTGCGTCGAGTTGTCACTGTCAATGAGACCTGTATCGGAAACCAAGCCATCACAAAAACAATAGGTAGCTTTTGGTGAGTCTGCACTAAATAAGGCGAAGACGGAGTTCTCTGCCAGGGAATGTTATGGTGACGATTTTTTAGGATGCTAAGGGCGTTCTATTTATGAATATCGCAGAAAAAATATAAATGATCAAATGATATTTTTGCAGGGTGATATCCCATTCTTCACACTTGTACTTTTTGAATCTACCTCGTATGTTGCACCTCTTTTCTGCGAATCAATCCATTTTTCTGGTATGTAATATGTACCACATTCTTTTTTTCCTTTTATACTGTAAAATTAAATTTGATGTAATTAAAACGAAAAATAATAATGGTGTGTTATTTGAAAGCTACATCGAGCTAAGAAATTTTCCTTTTTACAACGTTTTTCTGAATTTCACTTGATGTGTGAGTGTGTGTCATCAAATTTTCGACCGTTAATTTAACCAACTTCCCCCTCAAGCTAAAGCTCTGAAACTTTGGGAATCGTTCTTACTCGCCTAACAATGCAATATTTAGACATTTGCGACAAGTTTTAACTAATATTTCAATAATTTTTTAATAACGTAGTTGTGTAGTAAGGTGGTGCCATCTGCGGAAGATATATTGAATTACGCAGAGAGAGTAATCTTCAGGACGAGAGAGAGATAAGAGTTTTTTACAAAGTTTTAGCTAATATTTCAATAATTTTTTTAATAAACTTTGCCACCATTTCAAAACGTTGGTTTTTATCTCGAATTATTATTCTCTCTCTCTTTCTCCATACAAAATTTAGCTATTAAATAACGAGATCTTCTTCAAGTGCGGTGCTTCTCTCTTCTGTAAACATATCTGTATACCCGTAGCCTTCGTTAGAATTATTAGAAACCGCTACTGATAATTTATTGAAAGAAGTGTAGGTCAATGAATGTTTATTGCGTGTACGGTTTTTTTGAGTGGTTTAAGCGTTTTCAAGATGGCAGAGAAAAAAGTTGAAGATGATTCACGCCCAGATCGCCCTCCCACACCAAAAACAGATGACAATATCGAAAAAATCTGTAATCTGGCTCGATCTGACCGTTGGTAAAGTATTCGTGCGATTGCTAAGACTGTAGGAATTGACGAAGAATCCGTAAGGATAATTCGTCCACCAAGACAATGCGCCGGCTCATTCCACATTGTCTATCAAGAGATTTCTAGCTGAGTACAGTTTCCTAATGTTAGACCATCCACTTTATTCACCGAATTTAGAGACAAGGGACTTCCATCTGTCTAATAGAAATCTGCATTAAAAGGAATAAGATTCGAGTCCATTGAAGCTGTGAAAGAGAAACGGCACACATCCTGAAAGAGCTGACAGAAAACTTCCTGCACTCTTTCGAACAAAAGAAGTTTCGCTTGGAGCGTTGTAGGGTTAGAGGAGGGTTGTATATTTAAGGTGATAATAAGTAAATATGTATAATATCAAAATAAAATGTTTTTCAGCGTCATTATCCTTATTTAATGGCAACACCTCGTATTGTATGCAATTACTTTTTTTGCTATGATTATTTAAAATTTTTAACAAACTGGTTATTCTTTATGTTATATTGATCTTCTGAAATTAAAAAAGAATTATTTGTAATACAAGTAATTTTAAAAAGAGTTGCAACTGCTCATCCTGTTTATATTTATTGCATCGATTGTTGCCAAGTATCAATAATAATATCAATGTACAATTAATTTGATTTTAACATAATTAATGTAAAAAACGAATATTCAAAATCAATATGATTTTATTGAAATAACTAAAAATTGTAATGTATATGTAATTAAAATAAAAACATTATTATACACATTTTTTTATTAATCTCTGTTTCTCAAAATTATTTATCAGGAATATAATAGTTTACTTTTCATTACTTCAGATTTTTTATTTGAAATTCACCTTTGATACTTTTGAAGTAACTTTGTATTAGTTGTATATAACGAAGAAAAAAATTCCGTTATAACCGCTTTATATCCATTACGAAAAATTTTGAACTCACAATGATGCTGAATTAAACAAGACGAAAAATTTGGTTAAAATTATCACGTTTTTATTTTTAAGAACCAAAACAGCTGTTGTTATAATGAATGCTTTCTGCCTTTTATTTTTGCCATTGACAAAGATTTGCTAACCTGAAATGCCTCATAATTTTGTATTTACATATCTTGTATCTTCCCATGCATGATCAAAAAGCGACTATGTCGCCATCTATTAATGAGTTGTGGAAGTGTATTTTAATTTACCTTTTATTTGAATTAAAATATGATTAAATATTTTGATGATAAAATTAACTTTTGAAATCGTAGAAGTAGTTTTAAAAAAACTAATTATTTTGGAAAAATCTAGATTTAAATTAGTAAAGTCGGTAAGAAATTTTTGAAGTATTAAAACAAAATTTCAGGAATTTGCACAAATGATTATTTTTCGCAAAACATCAAAAGTTAAGATTTAAATCATGCTCAGTTTCAAATTAAAATTCACTTCTCGTTTTTAAAATGTTTAAAGAACACATAATGTATGAACAGAAAGTAATTACAACTGTACGAATTATATCACACTTTGCAAGAAAATAATTCATTTTTTGATTTTGTTTGTTTTTCTCTCAATAGATGGCAGTTTAGTTGCTGAATTGTATTCATAGAGAGAGAGTGTGTGGAATTGTTTTCTCATCTGTAACAATAAAATATCTTTTTCATTGCAAAATATTCTCTGTATTTTTTTCTCGTCGATGACACAATGCAATAAGCAAATTAGAAGCAACAATCAAGCGAAAAAATTTGCTTAGCAAATAAGCAAACTTCGGATTTTATGAAATAATAAAATAGATTTTCTTAGGAATTTACTGTAAAGTTACTTGCCGTTGCGCCATTTGAAAAGCTGTGAGATCCGATTAATAATGCTGTTCAGTTGGTTTCGTTATTTAACGCTATAAGTGTAATATTTTAAGAGTGTGAAAGTTCCTAAGAATTCTGAGTTTTTGGAGGTGCATGAGCTTGATAAAGAAAAAAATCGTCTTTAATTTTATTTCATGTGATACGTAATTAGAATCTTGTATATTCTTTTCTTAGACTGATTCCCTAAATCACAAAAAAAGTGTAAGTTGTTTGACTTCAAGAATAGAACAATTTTAATGCTTCTATTCTAATTAAACAGCAGCAGTCTTCACATATCTTTGATTTATTAAATTTTCCTTTAAATTGTAAGACGTATGGTGTGTGGCTGTTTTGAGTCAAATAGAATTTTATCAAAAGTATATTTATTTTCCTCTTTTAAAACTTTACAACTTTAATATTCCTCCAGCAAGCCGAACTGCGCCCGGGTGTTAACGCGTAGTATATCCGCGGAGAAGAAAGAGAACTGAAACTGACGTCACGGAAGTACAAGAGCGCTTCTGATGATGTCACAAACGAGGCGAGGATCAACTTGTTCGTGTAACATAATTAACATAAAGTATGTTTTACAAATGAATTGTGATTGCATTCACTACAAAATCTTCTGTGGTATAAATGTATTCACTATGTCGCTGTAAATTAAAACTAAAATTTCGAATCAATCTTAATATGTAGCTCTTTATTATTATTTATATCATAATTTATTAATATTATGAATGTATTTTTATTTATTTATTGATACTTAAAATGTTGAGGAAGAATACATATTTTTACGCATCACATACTTTAAATTGTTTTCAACATAATTTTAGCTTTCTATTTTTATAGATATAGGTACGGTAAATTAATGTAAAAAGGAATATGTTTCGAATTCTATTGATAGATGAATTCGTGGAGTGAAAAGTCTTAAAAACTTCTGATTTAAAGGAACAGAATAGATGCAGGAAATGAATTATGCATTTTTAAAATTTTTTAATTCGTTCTTGCTTTTATTATTTCATTTTATATGATTTTATTCTATTCCGTCGATTCTAAATCTTCCAGCGTGTCCGCGATCCTTTTTCAAAATTTATGCAAACTGAATTTCGAATTGAAGGGAAGTGAATCTTTAATTTTTTTTTTTTTTTTTTTTTGGTACAAACTTCCTCTCTAAATTTGTCAGGAAAAGGAAATCACAGTAGAGATTAGGAAAGAAGTTAAAGCAGAGAACATATATATTTAGGTCTATCACCTATGTAGGTAAAATTGTAATTTTGTGACAGAGTCACTGATGTTGATAATTATACACTAAGTTTAAATTTAGGTTAAACGTAGATTTTATGGTAAGTGCAATTTTCAACTTATTTGTCCAAATTATATTTAGCTGTCTTTGTTCCCATAGAATTTTGTTGTTCTTCTCACTCTGAAATTCGTATATAAGTTTTGCTTAACTAAAAGATTTATTTAGTTTTTGTGTATGATTTTTCGTATGTTAATGGCGTGATCCTTAGACATTAAACTGAACACAATTTGAAGACAAAGAATACTGTGATTATAGTTCTGGTAGCAACACAATTCGCTACAATCCTCCCTCCAATGGATTATTGTGTTAAAGTGAGTATTAATAAAATAAAAAGAAATTTTCTTTGTTGACAAAATTCAACATTACAAAGGATATGATTCAATTAAGACTAAATATATGCATAAATTAAGAAGCTATGAAAAGATTTTTTTTTTTTTATTTCGAGCAATTACTAAGAGATTAGATACAATAGGAATAGGTTTGAATAATAAGCTTATTATATCAAAAGGGGCATTTTTTAAAAAAAATTACATGGTATTAAATTAATGCATGGAATTTAACATCAAAGTGCTTATTTATTCTTTTGTGGATTCTTAACAAAAGGAGAAAAAATAGAGAATATATTAATGTAACAACCATAGATTATTAATTTTAAAAAAGTAAGTCACTTTGTGATCTTTGACGAAGAAAGATGTAAAAGAGTGAATTTATATCGATCTGATAATAGAACAACATAGCATCTTATTACATTTCTTCACTTCATTGTAAATGTTTTTAAATTTCATATATATCCGGTCTTCCTAGCTTTATCTATTTCACGAATCTTCTTACAATAAAAAAGGGCTGGTCCTGTTCTTAGAATAATAATTTTAAAGGAATAAAATAAAATTGCAAAAAAGGGACAGGTGACCTTCTCTCTTAAGCAAAATTAACACAACAATAAAACATTATAATATATATATATATATATATATATATATTATTTTGCCAATTAAATAATAACACATAGATAATAGCTTAGAAAAATCGTAATATATAAAAAAAAGTTTGATAGGTACGATAGATTCAAGTGTTAAATTTTGTTTATTTTCATATCAACCCGAAGATTGCAATTAATCTTTAAAATAATTACATAAAAATAAACTGAGGTGTGTGCCGACTACTTAACACAATAATTAGTATCATCTGTACAAATCAGAACTGTAATCTGGTGATGAACTTAACAACTGCTGTAATACCAAAGTATTGACTCGTTAAAGCATTTCTCTTTGTATGAAACAAAGGCAACGTGGCATAATATAATTTAGTATTTTTATTCTTGATATCAATTCTAAATATAGTTGCTACTTCTGTAATTGCTGCAAACGTTTTAAGAGAAGAAATGCAAGAGAAAACCATTTATCACTGAAATAAAGACAATGAGTTCGTTCGGTTATTTTTTCATCCAAATTCACCCACATACTCATATATATATATATATATATATATATATATATATTCCACCCCAGATTTTGTGGAATGTCTCGGTAGTGTAAAGGATCACACTGCTTAAGTAAAAGTACTTCTTTTATTTACAATTGTTAGAATTATACTCAAGTTACAAAACGTTTTCGCCTTCTTACCCTTTGCACAATGTCACGAACAAAATATCACGAATATAATTATTCTATATGAGTTTAGTCCTAAACAGCCAGAGTTCAGCAAAATAGCACGAGCAGAGGAATAGTATTAATCGCAACCTCTATCGCTCACTCCATGTGGGATCGCTTCTTTCACTCTCGTCGCAGGATCCCCTCTCCTCCTTTGTTTTTCTCCGTCCCTTTTAAGTCTCGGGGGTAGGGCTCACTCACGCCTCTTTCGCTTCATTTCTTACTGGACGGCCAATGACTTTCACAGACAACCTCCGTCTCTGTCCCCCAACATCATCCGTTCTTATCGAACAATATCCAGGGCATGTAGGTGCCATATATCAAACGTCAAACGGATAGACCCTAAAACCCCATGTCATAGTTCACAATCCCTCGCAAAGGTGGATCATCCCTGCCACACCTGTGTAGCAAAGTCATGTATTCATGAATGCACCAAATTGCCTAACCCCAGGTGTGGCATTTTTATTGTCCCCTTTGGAGAAGTAAACCCTTTTCACCAACAACAAACCCTTTTCAAGTAACACCTTGAATGGGGGGTCGGGAAACAAAAACGGAAGTCCAATACAGATGTCTCTGACGGAGGGGGTATCTATAGGCTACGTTACAATAAAAAATGTATGCATAGTGCTCAAAAAGTGACGTAGAAATTATATCAAAATGATTAATCACGTCCTCTCTTTAGAATTTTCTTCGGATTTTGATGTTGTAACTGAATAGAAATTATTTTCTTAATTCCGCATAAGTATGCAAGTACGCAATAATGATTTAATGTTATAGGCAGCTTTCGTAAATATCGACTCACCTACACTCCTATATCAATCAACTTACAAAAAATTATCTTCTGTGATAAAGATTTACCAAATGTCATCGTTTTTGGATTGTAAACCATTCAATAGAAATGATATCTTCTAATTGATTCAGTCATTGTAATGTTCATTCAACTATTCAACATTGTTCAGGCTAAATTCAATTCATTATTGTTGGATCATATCCAATTTCCGTCGCAATACAATTCATACTAAATAGCTCTGCGATTGCCCTGAATATGAAGGACCCATTTAGCTAAATAGTTGAATTGATGTCGGCGAAGGTAACTTCATTCTTTAAACCATCTACAATTACAAATTTCAATCAATTATTTTTTGAGCTGATTTGAGAAGCTAAAAACTTACAGCGTACATATGTTTTTATTCTAAAATTCGTCAAGACCGTTGTGGTTTAATGAAAATGTAGCGGCTTAGTGTGGAAAATGTATGGAATTCGAAATTCGATTTCTTCAGAAACTAGAGAAGGAATTATGGGACATTTTCGTATTAAATATACAAATCAAGCATAAAAAAAAGATTTGTGCTGTAAGATCGCGTCGAATTATTTGTTTCTTTAAGTCACAATTTGTTATTAAATAAACTAATGAGACCCCATTAAGAAAAACCTCTCATTAAGAATTATTTTAAAATAAAAATTAATCACTACGAGCTTGTATTTATACATATTGAATTTCGATTTTTTTAGATTTTTTTTCCTGTAATGTAAAAGTGCCATTCATTTGAAGTAGTTAATATGCTTCAAAAATATGCATGGGTCTTCAGCCAAACAAGTCGTCTTTAGTAAGACCCTGCTCAAGCCTGACTAATTTTTTTCCTCCGAGTTATAACTATCCCGGCTGGTTAAGTTGGTGAGGTAAAGTGCAAGGTCACGCGAATTTATTTCAAAATAGGGACATTTTTTATCTCTTTGAAAGGGTCCAAATAAGAAGTTAAAAGATTTGCTCTGCGACATTCGGTAAAGACAAGGAAGACCAAAAAAAAAAAAAGGGAGGATCTGAAAATGAAATAATATGGATATATGCACATTAAGGTAAAAAACAAAGTAAGAATTCCAGCCGATTTTGAAAAAAAAAAAATTTTTTACCTCTTAGATAATTTTCGCCTGTAATTATCCAAATTTATTTTTTAATGAAATTATTTGAATTCTTCATGGCAGCAGTTACATCTATTTATTGGAAAGTTCAACTCCCACCATTCTTTGAAAGCCACAACTCTAAACACACACACACACACTATATATATATATATATATATATATATATATATATATATATATATATATATACATATACATACATACACGTGTGACACTTGATTGAAAAGTAACGCTCTCACATCAAAACTTTTTTATTTTGATTCGATGTTCACAATTCTTATTGTACCTGTAAGCTATGTGTACCCTATACGTAATACAATTTTTATCTTTTGATTTTTATGCATCCCTTTCAACGCCCTTGTGCCAACGTATGACTAGACAACCAAGCCCGTTAAAGAATTACAGTGGTGGTGGTTGACACCAGGCCTTAATAGCAACTTTCACCTCTTCTTTAAAGTATAAGTGATGTTCTTTAAGGTGTTCGTTTATCTGAGGAAGGAGGTGAAAAGTCCAAGTTATAATGTGGGGTCAATGACACTTCTCTTCATCAACTTCATCTCCATTTGGGGAGCTATCAGTTTGGTTCTTAGACCACCAATAACTCCTAGAAACAAATAAAGTAAGCGCCTACAAATTACATGTGCACCTTTCTGACACAACAAGCATTTTGAAAATCGGGTACCAAAGAAAAAAATATATATGGGAATGGTGGCTTTACTTTTCAATCAAACTTCGAGTACATGCATTGGCTGACATAGAAAAGGAAACACCATGAGAATTCGACCGTGTCAATATGCAAATTTTGGAAAAGCGCATGTAAACAAGTTGTGCAGATAATCTGATATGAAAATTTCTCTCTTGGTTATAAAGCGGAATAAAAAGAAAGAAAACGGGGGATGTACCAACAATCATTAATTTCTTACTCCTGGGGAAACCAGAATTTCGAGTAGTTCCAGAAGACACGCGGAGAGTAAGATAAGCCTGGACGACGACATTTTGGTCGGTTCTGGCAATCGGACGATTTTACGAGAATTCAAATTGTTGACTCAAGTGTTGTTGACGTGCATCTGCTGAAATGCACATAGATATGTCCATTGTATACAGAATTTGGTGCAGATCGATCGAACGACGAAATGCAAATCGTCGAAAATGACCAGACCTACCTAGTTGGATCGACGAATTCGAAGGAATGCGGTGAAGGTCCCGCGGTCAACTATTCTCGACAGCTTACTTCATGTGCAGGAACCTGAGAGAGGACGTCCGACTGATTCCCTTCCATTTTCATCGTTGTAATAAAATAGCCTTTTAGATAAAGTTATTTATTTACATTTGCGTTCTTTCTGTCTGTGTATTAATTTTCATCACATACTACTCTCTTTTTCACGGTGCTGTATAAACTATGTTGGGCAGAATTTTTTCTTGCTCGATAGCTAGAAAAGCTTGTTCTCCCACCCCCTAACTTCACTTGATAGCAGCATTACAATATGGAAAACTACTATGAGATTTGAAATGCAACTTCATGCATTTATTATAACTTTTTCTACATCTTACATAAAGCGTATATGACTGGTAATAACATTTTAAGAAAATCAAATAATCCTTGACGTTATTAGTGGTCATAATGATAGTGTCTAAGACTTTGAGGCTCTTTTATTCTATTGGGAAGCGGCTATTAATAGTAAATTCTACATACGAGTAAATGTACCTCTATCCGGGTATTATGCAATTGTGAATTATGCAGAAACACGTGTTTACAGAACCATGTTAGAAACATGTGTTTTTATTTATTTATACAAACCCTTATACCTGTGCATAAAATAACACTTGTTCACATGCATTTATTATTATTATACTTATTGCTTTGATATCATATTTATACTCATGAATGAAAAATAATTTTCAGCACTAACCCCCCCCCCCCCGGGGGGGGCATGGTGCTTTTTGAGTTGGTGCTTTCGGGATGGTATTTCAATCGTGAGTTTCATGGTATACAAGATAAGAAAGAAATCCCCATTCCACTAAGTGGTACGATGGGCATTGTTGGGTACGAGATGGATTGACTGATTGTTTATTAACATCACACTTAAAGAGAAGCCGAGGGCTATTAAGTGATGATGACACCTTTATTAGTATCTCTCTCTCTCCAAACAGCCACACTAAAGACCCGCCGTGTAAAGAGCGCCTAGTGGTCGCGTCCGACGGTTTTCGTTGAGTCATGGGTTGGAGCCTTAATGCCCCTAAATATCCACCGTAGAGCCGGGGCTGATACACATTAAATCTGCCAAGGTACCAAGTCCTCTTACTGGTGTGGTTGGAAAGGAAGAGGCCAGATCAGTTATAGTCTTTGTTATTTCACATAGGTTTAACATTGTGAGGTCCGTCGCCAATAGCCCTCTAGTTGCTTCAAAGTGTGACGTTATTAGCAATCAATTCAGACCTCGCTAATGTAAGAACTTAGGGCTCTGCTACACAAAGAGTCTGTAGTGAATATATGGCGTGGAATGGAGGCTTTTAGTGAGATGTGTTGATTCAGGTAATAATGTTCGAATATACGGGTGCATATGCGAGACATCTGAGAAGTGAAAGGTCTTATTGGACTTGCTTAAATTCTTTTTGTAAGAGATTTTTTTTTTCTTCTGCTCTATATCTACGGGCAGGAAGAAGTGAAACTAACATAGTAAATGTAAAATATTTTAATTTTTTTTTCTTCATAAAATACATATGGGTTACCTCTTTTTCGATTGTCGTCTTAACAGGTATCATTGGGCTTAACAGGATTGTCGTCTTAACATCATGAAAAGAGTTTTCATTCCTATAAATTATTTCTGGGACCTGAATATGAGTTTCTTTAGAAAATTCAAATTACCAAAATATACTTAACTAAAAACCTCTCTAAAAGTAACTTTATAAATGCTTTAGGAAGCGCTGGAAACGATCTGCTTGAATGTAGTATATGGCTTTCGAGTAGAAATAAATACAACATAACATGAATTGAAAGTTCTGTTTCAGCAAAAGTGTTAATAACTATATTCAAGAAGACTTAATTGGTAAATAAGTATTAACACCCATATGTGTCCTTAGCAATGTAGTCTATTTATTCCTGGTATACGAGTGTGGCTATTGATGCTGAAAAACATTTATTTTGATGTTATACATATTTACTTATTATCACTTTCAATATACACCCCTCCTCTAACTCTACAACGCTTCATACAAATCTTTCAATGTTCGAAACTGTGCTGGAAGTCTTTTATAAACAACTTTAAGAAGCGCGGTGCTTACTCTTTCACGGCTGCAAAGAACTCAAATCTTGTTCCTTTTAATGCAGAATTAACCTTGGAAAACAAATAAAAGTCATTCGGCGAATAAGACGGATAGCCTAACTCTGGGATGCTGTACTTGGTTAGAAACCTCTTGACAGACAATGGGGAATGAACAGACACATTGTCATGGAGGAAAAATTTGCCGTACAGATTCTTTGTCAATTCCTACAATCTCAGCAATCGCACAAATACTTAACCAACGGTCAGATCGAACCATATTACCGATTTTTTCGATATTGTCATCTGTTTTCGATGTGGGAGGGTGATCTGGTAGTGAATTATCTTCAAAGTCTTCTCTGCCATCTTGAAAAAGCTTAAACCACTCAAAAAACCATGCACGCAATAAACATTCATAGTCATACACTTCTTCCAATAATCTATAAGTTTCAGTAAAATAAGTTTCAGTAATGGTTTTTCCAAGTTTCATGGGAAATTTCGCAACAATGTGTTGTTCACTTATCCTTTTCTCGGCGAAAAAAAAATAACTAATGAGAACGAAAGCTACGGATATACGGATTAGTTTACAGAAATTAGAGGCGCTGCATTCGAAAGAGAAGGCGGCACGCTAAACAGCTGTCGTTCGGCGCTTGCGTACTTCTTCTGTTGAGCGTCAGTCTTGTTATTTGATAGCCACACCTCGAAAATTTCAATATAACCTGCAAACATTAACAAATAAATAAGTGTGATGATAAAGTGATTGTGTAAAGTTTGTATTTTAATTAAAATATTAAGCAAATTAACTACATTTCGAGTCATATATGCCCCTTTGCTCATTTGTTTTTCTTAATTCAAAGCCTTAAAATTATTCCGGAGTGATTATTACTATTAAATTCAGGGTCTCTTTACTCTTAAACCAGTATATGGAGCATTCATTTAGGTCCCTTGTTCGTCAATCACTCCCAGTAACTTTAAGCCATAGTCAGATAACGAGGTCGACATTTGTGTTGGCATCTCCCTCTTCACATCCAGAAAATTTCAAAGTGAGGACTTTGACTCTAGACAGATTTAACGAGCATCAGCCCGTCTACATGACAAATCTGTAGAGGAATCGGGAATCGGCCACGCAACTCGTTTGAAACTTCGAACGATCGGCCATGAGTTCGATAAAAAAATAGCTAATCTATCATGATTCCTATTTGATATTTTCTGTGTAATATCTTGCATTTTTTAACCTCCAAATCATTATGGCTTGCAAATCGTTTGAAGTAGGAAACGTATTTTCAGTTTGGTATAGTTTTATTAATGTTACACAAGAAGCAATACGGAAGCTATTGGCGACGGACCTCGTAAATTTGAACCTCGGTCAAGTGACGAGGACAACATCTGAGTTGGCACATCTCTCTCCTAACTTCCACACCATGCTAATGGGAGAACTTTGAGCCCCAAAATTTTTAACATGCACCAGCCCTGCTACACTGTGGGTCTTTTGTGGCATCAAGGCTCGAACCCACGACTCAACGAAAACCTCCGGCCGCGAATCCGCGACCATGACCACTAGGCTACCGTAGTCATTTTACAATCTTAAAATGCTTTGCATTTTTCAAAATAGTTTTAATTGTTGGTAGGTCGTGAAATGTTTTGATTTTAAATGAGTTTGGGGACATACTAACTTCGATTAGACAGATTTTGCTATGAAAATAGACAGAGAATTGACGTCGCTCTTAGATTTAACACGAAAACTGCTGGCAATGGACTTCAAAGGTTCTCCTAAATTTGAACCACGGTGAAGTGACAATGACCTCCCCTGAGCTGACATTCCTGTCTCCTAACTTCCCCACTATCCCTACGTGAGGACTTCAAGCCCTGACAGATTTAACAGGTGGCATACCGGTTACAAGACGAATTTTTAGTGGAATTAGGATTCTCACTCAAAACTCGATAAAATCCACGAGCTAACGGCTACCACTCGGATGCCGCGGCCACTTTGTTGTAAAAGAAGCAACATAGTGATGTAAGCGTCCAAAAAACCAACAGAGCAGCATATATTTTATAGCAATAATTTTTTCTAAAAGCTAAATTTCATTTATTTTATTTAATTTTTGAATTATTTTAAGAATAATAACTTTAATGTAGGCTCCAAAATATTTAAATATGACAGATTTTAGTTACTATTCATACGAGACGCGTGCATGCACGCACTCAAAACTGTAGCACAACGGTCAAAGTCACAACAATATTTTAATCAAATAGAGGGGCGAATTCTGAATTATATTAAATTCTTTAATCAAAGACCCATTATGTGGAATAAGGGAGCCACTGATTGCAATTAGAAAGGAGTCACATTGTCTGACGCAGTGTGGAAGCTAAAAGAATGAGGTATCAGCCCAAATGTCAACCTCGTCAATCAATCGTGATACAAAATTACTAGGTCAGTCTTGACTTCCAGAGGAGGTACCATAATATAATTAATTTCAACGTAAGACCCCTCGTATAGCCCCAAAGAAGCAACGCATATTCAGAAATATGTAGGGGATGTTTTGGAGTGATGTGGAAGTTAGGAAACTGGGATTCGCGAACTAGGGTATTATTTACGTCATTTGACGCTGTACCAAAATTAGGAAGACCACGTGTTGCTTCAAAGTGTGGCGTTAACAAAATATCCATTGGAATCACTGATATAATTAATATCAAACACTCATGAAAGTTAAATTGGAAATCGCGGTGCTGGAAAGAAGAAATAATCGATTTTATTTTAGTAAAACTGTTATAACTTTTGAATAGCTGAGAGTTTTGTATCTTGAAATTGTTGGAGTCATCTAAAATAGTAATCTTTAAATCTGTTCAAACTTAATATGAAAAAGTGAGTGTATATCTACTTTATTTGAGAGTACAATATACTGTATCCCAGGGGTGGGCAATTGTTTTGGATTGGGGGTCATTTTGTGGAAACGGAGGCTAGCGGCAGGTTCTCATCACAGCCTGCAAGTTAAAGCCATCTGTCGAAGATAATCTATATTAACTCTTGTTGATCTTCAAGCAAGAAAATTTTGCTCACAAATATATGTAGACCCAAATACAGAGAAAATTTTCTAAACAAATTTTTTTCATATAGGGAAATTTTTTAGTGGTAAAAAGACAAATAGTGTTTTGAGGGAACTTGGTGCCGTAATAAAAGCCCCTTAAACTTCGTTTTTTTTTTATTTAGCAATATTTCTTGAATTATTATTTTTCGATTGATATATTATTTCTAATCGTAAGTGAATTAGAGGTTGGAAGAAGTGAAACTGAAAAATGTAAACAAATAAACTTTGGTACTTGACCACATTCCTTTCTTAGAGATATATATGTCAGTAATTTCATGCCATTTTTTTTAATACCAAAGACGTCTCGAAAACTAATTTTGTTTTGTGTCAAACATATATATAACTGAAGTGTTTACAACTCTTTTTAGTGACAAAAACTTTCATTACGAATGATTTGTTTTGCTCGTAGTTTATTTAGTTTATTCTAATTACGTCATATATTAATAATTTCGTAATTTGTTCTCTTATTCGTCATATATTTTCATGTAAATATAGCATTTGATATTATATGAAGCACAAATTTTTAAAATGACTTTATTTATTATTATTATGTGTACAGTTGACAAAATAATTATTTGTATACTTCATTCTCTTAAATAATAATAAAATCAAATAAAAAATTTAGGCAAACAATACTATATTATAATAACATAAGAGCAAAATATAAAAATAAACAATTTATTACATTACAACAGGCCAATATACAAAAATATAATGCAAAAAAGTATTTGTTTTCTTCATTAGTATGGCATAATTCAATAATTCAAATTGATACTTTGTATAAAGTCCTTTAGTTTTAGTGATTGCTTCAAGACGTAATGGCATAAATTCCACAATTTTTTTTTGTGATTGGTGGGGGTCCATGTTACTTCATGCTCCAATGAGAGTTTCTTTTAAACTGTTTTTACTTGTGCATGTTTATTTTAAATTTGCTCTTCCAATGGCAATCATAAATTAAATTTTCTATTGGATTCAGGTCTGGAGATCGTGGACGAATTACGTCAACTTCGAACATTGTAACTTTAACCATTGTCCTGGTGACCGTAGTAGGGTGCTTTAAGTCGTTATCTTGCTGAAATTGAAAAGTTTGCTCTGAGCCTAATTTTCTAGCACTGCTGAATGCCGCAATACATCAATATATGTTAAAGCTGTCATTGTAGTATCGTTAAAACCAAATTTTCCCACTCCCTTAGAGGCAATATACCCCCGCCCCAAAACCATACCCTTTCCCCCACCATGCTCGAGAGTTTGGAGTATATGTTTTGGATCTAAAACATTTTGATTCTTACACCAAATTTTTTGAATGTTTGGCGGAGAAAAAAATTGAAACTTCTCTCATCAGATAAAAAAATCACTGTTTCCCAAAACTTTATTGATTTATTTCTGTACGATAAAGCAAATTCCTGGCGTTTTCTCCTGTTTATTTCACTTATAAGCTGCCTTTTCCTTGGGGTTTTATTTCAATTAAACCTGCATTGTGGATAATATTTCTTATTGTTTCAGTCATTACTTTCATGACAGAAGACGTTTCGAGGTCTTCAGCAACTTTTTGAGCTGAACTCATAGGATTTTTTTAAAGCTGTTTGAATAATACTTCTTTTTACTCTTGTTGTAAATTTACTGAGATATCCTAGTTTTGGTTTATTTTCGATGCGTCCAATTCCTTCATACTTTCTCTCTGCGTATCGAACAGTTGTAAATGGCAATTTAATTGCTTTTCCAATTTCACGGTATGATTCTCGGTATGATAATAATACGATTTCTCAAGTCTAGATACCTCTCTAGTTTTAAGGTGCTATTTTCAATTGCTTCAAGAAGAATGTAGATAAAATATCAGACAGTGAAAATTATACGAAGTTAACTATTATTTACATTTACTTTATAAATAATCTTTGAACAGTTGTATGAATATATCAACAGTTGTTAATGATAATTTGATCGCTTTTCCCATTTCTTGGTCTGACTATCCATTTTTATGCAGCTCAATGATATGATTTCTAATGTCCAGAGATACTTCTTTAGTTTTAGGTGCCCTTCTCATTTATACCAAGAAGAATGTAGATAAAATGTCAGTCTTCAAAAATTATATGAAGTTAACAATTATTTTTAGTTATGAAGTTAACAATTTTATTATCAATTATATAAATAATCTTTTCAACCTTTAACTCTATAAACGCTGTATACATATCTTGCTGAAGAAATGTAAAAATAATTTTCTTGTGAGAAACTTTTAAAGTTTTCCGCTTAGAAAACTATTTCACTTCATTACAGTTTTTGGATGCTTAATCTAAAAAGTATGATAGATATATTGTATTAAAATTTTTTGTGTCGAAATGTTTGTTTTTATTTAGTTAAAAATTAAAATTATTACAATATACAAATAATTATTTTGTCTACTATATATATATATATATATATATATTACATTTTCCTTGTTAGGTGCAATTAATATTCTGAAAAAGTGATCAGTTATTAAATATACGTACTGAAATCAGACGAAAATGCAAGCAATTACTACTAAAAAAAAACTTAAAATTAATGCTTTAAATGGAATGTTAAGTCAATTGAAAAGCATATATTAATTATTCTGTCCGAGTTATTTAGACTTTAAAACAGTTTTCTCGGTTTGCGCTATTTTGATATGTAATTGCATTTAAAATGCGACTTCTCCCGCAAATATTTAACATTCACATCTATTTTCATCCTGTGTGCATGTGTTATTTATTCTACGTGAAACAAAATTAGGGATCCATTTTGCAATAAAATTATACTTTTTTTAAAAAAAATTAAAATGTATGGAATATTGGAATTTTTACTTAATTTCGGCATTCAAATTTTTTTCTCTTTAAAATTAAGTTCGCTTTTGTAAATTCAGTCACTAAAATTGTTAAAAAAAATCGTTGAAAATATTACAAAAAAATTTAATATCGATAAATACAGGTTGAGTAGGTTTTTGAAATGGTCCAAAAGTTTTTTAAAAAAAATATTTAATTTTTTGAAATTGTGTCAGCATTGCATCCAAATTTTCATCCGAAATAATTTTCTTAAACAGAAACATAGTATGACATGCTAAAATATCATTTTTAAATGCGTAAAAAATAATAATTAAAGCATAAAATTGTTCAAAGGGTTCCAAATCTTCTAAAAATGAGTTTCTTAAAACATTTGATAATTATTCTAATCATCTGTTTCACAGCTCATAAGAATTATACGAAAGATATCGTCCGTAATCATTTCTAACACCTAACAAGATTTTATCCCATTAAAAGTATAAATAAACCAGCGCCAAATGATCGCCAAACTCTTTAAAGCATTCAGTACAACCCCCAAGCCCCTCCATCACCAGATTTTTCCGAAGCGCCACCTGTCGGATTTTCGGCCCGCGAAAATTCTCCGGCACGAGTTTAGTTTACATCGAGACACGTGGTTATCGCAGTAGCGGCAAAACAGCATGCAGTACGGCGATGACGGTATACCCCACTACGGGCACGCTGATGCGCCGGGAAGCGGGATCTATGATCCGCACAGGCAAAGTATGATGAATCACCACAGCGTTTACCATTCGAATCATGTTCCAATTACAAATCATGTGATGGGTTCTACTCCCGACGGGCACAAACGGGATAAAGATCTGATTTTTGGGTGAGTGGAATCTTCATTTTGAAACTGTCTTCGTCAATGTTTAAGCATGGGTCCAAACTGTTTTTTAGGCAAAAAATACTCTATTATTGATGTAATCCGAATGATAATAAGATCTACATTTATTTATAATAAAAAGGCCTTAAAATTTTGGAGTTGTTCGATAAACGATTTTATTTTGCTCACCTTGGGTTCCCCCCCCCCCTACTTGATTTGTTAAAAGTGTAAAAGATTAAATAAGAAATTTATGAATGCAGAAAGACATTGTCTGACTGATTCAGGCAAATTATTCCAGTTTTGCGGTGATGAAATTAGAAATTAATATTTAAATCGCTTTTTAGAAGAAAAAAAGTCTAAAATTTGGATCTGATATTCAATATTAAGCGGAAATAAACATATTTTTCAAAGACTGCTAAATGAGATTTTTGAAAAGTTGACAGAATTGAATATCTACTTGCAGCCCTAAAAAAATCGCATTAACATGAAATATCTTGAAGGTGTAGATTTTAACTGACAAAATACAATTTTTGCGCTTTTGGAATAGAAGTACAAAACTTTTGCAAGGAACTTTCGAGAAAGAAAAAGATATTTAATCGTAGATTTTGTTCATTACGGACTTTAAAATTCAAATCAACATTTGACGTTATAAAATTTGTTAGATTTCTCTAATTTTTCAACATTGTTTGAAATTTTGCTTGAATTCTGCTTTTGTTCGTTTTCTATTGTTTTATATTAAGTTTAAAATATTTTATACAATTAAACGATAGAATTGCTTGAAAAGTGACTTTTAAAAGGATGAACATTTGATGAAGTTAGTTTTTGAAGTTATGTTTTGAGGTGCACAGTTATTAACATAATTCTATTTTACCGTTAAAGTTATCCCACATCACAGTTCTATTTAGAATAACAGCATGAACACTGCTCTTTAGAAACAATGGAGTAAATTTCCGAAGTATGCATTTAGTGGGATCACTCCTATCAAAACTAGTTACTATATTTTTATTTGACATGCGTATAATTAGAATAAATATTTTTAATAGAATTTAAATCTGAATATTCGCATAGAATGTGATTGATAAATGTGTTAAATGATAACTAAAGAAAATTACTGAATTTCTTTTAAGTCGTTTGTAATATTTGTTCCTGATAAATAACGTAACACTAAAACGTTCTTAAACAATTAATCGAAGCGTATTTTAAAATTTTCTATAGTGTTGTAGATCTTGTACAATTGCATACAATACCGGATTTTTTGTTACAACTAAATTGAATCGATAATTGAGTTAAGTTTCAAATATTTTTAACTCAAAATAATATTTATTTTGATAGAATTTTTTCTACTATGTACTTTGTAAAATATAATCCGATATTTTTTCTAGTTATATTTATTACATTCTTCGATGTTAAATAACTTTTTTGTAATGGAGCATATTGTTAATAGATCAGTAAGCAATACAAAATAATTGAAATATTCCAGAACAAAAACTGAAATCTATTCATTCACTCAAATTGGTGATCTCTATCATCCGATTAGGTTTGCATATAATTTATCGCATAATCTGAAAATCAATTTTAAAAAAATATTTTCTGGTTTAGTCATATCTGAAATTTGCAAAATAAAATACCTGTTAGCTTTTTAAACACGAGTTCCATGAAAAATACTTATATTTCATAAACGTTTTAAGATATCTGATTTTGAAATTCATGAATTTTCAGGAATTGTAACCAATCCGTGCTTTTTATACACTGCATATCGAGAACTATAATGCTATTAACAAACACTAATATTTTATGTTTAACTCTCTTAATTGTTAAATTCTAAATTTAGATTTTTATATCAGTGCTCAGTTTTTTATACAGGATTTCCGGCTTCCGGTAAAGTCAAATATTTAAAGGAAGTATTGTTCCCCATCTTCAAGTAAAAATTGCGATAGTTTCACAAGACTAAAGTAATTCAGTCATGTGGTTTCGAAGACAAGTTTCTGCCAAACTCTATGGGGGGTATTTCCTTTCTTCGTTCCATTTGACTTCCAGGGGGTCAAGCTCTGGTTCCAAGGTCAAACACTGTTCCCCACTCTTATGAATCACCTCTGGTCAGTAGTGGAATTTGCCTTTTGTTGTGGCCATGTAGGGGTCTTGAAATGTGGCTGGAACTTTGACATTTAATGCATCTTGCATTTTCGACTGTTTTCGCTCTTTCTGGCTATCTTTTCGTTTGGTACTTTATTTCTATTAGAATTCATATTTAATTAAAAAACTGCTTCTCTTTAAGCATGCAATCAAACAATTTTCTTATTGCTCAAGAACTCAATTATTTTGACGTGAGAAATATAAATGCATAGTTTCAGAACTTAAGAAATCTAAGTCCTTTTAAAAACTTTTTCTTAAAATTTATATAAAAGAAACTAGTATATTTCTAAACAATACTCATTTTATATTTTCGTAATAAAAGTAATTTCGACTTTCAAATAACTCGTTAACATTTTAAATCGAGGAAATTACATAAAAATAATTTCCTCTGAATATCACAAGTGTTTTTCGTCTAAAAATTCTTTCTAAATCTGGTAATTACATTTTTGTAAGAAAAATGTATTGTTATTTGAATAATTTATATATTTTATGCAACTTTAACTGCGTGCTATAATTATTGTACTTGTAATTATATCAAAGGGTATCCTTGCAATATCGAAACAAAATAAATGTTTTAGTTAAGCTTTTACGTAATCAGTTTGTGCAATAAAGAATCGTATAAACTAAAACGATTAACTAATAATTAATTCTTATATAATTGAAAGCTTATTTTAAACATTATTAAGAATTAAGTAAGATTTAACATTTCTCTAAAAATATTTACCAATTCTATTTTGTTAGCATTATTTATGAAATTGTTTTTTTTATCAATATTTTTAAAATTATTTGGAAAGTACGTTTATTGTGTCAATAACAATTATTAATTTTCAAAGATATAACAATTACGAAACGCTCTACTAAATGAAGCAGTATTTTTAAATACTTCCATTTGATAAAATATGAAACTTTAAAATATAGAAGAGAATGAAACAGACTTTAAAATACAGATGTAACTTTTAAAATACATATCTAGACATTTATCGAAAATTCTAAAATATATATGCAGTTTGAATGAGCTTTTATATTTAGGAATGAATCAAATTCTTTCGATTAGGTAAAGGTTTCCCAAATGATGGGTCGCGACTGGGTACCGGGTCACGAATTGAAAAAAAAAAAAATGCCTGTCGCATGATATCATAACTCTCAAAGTGATACGGGTTCTCTTTGTGATATTTTTGATTTTTTTGAATAATTGATTCTGACCTTTCAAGATAACAATGTTACTGCTTTTAAAGTACAAGAGGAAATTGTAGCTGCTACGAAAAAACTAAACGTGTGCTCACGTCGTGCAGAAATCGGTAATTACAAAGTTTTTTATAAATCTAAAGAGAGATGAGTACATTGCCGTATGAGATTTCAACTGCTATCAAGGAGCATTTTCTAGACTAATTAATCCTAGACTAATCTTAAGGAATGCTTTCCCTCAATAAATTGCAATAAAGAGTGGTTAAAGAATCCATTAACATTTAACATAAATTTTCATGTAAGCTTGCGACGTTGTTGCTCATACATCTGTTTATGATGCAGTATTCTTAAAATTTTGTAATATTCTAAAAATACGCCACTTTTCATGAGAATACGTAAAATTTAAGGGTCATTTAGCATTAAAATACAAGAGACGAAACATGAACACATTTTACATAAGAAAAAAGGGATTGGTTCGGATAGAAATGAGTAGCATTTATCTCTAAAAAATAGCGAAGTCAAAATATTAAAATTCATGTTCGGGCGTTTTTTGTTATGAGCAAAAGTATTCCAATTTCAGTTCTATTCTTTAATTATTAAACGAAGGCTGCTTTAACTTTCGTGTGACACATTACTCTTAAGACAGTGGCGTGCAAAGAAAATAATTTGGGAGGGCTGCATATCGTCATTGCCATAACAAAAGTAATTTTTTTTTAGTTTAGAATAAAATAACCACTTGGTAAAAAGTTAATAAGCGCTATATGATCTTGTTTCTCCCATTTGAAACTGTTCAAGTATTGATATAATTTTATCAAGTTATAAAAATTACAAAAATAAAGATCATTCAAGAAAAATAATTAAGATATCATGAGAATAATATTTGAATTTTTTCGGTGGTGGATTTCTGTAGGGATGCACTCCTCTCTCTTCGTCTACTAGTATTGAACCAAAGACAGCAAAAATTTAACTATTTTTTTCCCTCAGGAATCGGCTTTGTTTAAATCCTTTTTTCTCTTCGCGATGAAAAGAAATTTTAGTATGAGGAGGAAAAAAAAAGTTATGTTTAAAATTTAGAATATCTATAAAAGTTAAAAAGAACACTTGTCCTGAAATATTTCAATTTCGAGAAAAAATCTTGGGAAGGGTGTTGCATATGTCCCTTTGCATCCCCCTTCCCTGGATACGCCCCTAGTGGTCAAGGCTTCGGATTCGTGGCCGGCGGTTTTCGTTCAGTCGCGGGTTCGATCCTTGGCCCCCAAAGACCCGCCGTGTAGCCGGGGCTGATGCACATTAAATCTGTCGGTACCCAAAATCTTCCCGTTGGTGTGGTATAGATGTTATAACATGTCGTCCTCGTCACTTGACCGCGGTTCAAAATTACGAGGTCCGTCGCCAATAAGCCTCGTGTTGCTTCTAGTGCGACGTTAATAATAATAATAAAAAAAAAACTAAACTCCCTGGATACGCCACTGCTCAAAGAGAGTATCAAATATGAATTCTTGGCTCTCTTATCGTTAAGAGTTTCCAGTTTTAACTGAGAGCTGTAAAATTCAGCATATATTTGCTACTACCTTTAAATGTTGAGCCAAATTTTCAGCATTGGTTTTAATAAAAAATATAGAGACAAAACTGGAAATCGAACAGGATCTGCGATATTGAAGTTGTCGTTTTTCCTCCCCCCTCCAAACTCCAGAAGTTTTTCGTTAGCAAGAAACAGCTTCACACTGCTCGATAATAAACTGATCTTATTAAAATTCCTTTCTGCAATTATTTTTGTAATATTTTCATACAAGCAATTATTAAAGAACATGACCATTGCATTTCTTATTAACTATTTTATTTTTACAAATCTGAAAATAAGCAATAAGTCTTTAATGGGTCATGAAGAAGAATCTTAGAAATAACCAGGTCACAAGAAAGGGGGGGGGAAATTTTTTGGAAAACATTGGATTAGAGATAATTTCATTTAATTTCACGAAAACCAAAATACAGTAATATTATACCCATTTCGAGTATAGCTATTAAGAATGTCAATTCCAAATTTAGATTATTAAGTTAATTTCTCAAAAATATGTATTTTTTGTGGGCATTTCAAAAATGAAATAGTTTTTTAAAGAAATGAATCGCAAGATTAAAATCTACGTGTTCACAAATATTTTTTTTTGTTTCAGTTTAATTGATGTGGGTATTACTTTAAAGTTACAATTCTAGCTGAAAACGATTGAATATAAATATGGTGACCTAAAAGATCTCGGAATAAAATTATAAGGTTGGTTTAAAATCGTTTAGTTAAGCCGGCCACAACGTACTTTTATTTCATAACACACCGTTCTTAAAACACAAATTGTAAAAGACTATTTTGCTGTAAACAGGGAAGCGTATTATGTTCCGCAGCTTTGGATTCAGGGATATTTACGTCATAATGAAAGTTTAAATTCCGTAACAACAATACTCGATTAAAATGATAAAATATTTTTATCTTTATGAAAAATTTAACACAATCCGTTCTTATTAAGTTTACTATTTTAAATCCGGTTTTTTTTATGTAATGGATTTAAAATAATAAAATGGTTTGGAAATCCAGGTAAATTCAAAACTTAAAGAATATTATATGCCAAATTAAATAAAGTAAAATAAAAAAATTTAAACTCGCATAGATTGGATGTGGAGAGAGATTTTTGAGAAAGAATTGAATATTGAATGAATATGTGAGAAATATTGATTTTATTTTGATGGAATAAGAGAATCTTATTTAAATATTTTTAAGTCATCTTGACTCTAAATGTAATGACAAAATTGAACATTAATTTTTAAAATTAATAGAATTATTTAATTCTGGGTAGCGCCTATTAGACAAAACCATAATTAAGTTAAAATTAACATAAATGAGTATTTAAAACTGTTCTAAAACATGTTTTTGACACTAAATACAATTTTCTGAAGCGAAGTTATGTGTAAAAAATTACCATACTTACATTTTTGAAACATCTGTTCATCACTGTAACCAAATGATAACAATTGTTTGTAAAAACCTAATCAACTCTGATTGTATTATATACAGCTATTCTTTTAAACAATACATAAGAAAAAAATCAGCATTTTTTTTTATATTTATTAGAGACAATTTTGAAAATGGACATTTCAATAAATAGTTTTATTTTTCTCGCCCCTTTAGCAAACGAAATTTCTCTACTTTTTTTTTTAAAAAAAAATCCTTAAAATTGATGTGTATGTAATGTTATGGAGAACATTATTTCACGCTTGGGTTCGATTCAAATAATGATATGGTTTCATGAATAAAATTGTGTTTATTTCATACAACTAATTTTAATTAAATTTAAAGAACACAAATTTGTTTCACTTTTCAGGAATGAAATTATATGCTGCGCAAAGTTAAAAAAGTGTAGTATTTTTTTTTTCTTTCTTCCAAAACCGGAGCATTTCTTTTCCCACCTTCCCTCATTATTAATTCGCACAGACGTATTTTGACAAACATTTCGTACAGTATTTGTTTTGCATAAAAATGCAATCGCATAAAAGTTTGTCGGTACTTTATTTGCAAAACTAATATTAATTCTCCGAATTGCGAAAAACAAATGTTACTCATTACATAACTCTTCTCTCGTATTCGTAAAAATGTATATATATTTACTCTACATCATATTATTACATCAACAGAAAACCCTAGGTTTCTGAACACTCGACTCTAATACATTGCCAATTTTTTTTTTAATATTTAGATTTTTTTTTTAAAGTACAGTTTTTTGTACAGTTTTAAACCATGCAAACGTTGAAAGACGCGATTTATTAACATGGGAATATTTTATCTTGATGAGTCGTAAACATTTTGAAGAGGTATACATCTGTTACCGAATGCTAACAGGAAACTCGTTTAGAAAATAAATTGAAAATTTATAACTTCCCTCCTTGTTAAAATACCAGGTGCAAGTATACAAAATGCTGGAGGATGTAATTTGATTTAATGATATTAGTAAATTTGAAAAATTGCGTACACTTGTGTGATGACGCCAACAATTATTCTTTATTCTGAGAAAATTGCATTGCATAAACAAGTGGAGATTTTTTATATGAGAAATGGGTTTAAAATAAACAGAAAAAAAAACCTTAAGACAACATTAATTAGAATGGAGCTGGGAAAGACGTTAATAAAAGAATAAACAGTAAATCATTATAAGAATTTATCATTGTTGATATGGAATCTTATTTTAAATAGTTTATCCCTTTCGGTTTATTTTATAAATTGTCATGTTAATAATGAACAGTTTGACCGAACAAATAGTTGGACCAAATTTTAACTCCAATCATTTCAAACTAATTTCATGTTCTTTTCCTGTATTTCATTACAAACATAGAAATTGAACGCGAGCGAAAAAAATGCATGTTGCACAATGAGTATGAACCTAGTCAAAATTTCGGACATATTTTCAGGCAAAAAATTGTTTCAATTTTTATATAAATTTGCGATGGTATTTCACTTACGTTTATTCACGATACAGTATTCAGTAAATTTAGAAACATTCCAAAATTGCGCCATTTTTCACCAGAATACGTAAAAGTTTAAAGGCCATTTATCATTACAGAAAAGGAGACGAAACATGGAACATATTTTGTGCCAGAAAAAAGGGATAGATTAAAAAAAAAAAAAGTAGTCATGTAAAATACCCTGCTCTTTAAACGATTGTGAAGTCAGAATATAAAATTAATGTTCGAGCACTTTTTTTATTGGAAAAAAAAAAAATTCTAATTTCGAGTTTTATTCCTCAAATTTTACGCGAAGACATCCTGAAAAATAATGGAGGGATGGAAGCCGTTTTGAGTCTGTGAGAAAATTCTTGATCAAATATTTGGTATTTGTACAATATTTTCTTTAAAATTTTTATCATCTTGATAAATTGTTTGATTTCCTATTAAAGAGTTGCCTTGTTAGATAATTTCAAGTTCACCTAACATCTCTTGCGACACGTAATGTATGGTTTATTCTACTTGTGTTTTCTACCCGTGTTTATTCTACTAGGCATTTGTGTTTTGTTTTAAGAAAGAACCCACGTGACAGAAAAAATAGGAATAAGAATTTTTCCCCATTGATAGCAGAAAACTTGTATGTTTTTGAAACTGTGTCCGCCTGATTTATCATAGTTTAAAATTCATTTTTATCGACATTCTGCTGATTATCATACGAGTTGAATATCAAATAGGAGCCGTGATAGCCGAGAATGGAACTCGGGGTTGGTGATGTTTCAGTTGAGCCATTTGTTCAAGTCCTTGTACTACTATAAACCCATTGTATAATGATGCTGATGCTCGTAAATCTGTTGGGCTTAGGTTCTCATTTTCAGATGTGATTCGTATAGTGAGTGTCAGCTCGAGTGTCGTCTTTGTCATTCGACCTTGGTGACCAACCGTGAGTTCATACACATGAAGATGAGCGAATTCTCTCTTCGTATTATTCAGTAGAAGATGTTATTTTCAAAATTCTTTGTTTGAACTGCATTAATAAGTTATTTCTTATCTTAAGTTATTCCTTCTCAAAACGGAGTTGTAGAAATGTGTTAAATTCATCAATTTTGGTAAATAGAGATCCGTTAAAAAAATTTGCCGAGAATGATTTGTAATTTAATATGTAAAAGTAAGATCGCGAAGAAGGAAAAAAAGTTGTCGTGATTTTAGTATTAGGTTATTATATATAATTAATTACAAAAACTCACTTAAAAATAAAAATTTTTTCGGAACTGTTAACTATTTTTGCAAATATGTATCAGGACAATACTTCAGATCTCACTTGAAGTTGATTGAATATATTTTGCTCTTTGAAAATAAATTTTTTCATGAAGAATATCTTTTATTGGTTATTTATATTCGTATTTTGGTATATTAGTTCAAAGTATCATTACAGAAAATGCAGCTGTGAAGAGTGTGAAAAAGGATGCGTTCCTAGATATAACTTCAACCGTGAAGCGAAAAACGGCAATTGTAGCCGATTTTTTGCTTTTACGCTCTGTTCTGTTTTTCATAATTTTTTTTTTTATTGTTACAAGGATGTAGTCTTAATTTATGTCGAATTATAATTCTTAATTTCTTGATGGATATTTTTTCATCAAAAGCAAATTGATTATTAATAGTTTATTTATTTATTTGATTAAATGTTTATGGGTAAATTTTTGGTTAAAATATTGATTTCAAGCCCTCTGTCAAAAAAATTTTCCTGCCGCAGATATATATATACAATAATTTTATTTCAATTTCGATTAAAAATTCTTATACTTTTAAAAGAATTTCTTTTTTAAAAATAAGGATCGCAGCCTTATTTTCTGAAATTTGTGCTGTCTTGATATGTATCTGATGATTTTACATCGACTTTGTTTCACATACAAAATATAACTTTGACACGTATTTTTAATTGATATTGCGTAACAATTGAATTCGAATGGCTTGTAACTAAAAGAATCTTCTCCTGAAAAATATTATGCTTGCTTTTTACAAGCTTTTTTTTTTTTAAAAAAAAACTTGATATGCTTTTCCAGTTCAAAATTTGAATTTTAACCCTCCACGAATCATCCGATCGAACTGAAATTTTGCACACATTTATATTCCGATACGAATACCATATCTATGATATGCTCAAGCATTGACAGAATTAGGGTCTTGTTCTTTAACAACTTCAATTTGAGTGAAGTTTTGCACACATATATAGCTCACGTAATACCTTTTTAGTTTTAAATTTCCAGGCTGAAAATAATTTAATAAATGCAAGTAAAAGATACTTTTAAATCAAGCTTTTATTTAAAGATGGACTAAAAAGTATAAAAATATTTTTATCGTAAAATAATACATAATTTATAAAAACTTGTGGCATTAATATTTTTGATCTTGTCAATAAATAAATAGCTATACTATTAATTTATCGGCATTTACCTGAGTGTCTGAGTCAAGAAATTTCAAGCTTTTATAACTTTTATATTGTTTTTCTAATTAAAATATTTTTATACCTTTTAGTCAATCTCAAAATAAAATCTTGATTAAACTTTTTTCCCCCTTATATTTACAGCATTTGTTTGAATAAGAGTATATTTTCTGTATTGATTATACATCCAGTGTTAATTTAAAATCTTTTTTAAGAAAAAGGCAGAGTAAAAACTGAAGTTAAGTCTTTATCGTGTCAAAATAGCATGTTTTTGTTCTATTGAGAAAGAAACTAAAAATAATTATAGTTGGAGTTTTTTTCCCCTGTCTCGAAAAATATTGCAAAAATTTTGTATTTAAAATAATTAACTTATAAACAAGCATAAAAGCTAAATGGGAAAACTTTTTAGATGCAATAGTTAGCGATAGCGGACTGTTCCACTAAACTTGTCTAGAATTGATGAAATCTGTCTGAAATTTTCTGCTACTTCTTTTGAAGTTTTTTTCTTCTTTTTTCGTTTATAACTTTTCTTATGGTTTTACAAGACTTGGAAACTTAAATCATGTTCAAATTTGAAGGCTGAAGGAATTTGGGAATTCGCCAGTAGTAGTGTATTGATCACTGTGTGTGGTCTCCAACGCCTGTTATTTGGAACCCCCGGGGAATAAAAATTATTCAAAGGGGTCGCTTTCTCGTCTGAACCTACCCATTTCTCGGGAACATTCGAAAAGCCATTGTTGCAAAAGAGTGAAAGTCACATGACAAAAGAATTCAAAATGCGTGTTTGTAGTCAAATATTTTTCTTGCACTCATCTTCACACTTTGCCTACCTCAATAACAAGCTTATAACATGCATCAAATTTTTACCCAATACATAGTTCTTTGCTTCACCAATTAGTATCTTGAGGTTAAGAAAAGAAAAGAAAAGAAACATTACTACTTTTTAATATGTTCTGTTTTAATGTTATTATTTGTAAATGTATTTAAATAAATTTAAGTTGTATGCACATTTTGTGCACTCATTATTTTGTTTCGATTTAAGCTAAAACTTTTTACAACAATTTGCATTTAGTCATTTTCCCCCACAAATTATTGCATTTTATTCCCGCGACAGAGAAATCAGGATCATTGAAATTTGAACATATGTTTAAATGTCATTAAATTTCTTTATTTCAACACGGCGATTATTTTGTGTCAAAATTTTTATTATTATTATACTAAAATATTTTGTGAAAATAGCTTTACTGTGCATAATATGTAGTAATAAAATTACAATATATAAGTTTTCAGTGTGTTAATCGTAGTTTTGCGTAAATAAACCCCTCCCTGTCCTTATCAGTTTCTAGCAATTTGAAATTAAACATTGGATTTAAGTATTAAAATTTATTAATAAATGTGAATTGAATTTCTTTTTGTATCAAATTGCCTTGCGCTGAAAATGTTTATGTTAAGCAAATTTTCTTCCATTACTTCTTGCTGTATTAAATAAATTTATTGTATGGAAGATCAAAAATCTTTGGGAAATCTTTTCTATCATACGAATTACTATAGTTTTAAAACTACGCAGTTGTTGTAATTACCAGTGTTTCCCCCTTTGTGCGCAATTTATTAGTTTCCTAGTATTGGTATCTTTTTGAGATATTCTCGTTTCTGTGCAATCGAGTTTTTTTTCTTTCACTCTGATCTTTCCTTACGTGCTAATAATTAATCATAGTATATTATCCCACTACCCGGTCATTAACTCGAAATGGATCATTATGCTTATTCAGGTTACATAAAAATATTTTCAGTGAGTGCGTGTGGCAGAAGAGGAAATTCGGGGTATTCGAAACATTTTTAATTAACTGTAAATTTTTTTGTTATTAAATTAAGATAGTATATAAAATTGATATCTGTACAAATATACGGAAATTTTTCTTTCTGTTCCAAAAAAAAATATGTAAGTATTATAATTTTAAAAGTTCTATTATAAAACGATGTCAATTTTTTCAAAAAATGCGCTGCGATTCTGAAATATTCTGCAATGTTGTAAATTTGGTGTAGAAAATTATGAAAAATGAGTGAAAATCAAAAATTTTCAAAACTAGGAAGAACATAAACGCTAAAAAATAAAAATGAAACGCTGTTTTCGTTTGGTACGTTTTGGCCTCATGAATCCAAAGTACCCTAGTGATCCTTTTCTTTCCCCATGGGGTTTACCGTTTTCGGTAAACACGGGGGACGCACCCCCGGGATACCCTAGCGATCCTTCTCCGTTTTCAACCCTCCTTGTCAACCAATTATCTTTTTCCCATTTTTTTTTTTTTTTTTTCAAATGTCAAAATGACAATTACATCTTGTTTGACCCAGCATGGACACATCTGGTAATTACACCATTAAAATACTATCACTCACTCACTCGGACATATTTGGCTCTTGCGCCATGAACCAATTTTCACTCGCCCTCTGCAATCCGGCACTTCGCCACTCCGGCCTGCAAGTATGATCCAGAGTTCTTCAGTAAACACATAAGCCACTGCTTTTCGCGAAGAATTATTTTATACCTTCTGTTTTATTGGAATAATGTAACCTATCAATGCAAAACTGCACATTTTTTTAGTGTTTGATACTTTATTTACTTGTGCAGTATTTGAATTTATTAATATTTTGAAAATCTAATGGTCTAATGCAGTTCATGGTTTTTTACTTATTTTTTTATTGCCAAGTGCAAATAAGTACGTAAAATCAAATTTTTATAATCAAATTAGAATAAATTTATCGTTTGATTACTTCCAATATTCAATCAAGAAAAAGAAATTCTGGGGGGAAATGTCCAAAGTCCTAGAGAAAAAAAGGTTTACATCGAAGCTGATATCATTAATTTAAAATAATTATTACTTATTACAACACAGTTTTAAATATTTCAAATAGTTCCTATTTGTGAGATAAAAAGTATTTTTAAGTTATTA
The DNA here is from genome assembly GCA_019974015.1 of Nephila pilipes. Taxonomy (NCBI): domain Eukaryota; kingdom Metazoa; phylum Arthropoda; class Arachnida; order Araneae; family Nephilidae; genus Nephila; species Nephila pilipes. Next base: position 479,310 of record BMAW01065373.1, on the reverse strand, counting down.
TACAAAATTTTGATCATGTATTAAACATTTACTTTAAAAACAGATAATACACGTGACAAAAATAATGATGAAATTCGCAACCCTAGATAACTTAAATCACCGTGATTCTGTTACTAATTATTTGACTCATAGGCTACAAATCAAAAACGAATATATTTTTGTGCTTCCTGTATTTCAAACAAATTAGTGTAACTTAAGAGAAGGAATATTTCAATTAAAAATAGAAAAGTGATAACAATTAACGTTTACACTCTTATAACAGATGTCATAAAAGTATGCTCATCATCTTGTTGCAATAGCTGCCATTTGTACTTTGTCATTCTGAATTTCTGAGATAGACTGAGAGAAGGACAAATTCTGCATTTATTTGTCGTACTTTTAAGATCGTGTCTTCTATGAGCTTTAAATATTGATTTTGAAAGAACGTCTTAAAGTTACCGTATTGCACAGTTAAATCTCGAAAAGTGGTAAGCATATAACCGTGCTAACCACCTTCCGTTAACTCATTTTAACAGTTATGAAGATTGGTGCAGAAATATAGAGAGGGCCAGCTCAGATATCGTCTTCATCACTTGAGCAAAGTTGAAAATTACGAGGTTCACCGCCAATAGCCCTCGTGTTGCTTCTGAAAGCGACGTTAATAAACAATCACAATCACTCGTTATGAAAGTACTGTGCGTGAGGTGGTATGAGCGCATTGAATAATTGTTTATAGACGTTGCATTTGAAAGCGACACGAGGGTTATTGGCACATAATTTTGAACCTTAGTCAAGTGACGAGAACGGTACCTGAGTTGGGACCTTGACCAGATTTAACGAGCCTCATCCTCGCCACACGGCGGATCTTTAGCGGCATTAGGCTTGAACCCACGACTCGATGGAAACAACGCCGCGGTTTCGTGGACATGGCTATCATGGTCATATGATGTGAACGCAGTTAAAACGCTCGAATTCGCAGAACTGGAATGGATCTATAGTCTGTTAGACGAATGTTTAGTTATCTAAGGTTTAAAAAAAAAAACAGTTTTTTTGTTATGAATCTGCTTTCACCTCACAATTCAGCATAACCTGTCTTGGCTCTTGCGCCATAAAACCCGACAATCACTCACTCATTCACCTCACAATTTGAAGAAAAAACGAAAAATTAATTTTTTATGACTTTTATCTAGTCATAATGTATTCCATTTTGCAACGAAATACTACTACTAAATGCAATGTCATTTTGTGGAAGAGTTTGTTGCGCATATTTTACTTAACAAATAAACGGAGTGATTTGTTAAATACATTACAAATGGTTCAACTCTCTTTGATAAATTAAAAAAAAACTTACTCTCGTTGCGCTTTCTGTATCCATATTACAATTGTTAAAAAAAAAAAAAAACTATTGTTTATTCATTTCTTGTAATATTAGCATTGATTGATCTTATTCTATAACTAGAAAAATGAAAATTGAGACTGTTCAATGTTATAAGTAAAGATTTTTTTAATTAAATCTAGCATTTACATTCGCTTAATCATTAGAAATTTCCATGTGAATTCATTTTTTTAAATCAGTGTTTATTCGAATCAAATATTGCGTGGAGGCCTGTGTATCGTGAATTTGAAGGTAATACTTAGCCTTTCGTTTATCCAAATATCAATCTCTGATAGTTTAAGAATTGTCGAATTAATTTTATATTTTTCTTAAAATTTTTAAGGATTTTTTAGTCATTTTTTTTCTTTTCTTCTCGATAAAACTGTAGCGTTTCAAAACACTTAAAACTTTTTCCATGCCTTATTCGTGCCCGTAGCTTGTTGCGGCATTTTTATCATAGATACGTGGGTTCGAGTCTTGATTTCAGTAAAGCCTGATGCTCATAAAATATGACGAAATCCAACTCTTCATATTAATGTGTTGTAGAATTAGGGAGAATGGGGTGCTAACTCAAGTGGTGATATCGTCATCTGTCCATGGTTCAAAGTTACGAGATCTGTCGCCAATAACCCTTGTGTCGCTTCTAATTGCGACGTTAATAAATCAATCAATTTGTTCCCTGCCCGTTTAAAAAACTTTAAGGGAACCTAAGTTGGAATTAAGGAAAAATAAAATCTCAGTTTTCGATGTTTTTCTTATAAATTTTATATAGCTTTAGTTTTACAACATACAAAGGTAGTTCAATAAATCCTTAGGGAATCCAAAAGATAGTGCTCGTAGCGTCGAATATGGTTTGTTTTTAGTAAGCATCATGACTGGCTTGACAGCTGTCTTTGTCTCAGTTGCTCGAATTTATGATCGAGACACCTTTCGCACCTCAGAAATTCTTGGACATAACTTTTCCGGCCGTTGAGACCATCTTCGTCTTTTCTTGGAAAAGTTTCCCTGGATGCAATCCATAGTTTTGCGTTTTGCTTTATTTCCGGTTCATATTAATGAATCCAGGTCTCACAGTCAATGACAACTCGACGCGACAGTAATCAAATTTTGATTTGGCAGCAAATGACTACCAAATCAAAACTAACTTATGAATCAATGTCAAAATTGTTTCAGTTCCGTATAACAGATGGCAGCACGCAATGGTTAAGCAATTTGCCTTAATGATGCCATCTGACTTCAAATACAAGTACTTTTTGAACCACTCTCGTGCATTGTGGAAGACTTCAATTACGAACATTTGCATTTAAGAACACAGAAATAAATACCTCGTAAAGTGATTCACAGTAATATTAATAAATCTATTTCATTGAGAAAGGCATATGTTTTATTTCAATAATAAAAATGCAAATTTTATGTGTCGGTGACTACTGTGATAAACAAATGCATAAAAATGCTTAACTTTAATATCCGTATGAAAATGAATAATGAACAATAAACTTTTTTTCCCAGTAAACTATAACTTTTTTTTAATCTGGTTGGTAGTCATTAATTTTTAATTATTTCTTTTCGAAAGTTGAGCTGAAAATAATTCAGGTCCTCTATAATTGAAATGTGATTTTTATATTTCAACTTCACATTTGACACACGAGTTTTCAATTACATTCAGATCTAGCGATTAGGTTAGGGCTATCCAATATTTTTTGGTGTAGTTGCACAGAAACTATTCTTTCACTTACAAGGCAGGAAAATTTTGATCTTTTTTTATTTTATTAAAAGCAAATGTATTTTCAACGCTTAATTTTTCGGCACTGATTTTTAAACTTGTTTTTAAAATGATCAAGTAAAAACTTTCTTATTATTAATACTGTCGACAAAATAAGTTCTAGATGCTGTCATGTATCCCCACAATGCTCTCCACACAATAAAACGTATGTGAAGTGAGTTTACCAGCTTTGATTTTTTTTTCCACGGATAAGAACTTTCACCTGAATCAAGAATTTTAAATTTATTCTTATCAGCAAACAAAAATTTTCTAAAGCTCTGTACCCTCTTAACAAATTTGTATTAGCAAATTCTTTCTTGATTTTTTTATTCTTTTTTTTCCTTAAGAAGAGGTTTCTTTAGAACCGTTCTTTTGCATTATTTTTACTCAAAACTTGTCGGATTGTTTCAGTACGTAGTGATTTTCTTCAGGTTACCTGAGAGATATTTTTGATGCAAACTTTTATGTGTTCACAACTCGGAACAGCATGTTTTAACAGGCTGTTTTGAGAAAATGGTGTCGACAAAAATGAGTGGGCCTAAAACAAAGGATATACACGGTATTATAGCTCAAAAGATTGACGCTATGACACATTATGACTATACTAATTATATTTAGTTTGCATAAGGCATATTAACACTGCTAAGATACGTTTAATTTAATATTTTATCGTCTGCTTTTATTTTAATATACGAAAAGAATATTATTGTGCAATAATTTATCGATTGCTCTGATTTTAATATTTAATTTAATAACGGATTTTTATGACAGTATCATATGTTTTTGTTATTTATGTTGTTAACACTGGCAACGTTTTTGTACTTCTTAAGAATAGTTTTCTTGTGGAAAAAAAATGCATGAGGAATTTGAAGAAGGTATTTTCTTTTCTTGATAGTAATTGCTTCTGTTGAGATGGGGTTTGGAAGTACCTGTACTTTACGCTAATCAAACATTCATTTTGAAAAATTATACTTTATCGAGAAGTTAACAGTTATTACTTTTAGCAGAGATTTCGGTGAAATTTCACATTGCTCTAATATATGGGTCGCCGAAAATTGTCGCTTGGAGAAGCTTTGAAAATAAAGCGAGAATCTATGGGAAAGAGCAAATAAAATTCCAAAAGCTAAGGAAAGGTATCGAGAATTAGAACGCAAAAAGAAACGCGCCGAACGCGAAGCTACGCAACCCAATTCTAATAAAAATGATAGGTGCAAAAATTACTTGAAAATAGAAAAAATGAAATGAATGAAAAAAAAAAAGACATTCGCAAACGTTAAAATGAAATTAACATAGTAAATTTCCAATTTTTGAAATATTTTTATATTACTTTCAAAACTCGATTCATTTCGAGCCTGTGAAAAGAAAATTTGGACTCTTTTAAAGTACTTTTTCCCTTTTTGTTTTTTTTTACAGTTTGAACAGTTAACCGCTCTTTTCCGTGATTTTCTTTATTTTATTCAAGGATTGTCCCATTACAAAATTTTAAATCTAATTCGCGTTCTGTAATAGCTGCATGATCTTTCATTTGCGAGAAAAAAAAATCTAAGGAGATATCATTCACTTTTGGAAATCACTTTACAGACAAAACAATACGAATTGAAACAATATCTATGTATATTTAATGTCAAATTATTGGTTTAAAATATGTTGTATCAGTCTCCCTGAGAAATCGGGCCGCGGTAGCCTAGTGGTCAAGGTCGCGGACTAGCGACCGGCGCTTTTCGTTCAGTCGCGGGTTCGATCCTTGGCCGCCAAAGACCCGCCGTGTAGCCGGGGCTGATGCACGTTAAATCTCTTCGGGGCCCAAAGTCCTCCCGTTAGCGTGGTGTGGATGTTAGGAGAGGGGGTGCCAGCTCAGGTGTCGTCCTCGTCACTTGACCGTGGTTCAAAATTACGAGGTCCTTCGCCAATAGCCCTCGTGTTGCTTCTAGTGCGACGTTAATAAAAACTAAACTAAAAAAAAAACTCCCTGAGAAATCAATCTAATATAGATGAAGCTTAAAGAAAAAGTTTTGAAAATATATATAAAAGTTAAATCAATTTAGTAACAGTAATAAATTTAAAGTACTTTGCACAGAATTTCTACACAAATCATTTTCACTATGAGCTATCAACTCTTCCACTATTAACTACAAATATTTTTTGACTAAGGTAAATTATATTTCATTTTTATCAAATTTGATAACTTGTAAAAGAATATTTTTAAGTTATAAATATTAACTTTAAAATTTTAAATTCAAGTAACTCAAGTTTATTTCCGTTCTACTTAAACATTTTTTTTCCTTCCTTTTATTCAGAAGCTTTTCAAAGATTTTTGCTTAATACCTTTAAGATTGCTGTTACTATGAATAACCTATCAATATTGATGTACGAGTAATGCACTAAACTTAAGTTTTGATATGTATTCCCATTTTTCTTTTGAAGATCAAGAGATGAATTTAATCCAAATATTTATTCCGAATGATTTTCATTTGACATTCTTCATAATGGAAGAAGCTTAGTAGGTATTATCTAATCTGTTATATTTTGGTTATAATTAATCGCTTTTGTAAGAATAATATAGAGAGGAGAATGAATACCAACGAAAATTAAGGCAGAGAGGGGGGGAAGAACATTCAAAGGAGATAATGAATTATTTAAATTTGATTCGTTCAGTATGTCCCCTCAGAGGCTTATATCTTTTTTAAGGTAAATATGGGCATCATGACCCCAAAGAACCATGGTGGTCATGTTGCCACGGTTCCAGCCCTGATGCTATTAAAGAATCGCCATGTAGCAAAGCTGTTGTACGTTAATTTTCTCGTGGTCACAAGTCATCCCGTAAACATGATGTGGAAGTTTACAGAGAATGGTACTAGCCCAGGTGTCGTCCCCGTCTCTAGACTGTGATTAAAAATGACGATGTTCATCTCAAATAGCCCTCGTATTGCTTCTCAGTGCAACGTTAATAAACATTCACTAGTGATCTTTCTTCCCCTAAAGGGTTTACTGTTTTTGGTAAACACGGTTTATGCGCCCCCAGGATACCCTACGATCTTTCTCTATTTTCAATCCGTATTCTTGTCAACAAATTTTTCTCTCAACCCCTCCCCACTTTCAAACGTTTGCATTTTCACCATGTTTTTGCGCAGATTTGGCTCTTGCGCCATAAACATTAACTTTCATTCATTTTCACGCTCAATGCAGTATATTTCTGCAAAAAAAATTCTGTGTTTAAATGATTTGTAACTCATAATTTTCTGACCGAAAATATTGTTAATATTCCACAATCTTTTTTACATTGGAAAAATAATGCAGATGAAAAGCAGCACTTATAACTCAAAAGTACTGAATAATGGTTCTAAGTATACTTGTTTAAAAAAAAACGGTGAGTTTTGTGAAATCCTTCTTAATTGATTTAAATATCGTTCATTTTTTTTCCTTAAAATTTCTACAACCCTGCTATATATAGGTCATTGATGAAAGTATGTTTAAAATATTTGCTTGTATTATCAGCCTACTGCTACCTTTTCTCCCCTCAGCGAAAGTCGTTGGGTAGAATTAACATTGCGCTAGATATACTCAACGAGCAAATAATGATGCACTTAGCGAATCTGAATGCAGCTCAGATGACGAGGGGTCAGAGTTTTATTGATTGTTTTCTCTTCAGTCTTTCACTCACCCCGAAATTAGGATTTAAAGAGCCATTTAGATTCAACATGCATTAGTCTTTTTCGGGCAGATTTTGGAAGCCGGTGTGTTGATCTAAAGCTAGTGATTTTGTGTTTTGAATGTAATAGGGATGAAAGAGCTTTTCCTCTACGGTTGTGGGTTGCATAAGGTACTTTGTAATATGTAAGCCCTCCCTGATTTAACTATAAATCCTGTGAAGAAGTGTTTAAAAATATTTTATTTCTGCAAGTTTTACTGTTTTATTGTTACATTTTTTTTAGAACCCAATTAATTTTAAGTTGCAAAAATACAAATCTTGAGAAATAATCACGTTAGTGATGAATCCTATTAGATGTTCAAATACTTAATTAATATTGTCATGAATGATATAACAATGTCGAAACAAATGTAACGAACATCTGAATTTTTAATTACACTTGTTAATGAGGTAATATTTATTGTTGAAGATTAAAAAATGAATAAATATTAGAGTTCATGGAATTAGAAAGATACTTGCATTCAGACTGACAGATCTAAAATTGTGCTCTGGAAGACCTGTCATGTTAAGGGTTTATGAGCGATAATCATTAATTACAAAATATTTGAAGGCATTTTTGTATTTTGCAAAGGACTAGAAAAAAATTCGTTTTCTTCCCCTTTCTTTATATTAATTTATTATTGTTAACACTTGGGTGCGTGTGAAAAATTATGTTTGAAGAAGCAGAGTTATGTATTCTGAATCAAAATAGATTTTCTACAGCTCCTGTTCCATATTCTGATTAAACTAGAAATAAGCGCTGGGGCATCGGAATCCCACGCTTCAGTCTTAAACATGATCGAAAGCAACTTTCAGGATGTTAAACCTGTGACGTTGGGCTATTCGCGATTTTCTTTTCACTATCCTCTGGAACTTTTTAGTAATTTGAATTGCATAAAATTACAATTCCTTCCGAACAAGAATGAAACGTGATTGGTTAAAGTAGATGAAGATAAAGAGTACAGTGAATTGAATTCGAGGCAGTGAAATGTAAGCGAAAGGAAAGAGAGGCGATAGAGGATAACGACAAGATATATAACATGTTTTAGATTGAAGTGAATCATCGTAATTAAATGTTTGTATTGATAGTAGTTGGAAATGACACCTGATCAAAATAATAGGTGTCGAGTCTGCTCTAATCGAAAATGGCCTGAATTTGAGCGAGTAATTTGATAAGCCAAGGCTTAATTATTTGAACGTAAATTAGGATTAATCGAGTTAAGATGTATTCGAAAAAAGCGGCATATTATTTGATTGATATTAAAAGGTTTTGTTCTACTCTTACGTATCTTCACTAAAGTTTTGAACTTGTTGACTATTTAATTAGACATTAAGATGGCTGGAGTGTTAAGCAATGAAGGAAATCCGTCACAAACCGCAAATTTATTTGGCAGGCTGAATAAAGCTATAAGGCTGAAGTTGAATGTTAAGTAATCATGATCGCAAGCTTCGGGATAGACGATGATTGGCCATCAAAGACCTGTGGCCGAAAACGTAGAGTTCTCATGGACGGCTTTGTTTTCGTCAAATCGTGGGCTCGAGTCCTCTAACTCCACAGAATATCTGTCTTATAGCACAACTGATGTACATTATATCTATCAAAGCAGGCTTAAGCATCGTACTCGTCACCTAACTGTGGTTCAAAATTACGAGGTCCATCGCCAATAGCCCTCGTGTTGCTTCTAGTGCGACGTTAATAAAATCTAATTTAAACTAAACTTATATCTTATTATACTAAATTAATCCTAAAACTGTTGAGTCGTGGAATCGAGCCCTGATTCCGCTAAATACCGTCCTTGTTGACTGAGGCTCAAAATTACGAGATCCGTCGCCAATAGCCCTCGTGTTGCTTCTCAGGGCGAGCGACAATCATCATCAGTAACTCGTTGAACTAAACTGGATCTCAAAATTCGAGTGGTGTGTTATGTAAATTAAAAGTGTTAGAAACCCCTCCTCAAATGTTCTTTGTCATTTGACAGGGGCTTAGATTTAGGTTCGTCACCAATAGCCCTCATGTAACTCTAAAGCGATGTTAATTAAAAATCAAAATCATATTTGTTGCTTACTCTTTCTTAGAATTAAATGCTGATGGCACTATTCCAAACTCTAATCTTTAGCTGTATCGCAAGTCGAACTCGTAACCTACTAATTGAAAAACTCAAAGCAAGATAACCGGTTGTAATGATTTTCGTTGATATTTCCGTTTACAAAAAGCGTATAAATTCTCCTCGCGCGCTTTTGTCTTTTCTGAATCTCACGTGATCCTTGATCCCTTTTTTCCTCGTAAAAAATATTCTAGGCATAAAATGATATGCATTAAAAAAAGCGTATTTCCATATGAAACATCCAGTTTTATCAAAATATTCACAAACTATTATTTGAAATATTAATGCAGCCCGCGAAGCTGCTTTTTACTGTGACATGCATCTCCTCTGGGATGATAAAATCCCGAGTTTTATTGAATGATTCGGCGAATGTGCTTTTTATGGATGACACAGAGAGGAAAGGATGTGAACTGCGAGTTGCTGGAAAAATAAACTTCCCGTGACGCATTCGCGAAATTTGGCTTCAATGACATGTTATTTAATAAAGATGAGGTTATAAATCTGATACATGTCATAAAGCATCCTCTGGATCCCATAGATGCCTCACGAGAGAAGTTGCGGTAGAAAATTCATGGAGATATTCGCCGTGTTCCATGATTTTATGCGTTTTTTATCATTTTTCAGTGTATAAGATGCATTGAAAGGGTATTGTTAATCATCCTTGATAAAAGTTTGCTGCGACAACTTCGCTTTCAAAGTCTTTTTTTTTCCAGTGTTCCTGCTGAAGAAGTTTTGGAATCTAGAGCTTGCTCTTGTATATGAATATGAGTAAACCATTGACTACAAAATCATAAAAAAAAGGCCGCCCCGCGGTTTACATTTTATGAACAAAAAAAAAAAAGGACGATCGAGTTTTTTTTATAAGGCAGCTTTCTTTTACAACTTTTATAGCCTACCTTTTCTTAATTTAGAATAAATCCTGCTTCCCCCCCTTCTAAATAATTTTCCTAATTATTAATTTATCTTACTATTAATTGCATTCGAAACTTTTTCTTTTAATTTGTTGAGGCTCAAAATACTCGCGTTAGGATGATGTGAAAGGACAGTTGGGTTGCCAGTGCAGTTGTCACTCGTCTACACTTGGCTGAGGTTCAAAATTATGAGATCCGTTGCCAATAACCATCATTTTGCTAAGCTACATTTGGTTTTCGACGACATAGCCAGATATGGCTTTTGCTCCTCAAACCTCAACTTTCTAACACTCGTCCTCGTTTTGCTTCTACGTGGGCTGTTAGTAAAATGATTCAAATAATCACGAAGAATTGAAAAATTTTCGGTGGCATGTTTTCAAAAAGTCATTTTCATTCTTGGTTATGTGTTCTGTCTCTAGTTTCTCATTGAATAAAAGACAGTGTTTCTTCAAACATGAAACTAGAGCTGATAACATTGCTGCAAGAAAAAACTTACGGTTTTACGGAAAATATAATTAATAATATCGAGGAGGACATTTACGAGCTCGTCTCAGAATCATTATGAGCTCGTTGCAGAAAATTTATACCTTTGCTCTGAATGGAAAGACATTGGATTTTATAATTACTAATTACTTGTGGAGCTAAACTATTCTTATATTAGGGGATAGTTTGTATCGTTATCTTTTTAAGACAAATTATTTATCATGCATGGCTTTGCATATGAGCTATATTTTCATCTCAAAATGAAACCTAATTTTCAGATATGTTGTCTTGCACCATGTTGGATGTAGACTGTTTTTTTTTAAAAGTATTTATGCTTGCTAGTTGGATTGTTGAGTTTTTAAATCCACCTGTGCGATACTTCAGCTGGTAAGAATGTATAGGAATTCTATTTTTACAGATTTAAAACCTGCTTTTAATGATCATTAATATGTTTTTATTAGTCTTTGATTTGTCAATAAATACAATAGTACCTCCCAGTAAGACCTCTGGACCAAGCATATCGTCCCTTAAAAAGGGATGATCTTTCTTCTAAGGTTCTATACTAAAAAATGTAATTTAATTAGAAATTCAGGTTGTATCAAGCTTTAAAATGATACATAAGTAACACAATCAGTGGTATTTATATGAAGTTAATGAAAAATGAAAATTCTTAATTAAAAAAGTTTAATTATTGAAAAAATATATGAAAGAAACAATAGTTTTGTATTTACAGAAATTTATTGAAAATACTCCGTTACACTCTGGTTTCTTTGAATGTCTGTGCATTGGAAAGATTTTTTTCTCATGCCGATATGAAAATCAGATGATCTCTGATCTTTCACTGTCCCCTAGCACTATCATGAATTTTTTAAATTGAGAGGTGCATTTTAAGGCATCTGTTTAGTATTTTTGTCACAATTTTAGTCTGGCTCTTCTTCGTCTTCTTCACTGCTTTTCAAGCTATTTTTGTTAAAATTCACGTTTATCATCATTTATAGTTGAAATAAAAGATTATATGTCGTCATTGGTGTCTTCAGTAAAGACAAGTTTTCATCAATTTCTAAATATCCTTGCATTTGAGCACTGCCACTGATTTTGACAAATTCAATCATTTCATTTTTATCTGTTGTATTTTCACCGAGGGGCACTCAAAACTGGAATATCAAAGCTTTCTTCTCATTGATCTCTGTCTTTGATTGGCTCACAACTTCTTAACACTGTTTTTTTCCCCTTAGTGAGAACTGTAGCAGGAATAATTGGATTTTGAAATCTCTTGAATGGAAAATATCATTTTAATTGCACCACAATTTGCTTTCCCCCAATGTATTGTTCCCTCTTGCCTGTTTCAAAAGCAGTTTTCTAAAGAGAGGGATTAGCTTATCTTTTTATTGTTCCTTTGTCTCAGAACTATCTTTCACTAAGCATAAATTTGCTATAAAAACTTCCAAGATTACTAAACAAAGAGTATTTCTATTTTTTTTAAAAAAAAAAAAATTTCTCTCTTATTTTTGAAATTTTTTTTCGGTATCCTTCAATAAGAGATAAATATATAAAGACGTATGTGTGTGTGTGTGTGTGTGTGTCCCTATTGAAAGGAACCCGGATCAACAGAATTGTTCCCATTCAAAGGTGTCCTTTACTGGATATTCTATTGTATGTTACTGATCAATTTCAGCAATCAAAGCTTCAGCAATCCAAATGTTTATTACTCTACTGATGCTTATTTTAAAATCTGTTTAAATAAGATTTCATGTAAGATAAGTATTATATGATTTAAGATTCAAACAAATAGTTTACATTTAACGTAGATTTAAATGTATTTTTGAAGCTTTTTTTTTGATGAAGTTATTTGAGATTTTAAGTAAATGTTTCCTTTTTCGGCATATTAAAGGGACACAATCTCTTTGTTATTGCGTGCTTGTCAAATCTATACTCTCCGACCTCCCTCTGTTTCAGCATTTCTTCCTTTTTTTTCAGTCGTTTATTTTGTGTTAAGATGTGCTTTTATTTTTAATTATTATTAAAAAATTCCATTTCAGTTTCCTCCCTTTCCTGTTTTGATTTTACTCAGAAAATTGCATTTAAACTTTACTCATTACACTTTTTGTTTAAAAAATAAATTTATTTCGATAAAATTAGATTGCTTCCAAGTGCTTTTTAAAGGACCCCATCTCCTCCTCCCACTTTTCTTAAAAATACATCGGCGATAAAATTTACCAGCATTTCATTATATGAAAAGGGTTTACACGTTGTTGTAATTGTTTACATTAATCAGATTTTTTGTTTAATTATTTAAGGTCTTTATTTTATTTAAATATTTTGCTCATTTGTTTTTCATCCATTCTAATTTGTTCCCTTTTTCTCCTCAGCCATCCATTGTTTCCGCTGTTGGCCTTGATATTTGAGAAATGCGAGTTGGCCACGTGCACCCCGCGAGATCCCGGCATTGCTGGGGGTGACGTCTGTTCCTCGGAGTCCTTCAACGAAGATATTGCCTGCTTCGCCAAACAGGTGAGTTGAGTCTTTCGAGAACGAGGGTGTGGTAAAAGCAGCAAAAAAGAATAATAGAACTACAAGTTCAACAAGTACATAGTTCTGCATTGTATATTCGTATGATTCATTACATGGCATGTTGAAAAAAACATGTCTTGTAATCAATTATGCTAGAAGTTGAACTCGGATTATTATCTAAAGAAATTAGAGGTTTTTACTTTATAATTGATTTTCATAACTTAAGATTAAGCAAAATGCTTTATACTTTCTTAAATCTGATATTTAAAAACTATCAAGTGTATATATGTTTGAGGCTTTTATGTTACAGCATTAGTTTTCAAACACAAACTTTAGGTTATTATTAAATATTAAAAGAAAATTCTGCTATCAGAATTGTATTGTAAGTCTGACTGGTTGAAAGCTCAGGGACTTTATATAAGGGATATCTTTCATACTTGATAGTATTCTCTTATAGGTATAAATTATTAAATGCTGGAAGTTAATTTATGCTAAGTAACTGAAGGCCTTGAAGTCTGCCAGCCGTTAATAAGACCCTGTCTTCGATAAAGAGCGATTCTTCCTAAAAATATCAAAATTTAAACTTTTAAAGTTAAAAAAAATTAACACTAAAAGTTAAGAGATCCAACTTGAAAACAGTATATATTCTTTTTGCTTCATATCACATCCTGACCAATATAAAATCAAATACATCTAATAAAATCTAATGCAATTAGAATTTTTTACTAATTTTTAGTCATTTTTATTACTATGTTCTAAATACGAGTAAGTTGAATAGTAGTGTATATTCCACGTAATTTTTAAAAACATGACGCGATACTTAATACTATTTAAATTTAATAGAGTAATACCTTGTTTCCTTTTGTGTTGTGTTAACCATTTGTTTAATTTATGCTTTAAGTACGGTAATTAAACAAATTGTTATTAGTTTTAGAGTTAATCATAGTAATGTTACTATTGGTAAATATATTTTTAAAAAATCATTAGCTTTTTTAATGCTTGTGTATTTTAATCTTAAATTTTTCCGCATAAGATATGTATTGTTTTTTTTTATTTTACTCTTAAAATAAATCTAAGAATTGTTTTGACTGTTTAAAGTTTCCTAAGTACTAGATACCCCAAATATAAGAGAAATTCTTTATACGCATGATAAAAAAATTCCATTAAATGTAACAAATTTAATTACTTAAATTCATCAATTAATTAATCATTATGAAAGACAATACAAATTATTACTTGAAAGCTAGTAATTAGTTTTAAAAAAATCCGTCGACTTAAAATTAAAAAATCTATTTAAAAAAACGTAACTATAAAATAATGGTTCATGCTCTTTTTCTCAAACCAATATTTCGTTGTATTACAATATATTATTACTAAAATTATTTGACTTTTTGCTTTCAATAAATTTCTGCATTTTTTACCTTTTTTTATTTGAATTTTTATGTATGAAGGATGATTTTTAAAAATTGTATCTATAATATATTATATAAGCCCATAACTAAATTTAACATTCATTTGAGTTATGAAGTATGTATAACAAATTCAGTCCTTACCTTTGCTTGCTAGAAAAGAATATTTTATTTTAAACATACTAATGTTTAATTTTTCTTTGACCAAAAATTTTCTTTTCGAAAAATTGGAATGTAAATATTGAATCTTTGAAACATCAAGTCCAAGCATCTTTCCTTCATTTCATTCTTTCAACCGGGTTCCTCTGTGTTTTTTAAGAGTAGAAGTTTACGACAAGGTCTATAACTGTGATTTGCACGTCAATTGAGAATGAATATAATCTTAATTGAAAAATTGTGAGTTAGTTCACTCACAAAAAGAAATGGCAATCTAGATAATCTGATGGCACACATTCCAAATAATTCAACCAACCATCACTAGTAAAAATCGGCTACAATAATCCAGTAATTTGAATCGCAAACATCGTGACTGGTGATGCACACTTCGAACGTGTACAAGTCTTGCTTCTACCAAAGAATACTACGCAAAATAAAGAGTTAGTGTACAGTAAATGTATCTAAATCTTTCTGTGGCTTGATGTGGATGTTAAGAAATAAATATCAATATGGATCATCTTTGTTATTTGCTGAAGAGTATTGTTTTTGTGCGACTTTAAGAGATGAATTGAATGTGTTTTACAGATGTATATTTAAATGGTTAATTTTAGTAGTTGTTTCATAAATCTAACTGTTCATATGGAAATTTGATGAACGTGATATTAGCCGAAGTTTGTTAATCGAACTTGGTTCAAAATTATGAGTTTGCAGATTTAGGAAAGACTCGGTTGTTACTAATTTAGAATATGGCAATCATTTTTCTGACATAAACTCAAACTAGGTAGGACATTTTTGATTATTAAATCGGAATATAAACCTTTTTCTCTTACTTTAAACCACATATTGTAACCCAAATAAAGCATTATTCTACACAAAGAAGAAAGTAGTACAAATACTATCATATATTTTAAAGTACATTACTTTTCCTACACATAAAAATCATTGTTTTGAAATTAATTGTAAATAATATTCAGAAATATTTTTATTGAAGTAAAATATATATTGAATTGTTTGAATTTCGGAAATATAATTTCCTACTTACAAAAATGCGTATTTACACGCCTCCATAATCTGGAAGGAGAAACGATAAACATGCCTTGAAGTAGACTTAGATAAATAAAGGGAGAACTGTTTAGATTGTAACGTTGAATGAGTTTCGTCTGTTTCAGATCATGGCGGAAAATATCCA
>BMAW01065373.1:270136-463732 GCA_019974015.1 Nephila pilipes | reverse complement strand
ATTGTTTTGAAATTAATTGTAAATAATATTCAGAAATATTTTTATTGAAGTAAAATATATATTGAATTGTTTGAATTTCGGAAATATAATTTCCTACTTACAAAAATGCGTATTTACACGCCTCCATAATCTGGAAGGAGAAACGATAAACATGCCTTGAAGTAGACTTAGATAAATAAAGGGAGAACTGTTTAGATTGTAACGTTGAATGAGTTTCGTCTGTTTCAGATCATGGCGGAAAATATCCACTACACCTCCAACGAGGAGTTGGACAGTCTTGTAAGTACATATTATCAAATATATATCCCCTCATCCCCACTTATCCCCTTTTTCTTATTTACAGATAAGGGAGTCTAAACCGTTATATACCTCCAATCCAGAATTAGACAGTATTGTAAGTATCCTTGGTGAATGTTTTCATTATTATTTTTTGTTTTCTTCGATAATAAAAAAGAAAATAAAGTTTGCTATAACGGACTAATATGATTAACTCACTACATTTAAAATTTAGATTTCTTTTTTAATCTTGAGTTTGTTTTATCTCTTAAAGTAGTATTATTAATTACAAGGATTTTTTTTTTCTAATTTATTAAATGCAAAATTCACCAATTGATTTCTTTTAATCAAAAATGAAGTTGCAAGGAAAAAATATTTTCTTAAAAAATAAACCCCGTTTTATTATATATATTAAAAAGAAACCATTAAAAACCTTTCAAATGTTTTATATATTAGAATAGACACAATATAATTTAACGGTACAATTACTGAATTAATTTTTTAATAAACGGCTTTTTTTTCTTTTTATTTTAATTTTTTTTCTTAATTATCAGTTTTTCATTTGTAGTATTTCTTTGCACATTGGATTCTTTTTTATTTTATAGAATAATTTCCCTTCTATTCCTTCCTTTTCCTTCATTTTCATATTTATATAAATATTTAACATTCAATAAATTTTATTTTTTTTGCAAATTGTTCAAATATATTTATAATAGAATATTTCATGTTATCATATAAATATTGCATCAGAGTTTTCTGATGATCCTAAATTTATATTCTTTAAAAAATATATGTCAAAATTCTTCTTAAAATAAAGAGGAGTTGAAATTAAAATATTTTATTTTTTAAAGTAGTAATATATAAAATAAATAGTTTATATGAAGATTATATGATTATTAGATGAAGTAAATAACTATTTATATGAAGTAATATTACATATATTACCTTAACAGACTTTCTTAAATACCCGCAACGAATAAATATGTTCTAATCAATTACGATACGACTATAAAAAATCAATTCATAGACTTTAAATTGAATTGAAAATCTTGTTGCTGGACGAATTTTGTTGACATCAAATACTTTTCTTCCTCCCCCCCCCCAAGGCAAAACAATTAACATTTTGGAGTGTGTTATAAATATGTACTTCACATAATGTTAAATGTACTTTGAATGAATATTTCAACTTGTGTTAAAATTTAATGCATTTAACAAAAAACAGATATGTTCTTAGTTTATTGAAAATAAATGATACGCCAAATATAAAATGGTCTTTCGTTAAATATGAGCTGTTGCATATTTTTAATATCTATAGTGAAATAATCATTTCCTACATAGAATGATTAAACGAATGTTGATCTGAAAATTAAATAATTAGTGCTCCAGGCCCAAAGGCTGCTGAAGCAAAGATGGGCAATGCCTGATGGGACTTTTTAGGCCCGAGCAGGCTAACTTAACTGAAAAATGAACAAAATTTGTATTTTGCTTAAACTACCCAGATATATATATATTTTAATAGATTGAATTGAATTTTTCCTATTTTTAATTGGTTGAATTGAATTTTTTCCCTAAGTTCTTATTGCAAAAAATGTTTCAATTTTATCTTAACCAATAAAAATATATTGGAATGCAGAGAATTATTTTTATTTTGTATAAATTTTTTAAATCATTAAAATTAAAACGATTAATGAATAATAGACCCATTTGGTTTTTGAGACTAAAATATTTTACTGTTTTCATGCATTTTATTTCAAACTACAATATTAAGTGTATCATTGACGTCTTTATTTATCTCATATTAATTTGTACAGTTACCTTCAAACTTAAACTTGTAATGTTGGATTTTTCTGTCCGACTCTTGTGCCATAGTATAAGTAAAATATAACTAACTCTAAAAGTCAATAACTGATCCAAAGACACGCAAGTCTGTTCCAATTCAACTATTTAGTTATCAATTACTATAATATAATATTTAGACTTAAAGGTTAGCCCACGAATTCAAATATCACTGAAATAATACGCTCTTACCAAACCCTTCCAGTTGGGGGTGCATTTATCCGTCAAATCCTCTGCGTTCAGCTTTAGCCAGTAACTACTCTTAATATTATCAGCCTCTTGTTTGAAATATATTCAGAGATAACTACACTCTTCCTCTATCTTCTAAATTTCACTTAGCTTATAAAATCACTATATCTGACTTCACTTTATTTCTACTTGCATCTAATTAACATAATCCCGTTTCATTTTGGTTAGGAAGAAATTGTTATTTCATGCAATCAGTCTAAATTAAAGTCCCCCAAGGTTAGTGATGAGAAAATCGCTAATAATCCAACGTCACAAACATAATTTTTTTAAAGGAAAATTCTCAATCCGTTGCATAACAAATATACAAGTTTTAATTACGAAAATTATATCAAATATTTATGATTTGTGAACTGATGTTCCATTAGTAGAAGTCTAAATATCTTTATACAAGGTTTTAAAATATTTTATTTGATAACAAAGTTAACTCCATGAGTGTTTTAAGTGGAAAATGCACTAAAAGAAATCTTAGAATATCTGAAGTTTAGTTAGTGCATTTTCTTCGACGTGAAACGAGAGAATACGAAAAAATTCAATGAATAATGTTTTCTTAAATTACATAAAATTTATTCTTCAATAGTTTTTATAGGTTTATGTGAGCTGGAACAGTTATATAATTTTTCTTTGACTTTCACTTCTTACTTTTACTGAAAAACATTTATATTTTTAAAAGATAACTAAATTCTTACAAACACAAGTTATTTATCATTTCGAAATATATTTAAAATAAGTCATCATGATTTTAATTTCAGACTTATTTGTTTCAGATGGTTCAAGCTATTCAAGTTCTAAGATTTCATCTTCTAGAATTAGAAAAAGTAAGTTTGTGTAATTTGTTTTTTGTAATAGAATACTTTTTAAAAACGTACCTGGAACGGAATTTGTAGAATGCAAGCAGAGATTATTAATACAAAATCTCTATTTAGATAATAAAAGTTGGAAATTAGGTTATATCAAAGGTAATTTGACATATATCTATACATCAAAACTAATTTATTTCAAAAGTAGTACAGCGGTAATTGCAATGTTGTTGTGCTTTTCGTTTTAATGACATTTTTACTATAATGCAGTAGTAAAAAAATAGTTTGCATAAGATTCTTATAAACGATTTTAATAATATTTGATTTTAATTACACAACTCTAGTTATCCTCTTGGTGAAATGAAATGAATAAATTCATGAAAAAGTCCAATTCATGATAACAGAGAAATAAATAAAGTAGAATGAATGAGATCGGTTCATTGAAATTAAAATATTTTAATGGATAAAGTGGGTATTCACTTTAATTATAGTTTATTGAATAATGGTCGACTACTGTAGTCTCGTTCATTATACAAAAATATAAATTTTTATGTCAATGTAAAAAAGTAAATTTTTGTGCAGATGTTGAAATATATTCTTTGTTAATATTCTCATAAATTAGAAAGTAAAACCACAGAATGTTTTTAATTCTCGCTTTTAAAAATTAGGTCAAACGGAAAGCATTTTGGGAAATTTCAATTCATTCTACTATAGAAAATGTGTCTCATATCTTGAAATGACGAAATATTTGCGGATATGAAAAAAAAAATTGCTATCTGAAACTGTGCAAGGTTTAGGACTTTAAATAAGCCGGTTCTATTCGAACCTTACACCAGGATGAGGAGTCGCTTTTGTACAAATGGCAGTTTTAGAATGCTGAAGACCCTTTTAAAATTTATTTCCAATATTAAATATTTCCTCCAATTTGCTTATATTGACTAATTATACAGTTATTGCTGTTTCAATAGCTTCAAGGATCATAATAATTGATTAAATAATGTGAAAAAAAATTGCTGTCTGAACTTGTGTGCAAGGTTGGGATTTTAACTAGCCGGTTCTATACAAACCGTAGACAAGGATGGAGTGTCACTTTTGTATAAATGGCATTTTTAGAATGCACAATTGCGTTTTTATTCAGGATCGTGAGAAAATAAACGTCAAAATGAAATACGTCCCAATATTGCATATATTTAGAATGACAAAGACTAGACGCATATAAGCTCTTTGTTTTCCAATCCACGAAACAGGCTCGAATTCTCTTCCTCCGATACCAACCAAGAGACATAAATTTTAGTGGATTACAACGGTCCATTGTTTCCATTCTATAATAATCTTATTTATGAGACATGATTCTGCTTCTCTGAAATGGTGTGACTAGAGAAAGAGATTGTTTCTGGTTTTCTTTGTTCTCCTTTAGCAAAGCGAATGGAACGCCTAAGACGGAACGAACGTTTTCAGTTGTTTTTTCTCGCAAAAGCTAAGCAAAAACTTTGACCTCTCTTAAGTTCAAGTCCATTTCCTATTTAGAAAATCGGTAAGGATATGAAAAGGATGTAATCATAATAAAAAAAAAAGTTTATATATATTTTCAAACATAAATGTGCACGAAGGAGTTTTCGAATTTATAATGGTTTATTAATTATCTTCCTCGCTTGTTAATCAGCTTTCTCCCCTTCTTTCAGTCGTCAGTAATTAATCCTCATATTTTTTTTTTCCATTTGAACACACACATAACTGTAACATAACACCGTTACATATTTCCAAGTCAAATTCAGACGGTAATGAGTTTTTAATTTAGCTTAAAATAATTATATAAAAACTTTTGGTAAACAAATTTAATAGTTATCATCATTAAATCTTACATACTTTATACCTTGCTTGTGAACTTACAAAACTAGTTCCCATCCCTTCCCCAAGTTGATTTTGACAGATTAAAACATGCTTTGCGAAATATGTGTATACATTAAATCTAGAAAAAGTATGAATGAAAAAAAAATTTTTTTTAATACTGAAGCGTAGTTATAACTGCAAATTATTCTTCCTACAAAGAAAATAATTTTTTGGAGTCGATTGGATGTGTTATGTAATAAAACAATTAGAATGGTTTTTCAAAATGTTTCTGACCGCTGTGGCCTAGTGGACATGATCGCGGATTTCCGGCCAGAATTGCTTTCGTCGAGTCGTGAGTTGGAACCCTGAAGCCGCTAAAGACCAGTCGTGCAATGGGGCTGATGTATGTTAAAATTAGTCAGGAGTCTCTTCCCGGTTAGCGTCGTGTGAAAGTTTAGAGAGGAAGCCAGTTCAGGTATCGTTCTCGTCACTTGATCGAGGTACAAAATTTCGAGGTCCGTCTCAATAGCTTTGGTGCTGATTCTCAGGGCGACTTTGACATCATAACCCCGAGGCACCTTAATGATCTTTCTCTTTCCCATGGGGTTTACTGTCTTTGGTAAACACGGGTGACGCAACCCCGGGATACCCTAGCGATCCTTCTCTATTTTCGACCCTCCTTCTTGTCAACCAATTTGTGTCTTTTCTTCCACTTTTTTCACGTCTAGACCACAGTTAAATCATTTTTGGCACAGCATAGCCATGTCTGGCTCTTATTTAAATTAGTAATCAGTTGCATTAAAATTAAAGATTAAATCATTTTAAATAATTTTTTTAAGTAAAGAATTATGAGAAATTGAACGCGAAAGATTTGTATCCTTTGGGCAATTGCATACGTCTAGTATGGACTTGAAGAATTTTAATTAAAGGCATATTTCAGTATGTCGGATATAAAGGACTGTATGTCCATTTTTGAAATTTTACAGCAAAACAATTGAAAAGTCTTGAATTTCTTTCCTAACAATTTCTTGTTAATGAATTCGTTTCATTAAATTCTTATACATTTCATTCTTTGGACTACAGACTTTTATATTATAGTACCTCTCTCTCTCTCTCTTTTTAAAGAGCGCTGTTACTTTTTAAAAACATTACTGATTGGATTTTAAAAAATCGGCATAATGCCCGTTATCTCTGGTTTACAGATTTAATGAGAAAGTGTATGAAGGCTTATAAAATATATTTTTTTGATTAATATGGAGTAGGTTTTAAAATGGACACTATACTCGAATGGTTTTTATATAAATTATCAAAACCACTTAAATTTTTTTAATTGTTTGCAGTGCATGAATGTTGCCAGAAAAATATATTACTATTTTGGGAAATAAATATATAAAAATTGATCATACTAATGCGTTACAGTAAAATATTCACGTGACTTGGAAATTACATTTTATTTTACAAATAAAGCTAAATGAAAGGTTTCATGTAACTGAAAATCTGATCTTATTCATCATTATTATCTTTAAAAATTTGAATAAACATTAATTTACATATTCAAAAAAATACTGATACTAATTTTTAATAATTCACATATTTTAATTACTTAGTCTGAAGCGGCCTTTTTGATAATTTTCATGCAGTATAAATAAGCAAAGCAAGTATTTCAAAATGATATTTTGGTATGAAATACAGTGGTAAATAAATCATTAATTTAATTCATTATTCTTACTTTTGTAATTTGTCATTATGTTAATTTAACCCAGGGGATCGGATGTATTGTAACAAAAGATCATTTTTGAAAAATCTATTTGGATCGTTTTTTTTAATAAATTCGGTACCCCTTTAAAAGTCTGTTTGATTAAGTAAATTATTAAAGTTCAATAAAAATAAGAAAACCTTAATTTATTTTATAAGTTTATATCTTTTGTAAGTCGTATTTCATAAATACGCAAATAGGATAGTATAATACAGTTTTAAAATAAAGGTGATGTGTATTTAAAAACTATTTCGTGGTAAAAAAAAATATATATCAGTTTTAATTAAATGAAAGGCCAGAAAATTTGGAGATGCATAATGTGAATTAATTTTGGACGTGAACGAGTTTCAAATGCAATTTTCAACCGTTAAGTTCTAGATAAGTTGGTTGTAGTTTGAATTATATATATATACAGATAGTTCCAAATTGAAATCCAAGATTCGAATACCTAGGTTTCCAGTAACTACGTAAATTGAGTGTCACCTTCCGAGACAGTGGACCAAGGTTCAGAGTTCAGTATGATACAAATGTTTGTATTGTTCAGATAAATAGGGATAACAAAATCCTTAAAGGAAGTATCCAACTTTGAGGAATATTTACCTTTTAATACGTTTTATTGTAGTGAAAGAATACGTTTACGAATTTATTTGAAAGTCACTACGGTTTTATCTTTACAATTCCCAATTCAGAATGCTAAAATAACACCATTAAGCCTAATCGAATCTATAGGTTGTTGATCTCTTGACTTGAAATATTATCGATTTAACTCTCTAAATATATAATATCTTGGTTTGTACTGGATAATCTTTTTTTTTTTTTTAAATAATTTAGGACTCTTAATATCACTATTTGGTTTTATAGGGTAATGAAGTTAAAAATATCACTCTTCGTTTAAGATGGTTCTGAAATTAACATTCATAAATATTTTATGCACCTCGTAAATATATTGAAATTTATGAAATATTTTCTTGAAGACTTAAATGATACTCTCATAATTTGTTGATGATTTTCAATGAATATCTTTAAGCTTAAATTATTGATGCAATTGCTTTTTCAGTTTGAATGGAATTTCGCCCTTCTTAATATAATTTATCAGAATTTAAAATCGGTTTTTTTAAATTAATTTCTTTAATAAAATATCTTAGTAAAATTAGAGTAGAATGCAGTGAGATGTAATATATAAATAAAGGAAAGAAATAATACAGTACTGTATGTAAAGATCAAACTTGCTTAAATACAAGGAAAAGTCAAAATCATAATGTATATTTTATTCAATACCTATCTCTGTTTTAATATTTACATTAACATGTTTTCCTGAAAGAATTTTAAGAAATCGCACTTTTAATTTTAATTTGATGTTTAGCCAGCTTAAGCTTTTAACCGTATGGGCAGATCCACAAATTTTGAGATTTTAATTTTTCAGTGTCTGAACAATTGCACAATCTTTAAATTTGTTCGGATATTAAAAATTTGATCCTCAGTGTTTGGTTACATTTGTGATAACAGAAGCATAATTTAATCAATACAGATTACTTAGCAAAAGCTTAACTCATCCCGATAACAACCTATCTTTTGTTGTATCTAACAGTGTTCGAATTGATAAGTTTCTTTGGTGAGCAAAAGTCTTACCATTTCTTCAAAGGCTAATCCAATCTTGCTAAATAATCGCTATTGAACGGCGTCAAACATCACACAGACATCAAGTCACTTTTCTGATACGCCTAAGGTTTTGTTTTCACCTAATTTTGAAGAACGTGACTCACATTTGGATCACATTTTCAGGTAGGAAAAAAAAAAAACTGTCCATTACATTAATACATGTTTGTGCTGTCAAACACACATATATTCGTTTGTCATACTGCGTCCTTTAGACTTTTTAAACTTCCAATGAAATGCGATGGTCCTCTTTAACACGTAAAGCAAAAATCCATTTAACATTACAATAAAATCACGAATATATCAAACAACTATGTAGCATTTTTAAAGAAATAATTTTGATTTTTATAGAGTTTTTTGCCAAATTTCGTTTACAATTGTGTATATCTTTCAAGTTTATCATCCATACTTGTATTTCAAGGGATTTTTTTTATGTGGCACCAAATTCAGCCGAAGTAAAATTCTGTTGCTTAAGTTCCTTTTTCATGCCTGGGAGCGAATTCCATCTATCTAAAGCTCACTTAGTATTTATTCGCTGCCAGGTGTTTGATAAAAAGGTGTAGAAGGGTTTTACATGAGAGCTGAAATTAAGAAAGAAAATTCATTGGGGTGATTCTTACGGGCTCACGCCTTCGCTTGGGAAACTCGTTGACGTCCTTTTGAGGTCATATCCCCTTGATGATAGGTTGGGGTCTGCTGCCGGAACGAGAGAAGGGAAGCGATCCTCTGCGAGATTTCCATGATTACCCACATTTCGGCTGTCACTCAAGAGTGGTCGTCCATCCCACGTCAACATGGAAGCCCGGGGCTGTAATTAGGCTCTTCCAGCTCTGTCGTTGTCACACGGAGGACCCCCTTATTATCCTTGCGTCTCAAAGAGAGATATTCCGAAAGAAGCTTGTGTGTTTGATTTTCTTTTCCACGTAAGTGGCGCAAGTCTTTATATTTTAGAAAAAGGAAGTGTCCTCTGGTGAGATTCTCTTCTAGAGTTAACCTTATGATTTTTTTTCTACCCCCAAAGCTTTATATCATCGCTGCAAGAGTACCGAAGAGCAGTTGATAGAAGTTGAAAGACTGCTAAATTTTAAATGAAATAAGCCATTTCGCTTTCTTCACGTTATTGAAGCCCTCGACTGAATAATGCGATGTCTTTTTATGAGGCGAGCTTTAATTTTTCGTCCCCGTTTGGAAAAGGATTACCAAACGCAAGAATAGAAGTCTTACAAAATGTGGTATTTAAATTGC
Source organism: Nephila pilipes (assembly GCA_019974015.1). NCBI lineage: Eukaryota > Metazoa > Arthropoda > Arachnida > Araneae > Nephilidae > Nephila > Nephila pilipes. Next base: position 454,087 of record BMAW01065373.1, on the reverse strand, counting down.
TTCATACTGTGCATTGGTGTTTCTGGGATTGCTGAGAGTCTTTAATTTTTTTTTTTAAATGTGCGACTCCAGATTTGATAATACAACCTGCTTTTAATTTTCATTCATCAAAATACAAGCAAGGAATTCAATAAGTCTGAATTATATTATGCATTATACTTACATTGTGACTATGTCATACTGCATTAATTGAAAGTCTGCTTTAAGTCTTAAAATCTCAGAAACATATTATTTAAATTATACTTTTGATCATTTTTGAATTACGTTCCCTTGTATAATTTGAGCTGTCTTCATTTGTAGTAACTGAAAACCAATAATTCGTGCGCATTATTAAAATCCGAGCTTACTGTTTTTAATTTCAGCTGTAATACCCGAAAAAAAAAATAGAACTTGTTTTGAAATTATAGTAATGAGCTTAATCGCTTCCTTGCACTGAAATAATTTTGTTGCGTATTATCAACACAGTCTTTATACTAATCATTCGCTTCAATACTAAATGATATTCATTGTTTTGATCAATTTCTTGCCTTCTGAAATAAATTAATTAGATACAATTTTTGTTTCCGCATAGAACGAATTTTGTATAATCTTTAAAATAATACTTTTATTGAAAAATATATAACTGATGAAATAATTTTTTTTGTTTTTTTCATCAAGCATGCATCGAACAGGTTACAGTGATACCTTAGATGTAGAACTTAATCCGTTATACAGCCTCTCTCGAATTCCAAAACAAATTTTTCTCTCTTACAATGGCAAAAAGCGGTATCCTCAACCTGATTGATTGGGTTTTAAGAATAAAAAGTTTGTGGAATTTTTCCAACAAATGTTTTATACAGCATAGCCAGATTTGGCTCTTGTGCCATAAACCTTCGATCATTCATCCATTGCCATGATGTCCGAGTGGGATTTGTTTGACAGCAATTCTTAAGGTAGAATACTAAACGTCATATTCAGTTGATGACTCGCCTAATTCATTTTTGCTCTTATACGCTGAACAGCACTTTCTCGTTATTTCGTAAACAAGCATATATCCAGTTAAAGTATCAGTAAAACAGCCAAGAATAATTTGTGATGTATGTCCTCAGGTCAAACATGTTTCCTCAAATAAAACATCAAAATCGATTATATCTGTATTAGTCACTTTTTTTATCCAATTTATTGCATACATTTCGAACGTTGATATGCACGCCTTTCTTGGACAATTTTGGAGGCAAGGAAATATATAGAGTTAATGTAACCTTTAATTTCATTGAAGATTTTCTTGATATCATAGGTATATTGAAAAACATGCAAGATTTCTGTAAGTAACATTAAATGTTTTAATAATATTTTAATATGTTTGTTCGGATTATTGCAGCAACCTAGAGCACCAACTGATTGCTTATTATCATGACCCATTTCAGTTAAATTTCCAATAATTGCAAACGGCCGCGATAGTCCAATTTTCGTGAACTCGAGTTCATGACATTGTTTAGTGAAATCATGGTAACCTAGTTGTCATGGTCGTGGACTAGCTGCCGGTGGTTTTCATCGAGTCGTGGGTTCGAGGCTGGATGCCACAAAAGACCCGCCGTGTAGCCGGGGCTGATGTATTTAAAATCTGTTGGGGCTCAAAGTTCCCCGTTTGGAGAGGGAGGTGCCAGCTCAGGTATAATCCTCGTCGCTTGTCCGAAGTACGAAATTACCAGGTCCCTAACCAATAGCCCTTGTTTTGCTTCTAGTGCGACGTAAGTAAAACCTATTAATCAGTTGAAATCGTGGTTTCGAGTACTGGTGCCATATATATCTGTCGCATAGAGAGGGTGAATCATGTTAAATCTTTCGGGGTACAAGTCTCGTTCAGGAATGGTTGGAAGTTCAGCAAGTGGAGTAACATCTCAAGTGTACAGTCCTTGTTACTTGACCATGGTTGAAAATTAAAGAGTTCCGTCATCAATAGCTTTAACATTATTTCTAAGTGAGATATTAATAAACAATTCAATAAACTACATTTTACCTATTCACGCTTACGCGAATTGTTGAAGAAAATCTCAAGGAAATGAATCGCCAGTCATTTGACAGAGGACTTCGATCTGTGTTTGTACGGCTTAAATAATCAAGATGGCCTTGAATATATATTAACCAATCCATCATTTCATTGTGTTTCAGGTTCATGAACTGTGCGATAACTTCTGCCAGAGGTATATCAGTTGCCTGAAAGGAAAAATGCCTATTGACCTCGTCATTGAAGAGAGAGATACCAAACCGGATATTGGGGATACTAACAATAATAGTAACGGCAGCAGCTTCTGTGGAGGTCCCCCTTGTGTTTCGAGGACCCTCTTGGACACATCAGGCGGTCACAGTACAGACAGTGGATCTACTCCGGATAATCAAGTAAGGACACCAGTTAATATTCTTTTAAGAAGTACATCGCAAAGTACATGCGGTTAATTATTATTTTTAATGGAATGAATTTTAAATATATTTTACGATTGAGAGCGCTTCGTATAATTAAGCTACTCTTAGGATATGGGGTAATCAAATGCTGCAAAGTGGAACTCATCAGTAAATTTTAATACTGGCTTAAGATTTCAAAAGAGGTCGCGGTAACCTAGGGGTCATAGTCGCGGACTTTTGGTTGGCGTTGTTTTCACCGAGTTGTGGATTCGAGTCCCGATGTCATTAAAGACCTACCATATAACGGGGCTGATGCACGTTAAATCTTGTTGGGGTTCAAAGTCCTATTGGCGTGGGGTGAAAGTTTAGAAAGGGATGTGTCATCTCAAAATTACGAGATCTGTCTCCAATATGTACTGTTTCTCAGTGTGACATTGATAAAAACAAATCAAATCATAAGAGTACAAAATGCATCGACAATATATTCAAAAAGAAATTAACTAAATCTGAAATTCTTAATCCGAGTTTCCCTGCACCTTTCTAAGGGAGGAACTAGCTAGGATCTCGCGTTCAACGTAATTTTGTTGTTGTTGTCTCTGAAAAATTTTTTTATAAAAATAAAACCTGTTTGTTCATTTTAAGTAATATAATGCTTCAAATTTTCCTGAACTTTCATTGATATCTCTGAGGGTTTTTTTTTTCTGCTTTTCAAACATTTATTTCTACATTACTTCATCTTAAAAATAAATATTAAGAAAAAAAATTTTTTTTGTTGGAAACTATGCAATAGGAATCGAGACAATAATATTCCACATTTAACTTTATTATTCAAAAACTCGTTAATATAAGATGTATCCAAAATATATCCCAGGACCAATACATTACGAGCTTTTGAAACTAGCGAAAAGCTCAATTCGGAGAAGTACTGTCTGCAAAAAGACGATTTAAACATACTCGCAGAAAGAGGCAGGTTATTTTTAATAGGAATACTGCCCCATAATGCTGGACCACATGCTGCTTTGGCAACTTGTAAGAAAATCGTAGAATTAGGATGGAAATTCTGTCAATAACACAATACTCCCTAGGTCTGGAACCTTCCGATTATCACCCGTTTCTTTCTCTGCAAAATTTTTAACAGGGAAAAAAAAATTTCAAAACAAGCAGATGTCAACCTCACACTTTGAGTTTTTCGTTTCTAAAGGAGGTGTTTCCAAAACGATTTTATAAACAATATTTATAGAGAGTTTTCAAAAGCGGTATTTTTGAAATACAATCATTCTTGCAAGAATTCATAAGTAACGACAGAAACTATATTGTACAATAAATATTATTAAATGTATGAAAAATGTTTTTTTTTTTCACTTCACAAACAGACACTAATTTCTGGTAGACCTAATATATCATTTTTTTACTAAGCGATTGACTCAAATGATGTGGCACATATTTAATATTTCCCATGATTTTCCAAAGGAGATAATCAATAGTTTTAGTCTAAAATACTGGGGTATTGTTTAGTACTGAATAGGTACTTAGTGTGTAAGATATGAAGAATAATTGATTTGGTGAATTAAATTTTGTAATTATATATATGAATTAATTCTTAAAATTCTTGACACCGTATATTTTTGACTAAATGCTTTAATTTGAAAAGCAGTAACTAATGAAAACTTTAGTTTCTAAAAAGGGATTCTTTATTATATATATTTATATTGTTTGTGATTACAAGCTCTTGATTACTGTTCATCCATAACGAATGCTTCTATGAGTATCGAAAACGCACATCTAACAACCAGATTGTATTCAGAATAGGCAATTTTCATTTTTTCCCCTCTGGTTAAACTTCCACTCTGTAATTTCATGCTGTGGACAAAGTTTCTGCTTGCAAAATTGGATTTTAGAATTGTTTGGGGGAAAGTTGTCTTACCAATTATTCCTAGAAAATTCTCCTTTTAAAATTCAGTTTTGAGTCATGAAATAAATGGTTCCCATGAAATGATTTCGTTTTAGATGCCCATCGAATAAAAATAATAATGGGGCTTCTCCGTTTAACCTCCCGACCTCCCAGCAGTGCCTCGTTATAAATTATTGATAAATGTAAGGACCTGACATCCGGTATTTTTTGGAAATAGGAACAAATAGCCACATTTGGCCGTTTATCTCGGATTTATGTCACTGAAATGAAAAATCGGAGTTTCCTTTCGGTAAACACCAGGTATGCGATTTTCGATGGTGTGTAGAAATCTAAAAGTTTTGCGTGCTACACGAAGAGAGATTCTCTACAAATTTTTAATCCTTTAAAAGTCTTATGCGATTAGTTTTCAATCTTCTTTTAATAAATAAAGCACACAAAAAAAATGTTCTCAAATATTCATTTTTTTTTTTGTCCAGGTGCATTGCATCACTTTAAAAAATATTCAAAAATGTGTTTTAATTTGATAGTAAAAAACTGGGTAATCTGTTAATTACTCAAAAAACGTTTTTAACGTTTTAATTAAGAGTTTAAATATTCTTATTTTGTCCTATATGCATAAATATTGTAAAGACTTAAAAATATTGTACATTTTATGACTCTAAAAGAGGATTATGGATTCAGGATTTAACCTCCCTAGACTCAAGGTTAACTTTGAACCATAAATTTTAGAATAATTCATTCTAAATACATGAAAAAGTACTGAAAAAATGTTAAAAAAATTATTTTATTTTTGAGAAATTAAGTGTTTCCTGGAGGAGACATTGGGATAAAGTGACATGTTAATTTAAAATATTTCTTTGATCTTAATTTAATGAGTAATTCATTATAATTAGCATAATGAGCACAATATAAAATTTGAATCACAAAATATTCCAGTCCGAATTGTTTGCCTTTCTCTTTATCATATACTATTAAATAATTTCTCAATTTGTCTCCTATAGGCGACACTGAAATAACAGCGTTCTAAATCAGAAGTGGGAAGATTTGAGCAAGAAATTAATAATGTTATTCATAAACAGCAAGTTTAAAGAATTCAACCGTGTGTTTAATAATTTTTTATAGCGCAAGTAATAAAAAATATGAACACTTAAGAGATGCGCAAGCGTATAATATCCTTTCTCTCGGAAAACACCATTTTCATTTTACTATAAATAAGCTACGAATGCAAAATGTTCACAAAAAATCCTTTTTTTTTTTCAGAACTACCATCTATTAATAAGAGAATTAACTTATTTTGGATACCAATGATGCCTTTTATTTAACTTGGCGGGATTTTTTGAAAGTGTTGTTCTTTCTGTACCTTCGAACCTACATTTTAATTTGCCATCATTTCAAATGGGAATATCAGTTTTATCAGATGTAAGTTGAGGGGATTAATTACTGTTGCCAATTTGAAATCACATTTTTTTTTTATATTGAAATCTATTAGCTTACGAACTCAACCAGAATTCCTTGTAAGTCTTAAAAAAAATGTCCGATGCACAAGAAGGGTGTGCGATGTCTTACAAAAGAGTCAAGGTTTGGATTATAAATTACACAACATGATAGAGGAAAGAGAAAAAAAATATTTATAGATTACAAAAAACATTAAATGAGTAGTTTTTAACGCGATGCTTGTGTTCTTTTAGCCTTTAAGATGCATGTTTAAGAAAAGTAAGTTGAACATAATATATTTAATTTCAAAAAGTATACAAAACGCAACATGCATTTTTAAGGGCGTGTTAGAAAGAGTACCTCACAAAACTCTTTTAGAATAAACCCTGTAATGTCATTATTTGAAAAAATATACGTTTACAGTTCTGATGGTTTTTAAATGAATGTGAAAGACAAGCCTCTTTCATTTTTTGATTATTGTTCAGTTTCATCACTCGTCCGCAGATTTAAGCGTATGATTCGAAAGTAATTTTTTTTTAATTCCAAACATTTTAATTCCTCTCGAAAGCATTGAAAAACTCATTAAAAATTAGAAAACAGTGTAGACATAATACTGGAGTTTTTTTTGCATGTATATTAGCAGAGATTTTTTTCACTTAAACCCGAGGAGAAACTCTTTCATCGAAATTCTTTTAAAATTGCAATCTATTTGGGGGAATTTGTTGAATTGATTTTGACCTATATTTACGCCTATACAAAAGTAACTTATACGTTACGTAATAAAAATGTTAATTTTATTAAAATTGAGCATTGTAATTCCTCAAATGAGAGAGAGAAAGAATATCCGTATAAAATCTTCATTTCAATTAAACATGTGCATTAAAAATACTGAATTAATACTATAAATAAATGAAAAAATTTACCACATTAGTGTGCAAGTTTTTTGAATCGTTAATGTCAAGATTATAAATATTTTTTTCGTTTGATCAAAATTCTGTGAATTTGGTTTGCATTACAAATGCAAGAATATTAGTCTTCATATTCAATTTTAATTTGTCGCATTCTCATTTTCATTTTATTCCTTTGTTCTTTTCGACATTTTGATTTCGCATCTTGTTTAATATTGAAAGGAACATGAAAAAAACTAAATTCTCTTACTCGTGAATGCGACATTTGAGGAAAAAAGAGATATGTAAATGCTGCTAAAATTTTACTTGATACCTCTACAATAACGAAGCAATTCGCAATTCGAGTACCTATACATATTGAAAACAAAAATACGAACAATGAACCGATGTAATTAAATGACGTGCTAAGCATTCAAATATCTTGTTAATATTTTAGGAAAATGAGAAATGCCAGATAATGGTATTAAATGAAATATGGTATAAGAAATTATTAGTTGAACTTCAGCTAGTATCAGCCTCCGAAAATTTCTTCTGATATCAGACGAGGTTGTAGGGGAAGAGATCAATATATTAATAAAGGCTCGTTGCAAAAAAAAATAAAAATATCCCGAACAAAAGGTGTGAGTGGCAGCGTACTTGAACTCGGCTAGTTAAAAGCCGCTGGCTCTGCGAAATGAAGAAATGTGTGATTGAACGGAAGTGAAAAGAAAAGGAAGAAAATCTCAGATAATTCAATAGATTGGAGGAGTAAGAATTCGTTTTATTTTCCGACAGAAGTCTTTGTTGAAAATCGTCTGTCCAAATTGTCAAACTTCAGGCATTTAAAAAACGCCGAAGAATATGTTTTGATACAATGTTTTATTTCTAACAGTTTTTGTTCTTTGAAAGTATTCTATATACTTTATTTCAGTTTCGTATAAAAATAAATAGCCTTCGTTTTTTTAAAAATTATTTTTCAAATGTAATCTAATATTATAGACTGATAAATAAAGAAAATTATAATGGGATATTAAAATAAGACATTAAGTATACATAAGGTAAGTCAGAGAAGATATAATTTTTAAGCAATGAATTATTTTACTCCCAATAATTTTTAGAATTATGAATACTGATATTCAGCACATAACTAAAATAAATATTTTAAAAATAATTCTATAGCTGATATGGATTACTGTATTTATTAAAATCGATGTTATATTTTACAAATATAATATTTTTGTTCATTTATGATGTAATGTATTTTTTCTTTTGATCAATTATTTACATATAAAACAATTATTTGATAATCTTTCATTTATATGTTAGATAATTTTATTTTTATTCGAAAATATAATACAGGCAAAATTAATTTTTAGTTTCGTTAAATGTACATTTTTCTTTGCAGTAAAATATATATAAAATTTATGACAGGATTTTTTTTTCTTTTTCAAAATGGCGTGTTACTAAATTTATATATTTAAGTTTGAATTTTAATAATTCGCTGCAGTATATTTTTTTTTTCAACAGTACATTTTATTGCAGCTGCTCAGAAATTTTGTAATTGTAATTTTAAATATCATTCGCTAAAAAACTTATTTAATTATTTTTTGTTATTAATTATAATTTCTGAAATTTAGTAAACTATCTTAAAATATAAATATCTTAAAGTTTATACGATTTTAATGTTCATATACTCTTTTTAAATTCCTGGTTTTCAAAAGGAAAAATTTAATAGTTCATTTTTAGAAAAATCGTAATGTAGAATTTTAAATTGTGTCGACTTAATTCTTTTCAATCTAAGTATTTTAATTTACCTATCTCTTTTATCGATAACAAAATAAAATAAATTAATAACCATTTATAAAAAAAATTTCTATTCCTTCAAAATGTGTAGATCATGCTGTACAATAACTTGTATGGACTCGGAATTTCACAACTGTTTTATTTTTATTTTCTGAACACGTTTTTATACTCGTTTATTACTATGACATCCATATTCTTCATTTTCATTTATCCATCCTTGAAAAGCTGAGCTCTTATACATCTTATAAAATAATTAACTTAAAAATAATATTTCTATTTAGAGTCTGTCTTAATTTAATGTTAATGAAAATAGTATAAATTGATAAATGGAAAAGAGGGAAAACTATTATACCGAAAAGTCAGATTTAATTTAAAGGAATTGAAAGGTCAGAAATGAGTAATATTCTTTTCGTTTATCATTAATAGGGCTGAACAGTGAAGACCTTAAAATTTGTAAATTTGACCAATAAAATTTAGAGTATTTTGAAATAACTTAAAATTAAAACTATATATAATTTAAAGACAAAAAATATTCTTGTCAACTCAATAAGAATTCCTTTTCCGATAAATTTTAAATTGAAAATTAACGTTATAAGAAACTGGAATATATTTTAGTTTAGAGAATATATTAGGAATTCCATTTATATTATTTTAAAGGGAAAAAACTCGAACATATATAATAATGATTATATATATAGTAATAATTTGGATATTTCTCAGGATAATTAATCTCAAAGTTTGACCAGTGCTTAAATTAAAACTTAGATCTCGTAATGATCGGAGATGCAATGCTTGTATCATGATACGAAGTGAACAAATTCTAATTGCTAAAATGATTCTAGTTATTAGCTGCCAAAATGGCTATTGTTTTATTTGGATCACTTTTTGCGTACCAGATCACTTTTCAATTTTTTATCTTTTGCTTTAATTTTAATTACATTTTGCTTATAAATATATTCAATTTAATAATATATTGTTTGTTTTAATTTTAAGTGCATGTATAATATTCAATATAATATTCAATTTAATAATTTATCGTTTGCTTTAATTTTAATATTGGAAAAGTGTACTATTGTCAATTTCCATTTTCATCGTTTACTTTAATTCTTATATTTAACTGAGTAATTTAATAATTATATTTAAAAAAAAGCACAACTTGGGTGGCTAAATCTTTTCTTTGCAAAACTTTGTGTGGAACCTTTTTATTTATTTTTATTTTTTACAAAACTCGTAACTGTATGTGAAAGATGAATTGTAAAATATGTAATTTTATATATATTAGACGACATTTAATAATATTTAGGTAACTATTACGCGCGCCTTCAACAAGGAAAAGTGAGGTTATTTTATGGCAAAACTAAATCCGCGTGTTTTTTTTTCTTTCTTTTTAATTAAAAGCAATGAAAATCATATTTTAACAATGAGATATTTATATACTTATGTATTTGTTTTTGAAAAGAATATCAATAGCCGTATTTACATATAAAAGTCTTTTACTTTTAGGTAGATCTTGCTTAAAATCTACTACATGTACAACTTTAAAAATTTGCAAAGAACTTATCAACATAACATTCAATGCACTGAACATAATTATAATTCAAAAATTAAATGAAAATTTAAAATCTCAATGCTTTATTATTCAAATTTGCCATAATTTTTATTTAAATATTGTTCAATGCTTAAAAATTGCTGTGTATTCGGAATATTGCTTATACAGAATTAGCGAAGCGCCCTCTATTTTGTAAGAGTTAAGTAAAAAAAAAAAATTATAGTATTTTAGAGTCAGTTATCTTAATGTGAAGATAAATCATCATAGATCTCATTCTCAAAATTACAAAGGAAATGAAAAATCTCGGATAAAATTGAAATTGTACATTTCAATTTGCATGGTTTTGATAATATTGATTTATTTGAGGTGTGGCTATTAAATAACGAGACTGAGGCTGTAAATCATTTTATTTTGATGTCATACATATTTACATATTATCGCTTTCAATTTACACCCCTTCTATATCCTTACAAAGCTCCATGGAAATTTTCCTTTGTTCGGAACAGTGCTGAAAGTCTTCTGTGCTCCTTTAGGACGGGTCTCTTTCTCTTTGTCAGCTTCAACGACTTTTAATGCAGATATCACTGCAGGAAACAGAAGTCGCATGGCTCAAGATCCGGCGGATCTAACACTGGGATGCTGCACGTGGCTAAAAATCTCTTGACAAACAATGTGGAATGAGCTGGCGTATTGTCTTGGTGGAAAAATTTGCCGTGCGGATTCTTTGTCAATTCCTACTGTCTCATCAATCACGGTCGGCCAGATGGAACCCAATTACCGATTTTCTGGATATTGTTATCCGTTTTGGGCGTGGAAAGGTGACCCGGATGTGAATCGCATTCAGTGTCTTCTCGGCCATCTTGAAAACGCTTAAACTACTCAAAAACACACTCACGCGATAAATATGCATTGACATACACTTCTTTCAATAAATAATAATCTTCAGTAGCATTTTTCCAAGTTTCAAGTGAAATTTCACAACAATTCGTTGTTCACTTTTTTTTGTTGTTGTTTCTTCGGAAAAAAAGTTAATTCTACTACGAACAAAGGCTGCGGATTTACAGGAACGAGAGGCACTGTGTTCGAAAGAGAAGGCTGTCACTGGCGTTTGGCAAATTCGTACTTCTGAAGCAGGTGTCTGTCTTGTTATTTAATAGCCACACTTCACATATTGACATATGTATTGCGAAGGAAATATTATTTCGGGGGAAAAAAACTCTGTACGTAAAATCATGCAACAAAATTTATCCGTATAGTTTTAAATTACAAATATTAAAAAAAATTGCGAATTGTTGATAAAATAATAGAATCAAATCCTTTTTTTTTTGAATAAAAAGGGGTTAACACACGCGATATCGCATGACCCCGAGCAGTTGCACCCTCCCCCTTCTGCTGGTCCTACGTACCACCAACTTCGACTTGGTAACTTATCAAACTATGAAATGATAGATCTCCATGAAAGCAGTGCGTTGTTATCCCGCTCTAAATTGGCCTCTTATAAATTGTCAGATAACAGGATCAATGTTGATGCATTGGTCACGTGACCCGCAAATTTGCATCAAAAGATGCTCGATCATCTTGAGGGCTCATTTCGTTAACTATGCGTGCATTTTCTAATACTCACGTGATCTATCCATCTCTTTGTCTTGGAATTCCGTTGCTATCGTTTAAAGTCTTGTTAGGGTAATCACGGAATCTTGTTAATCAACTCTACGATGGAAATTTTTTTGATTCCGACGTGACAGGGGAAACAATAGAATGTTTAAGATAAATGGGAGCTTTTAAAATGCTTCAAATTTAATTTGTTAAAAATAAAAGGCGCTTCATTGATTCTATAGGTTAATCACGTACTAGATTTTCATTAGTATGATGCTAGAAAAGGGATTTTTAAAATTGTAAACAAACATGTTGTAAAATTTGTATTTTACTCATTACCTTAATCACCACTAGCAGGATCAATGGAATCTGAAAATTATAATAAATTTCATCACGTAAAACCCAAAAATTTCTCATTGAAATTCATTTTTATTTAGAAGACATGACATTATCTTAAACACGCCTACTAATCAAACGCACAAGATTGACTCATCAACACCTTATATTGGGTGAAAGTCGTCCTATATGTAACTATATATATATATTGTGTTTGTTCACCGACTGTGATACACATACTGATAGAGTACTCTGTTTTTAGTTCGCGTTAAATATTTTAAATCTTGCGTCTTATCTTTAGTTAACTTAGTTGGGGGAAAACCTCCAATCAAATGTTTTTCAGTTTTTAAATTGACATTGGGTTTATTCCATACATTTAGTTTGATTAAAATACTGTATTCTGTACATTATCTGATGCGCGAATTTTAAACAGTTTTACTCGATTTATTTGAAATATTTGACCTTGGGTTTGGCACATCCTTTGTGGATTCAGTGCCGGAAACTTATACAACCAACCAGCCAAGAGTAATAATATTCTTCAGGATCCCATTTTCTTCAAAATCTATTTTTATGGATAGAGCTGTTATTTTTGACATAATGAGATTATATCCTATACAGAGGACAAATTTTTTTTCTTCTAAGCACTCAAATTTTTAGGTTTTGCGCAATATTTGTCTTACAAATGTAAATACAGCTATTGCTTATTGAGATTGTTCGTGCATAATTATTCCTGTGTATAAACGTAATATTCTTTACATACTTGGAACAGATACACAAGTATTCAAATATCTCATCAAAATATTGCCTTTTTTTAATTAAAAAAAATTAAATTATTTTAATTTGTTATAAAATAAGCTAAATTTTTCGTGTCAAAAACCTCTCGATTACGTTAATCGCATCGGATGGCAGAATACACGATTTTTACCTGCCCCATAAATTTCATAATTTTTTTAATAAAATTTCTAATTCCGTTATAATTCTATCTTTATGTTAGAATCGAATCTAAACTAGGAGCATTTTGCTTTTAATCTATCAGTAATCGGAGGAATCAATCAAAGAAATGTCCACTTATTTCCTTTAAAAAGTGAAGGTGTAAGGCAAAAACGTATCGCACGTACTTAATATCTTGATGATTAGCATTTGATTCTCCTGAAAGGTTTTTGATTGAAACTAACGCACAAATCGCTACAAATTGCCTCTATTATATTTGTGATTGGCCGCTGTTGCCTAGTGGTTATTGTCGCGAATTCGTGGCCTGCGTTGTTTCCGTTGTATCCGATTTCGAGTCTGATGCTGTCTTTAGAGACTTGCCTTTAGATAAGTACAGACATTGCTCACACACGAGGCACTCTAGTGGTCCTTTTTCACTGAGTTAATTGTTTTAGTAAGCACGGGTGATACATCCCCGAGATACCCTGCGATCCTTTTTTTTAATTTTATTTTCGACTCCCCTTGTAAGCCAATTTATATATTTTTTTTCAATTCTTTCACACTTCCAGATCAGTTTTTGGTTGCAACGTGGCTACATTTGACTATTTCGCCATTAAAATCTATCACTCACTCATTTGTCTTTTTAATTTTCTCTCGCATTTAGATCACAACTTTACCTTGTTTGGTGCAGCATGGCCATGTCTGGCTCTTGCGCTGTTAAATTCGACCTTCACTCGCACTCACTCAAAATTACGAGGTCCACCGCCTTTAGCCGTCATGTTACTTTTAAGTGTGACGTTACTAAACAAGCAAACAATCAATCAGATACAACGAATATGCAGTTGATAAAATAAGAATTAGAACCACGTAAAATTCGTAGTTTTTAAGGCAATAAAATAACAAGATCGGCATGGTAACTTTGTATTATACAAAAATTTTACAAATATATTTTGTAATAAATAAATACTTAAAATAAAAAAGATATTTTCGGAAAAAAAATAATGATATTTGGGTTGCAAAAAAGTATTAGAACATCATCCTTGAATGTTGCATCAAACTTCAAATAAAACATTTGAAGTTTTAAATTAAAAGTCAACACTTGGAATGTATTAATTTGGCTGCAATTACAGCATTCAAACGTATTGGTATCTTTTTTTTTCACATTTGGAGAAATGGTGTTCCCTGCATTTTTAAAGCTTCTTTCAAACTAAATTTGCTGGTTGTTGTGCATTTTCTGATTTGTACACCCAATAAATGCCGCAAATGCGCGATTGGGTTAAGGTCTGGGGACTGAGGTAGTTACTAGTCGAGAAACATTAAAGAGAAACCACTCTTTGGTTTTGATGTCAATATGCTGAGGATTTTGGTCTTGTTGGAAGATTTTAACTTCCCCATGACTCATTCACTCAGCATCTATTTTAGGATCTTATATTTAGTATGCTTTTTTTTGGACCAGTTGGTAAAAAAAGTTTGAAAGAATGAAAAATTGTTGATGAAGTTTGGAAGGAAAGTGGTAATTGGATTATATTTTGGCTGCGATATAAAAGACAAAATTATTGCTGTATCAAAGGAAAAATTAGAAGTTGGGGGGGGGGGAAACAACCACCATATACCGTGCGGCCCACGTGACTTTTTCTTGTTAGATATTGACCCTTGACTGGAGAAATGAGTATGACATTTATTACGTGGAATATCGAATGGCTTATAATACATCCCTGTTTTGAAAGAAACTTCCACTTCACCTAGTGTGGAAAATTAATTATGAAATCGGATTTATTAAAAATAATTATATGATGAATCTTTTTTTTTTTTGCACTTATTTTTAAATATAGAAATAGAAGTCGTCGACATTTTGCTATAATGAAACTTCAATTAAAAAAAAATATATATGAAAAGAGATAAAATTGCCTGGAAAGAAACTACAATCATGCATCTACATAATCTATTTTTCTATAAATAAAAGAGCATTTTTTTCCAAACCTAAAACTTTTTTACCCTTGAATTAGAACTTCCTTTTGCGTAAAAAGGCTTTTCAGTTCAAAATCCTGCACGCATCGAGCAAGATTATTGTTATGATCATCAAATCTCTCTCGGAGCATATCTCACTACACATCTAGCGTATTTAAAAACTCCAAGGGGGGAAAGGAAAAAAAAACCTAGTTTCAGAATAGGAGGTGGAACATAGAAGAAAAAGCGCATTTTTGCGTACGAAATTCGAAAGCCCTGGAAAAAAAGGAATGACAGTCATTTCCAAAGGTGGTTGAAAAGAGCCAGTGCACCATCTTGTTTGAAACCAGTTGTCTGCAGGTTCTGAATGATCACAGTAATTACGTTTACTTAATCATCTCCCTTTGCTGCGTCTTTGGGGGGTCTTCGAACGCCCACTTCTCGGCTTGGAAGCACCAAAAAACAAAAAAAAAGAAAGGGGGAGAAATACGAAGGAAATAAAAACAACCGAAGTTTCTAGTGTTCCGACTTGAATCTTGTTAGCTGTGGTCAGCAGGTATTAACATAAGACTTCCCACAATGATGATAGTCACGGGTGGTTGTGAGAAGGGAGCATTTCATATCCCATTCGGCGGATCTGTTCTTTTTCTTTTATCCGTTTTGTTAGCGAATTATTATCTTGCTTGCTGCTGTTTTGTTCCTTGCGGTACGAGGAACATTTTGTGAGAGCAATATTTCCATATAACGGATTTATTTATTAATTTGTTGAAAGATTAATAAGATTGCAGTGAAAAGCGTTCAACACGAAACTGAGGGAGCCGAAATATTTCGTGTTGAACGGCGCAAGCAAACAACTCCAGAATATTTTCATTTCATATTTAATAAAAAGCACATTAAATTTTTTTTTTTTTGGGGGGGAGAGAGATTGATTTTTCTTTAGCATCAAATTTTCGGTAAATTTTTCGATATCGTCGAATTTCGAAGAGAAACGAAATCTCGTGTAGAGTGTTTTCTCTATCGTGTTAAAAGAAAAAAAAAGTTATGAACAACAGAGTATTTTGGCAAGACCGCAGCATTATTTAGTGTTAAGCGTTTTTACTGCATGCTGTTTCCCATGAGATTTCTTTACCCGCTAAAAAAAAGAATACAATTTTCGTTAATAATACGAGTATGTATTTGTAAATATGACAATGGTAGATAACGGAACTAAGAAACAACGAATTTTTTTTATTTCAAAAATCGAGATAGCATTGTTAGAATAAATAAATCTTTTGTAAAAGTTTGCGAGTTTCGCTCTTGTTTTCGTATTATGACGTTTTCTATTATTTTATTCTGTTCTATTTCGTTCACCGAATCCACGTTCATTTTCCGAAATTTATATAAATATGTATGATCAGAAATGAACTAGATCTTCTAGTTTTTTTTTAATAAGATTAGATTTTCTGAATCAAATGAGAGGAAAAGACTGAGTAGAGGCCGTGTACAGGAAGTAGTGCAGTTATGTTACGTTGATGGATAGTAGTGTCTAAATTTGGGATTTAGATCCAGTAATTTTGTTGAAACTTGTGTGAGTTACTTCCCTTATTAAGGGGTCTCAGGGATGTTAAACTTCAAAATTTTCGATTCTTTAAAAAAAAAAATAGTTTTTATTCGTCTTTTTATGATGAAAATTTTGATACCAACCGTTTGACGATACTCTAAAAACTTCAAAAGTTATTCAAACAATTGTATAGTATGCTTCAGTAAAGTAATAATTTAAGTGGACATGCCAAGCCCACGTATTTTTGGATTTGACGTGCGTTTCAGTTTATTTTACTTTAAAAGCCACATTAATTTTTTCGAACATTGGGATGAATTCGTAGGAAACTTGGCAAATTGATCATCCAAAATAAAAGTCTATATTTGTTAATCTTGAAATTTTGCCCAAAGTTGATTGGTTCTGGTGTTCAATTTTTAGAGACTGCCTCAAATCTGGCCAATAATATTTACAATGTTAAAGGTCATACTTACTATTATCTTTGAGAAATCTGGCATAAAAATATTTAGAAAAGTAGGCTTATCACTAGCAAGAATATTAAACTTACATTAAATTCCAAACATTAAATAAAAAAAAATGTAAAATCATTTTTGAGGAGCAAAACAAATGTTAAAAAAAAATAATAAAGAGTTGTGGGAGTAATTAGAGGGGAAATTAATCATCTTGGAGTATTTTCATACGCATGTTTCAAAATTTAATTTTATAATTGAATGTTAAAACTTTAAATACATTTTACTCAATTTGAGTTTTTTTTCACTTGCGCGCAGAACATCTCAAAAATTTACTGAGACATTTAGTATATTTTGTAGATACAATAAATATAATACACTCTTTAAATTGTTTTAAATTTAAGTCATATGTATTTAGTAAATTAAGATATTTATTTTTTTAAAATTTTGAAATATTTTACTTATTTTTTCTAAGTTTTATTTGGCTTCTAAGAGGTTCTCATTAAATAGAGTGTATTTGACTTTATAAATCAATTGCTGTGTTAAAGTCATTAGCATCAAGTCAAGAACCATTTGTATACAAAATACTTGCGCTCAGGGAAACTTACTCAAATTTTTTAAAAGAAAATTATATATATATATGTAATTATGGGCTTATAATATAAAAAAAAATTAAGAACATTTTTTTTTAATTTTATGTTTTAGAAAATTTATTCCTTTATAAAGCGTGAGTAAAAATATCAGAGTAATTTAATTTCAATAAATTATTGCTAGACGAAAATTGAGTACATTTTCAATAGTCAAGATAAATCTAACACCTCTGAGACGCCTTAATCCGATTTCTTTACGATTGTCTGTAGCAATCCTTGGACAATTATTAGAAATTAATTGTAAGGAACTCATACGGGTGTCTTTTAAGTTTAGCGTAGTTAATTTTTTTTAAAAAATTCTTATTTCAAATGTGTGATTCTGTGCTATATTCTAACAGTATGTAGATCTCGATCAAGATAAGCTTTTTTTTTCCTGTGTAGTATTAAACATTAAAATTTTGAACAAAAAGAAAATTGAGAACTGAGTATTCAAGACTAAAATTAAAGAGAATTTGTTTTCCTTATTAAAAGTAATTTATGAAACCGTTCATGTTTTCTTATTTCTCTTTTAGGTATTCTATTCATTTCATATATATTTTTTTAAAAAGTCAAAAGAATAATCAAATGAGATATTATATTCGTATAATACTATTTTTATTTAATGATGCTCCATTTTATTTTACTAAGCTTAGGCATTTCAAAACTTCTCCCCATCCAAGATAATATTAAATTAAAAAGTAATTTGGTGCATTTAATTCTGCAAATACCAATAAAATCGCTCCAAAACTGTTCTTGTGGTATCTTGATTGTGCTATGAATAGCTCTACGGTGTAATTAAATTTAAAAGAATTAAATAATATACAATTTCTGAAGCACGATTTTTGGTCTATTTAATGATTTAGTATTTCCAACATAAATTTTGTCGCTTAAAAAAAGTGGATTTTCTATGCATATCGTATTTATCTTGAGAATGGTATGAAATATTTTTCGTGTACTATGCTCTCTCAATGGTCCGGTTTTCTTTTCGAGCCTGCCATTTATCCAGCGTTTTTACATTAGATAACATGTTAGAGAAAATTATTTCATGCCTTCAATGGAGTAATGTAGGCTATCAATACAAAACAATTCTTATTTTTTGTAGTTTGAGGTATTTCATGTGCTTTGCACTTTTATTTGCGTGCACTGTATTTATTACGTATATCTGCGTGCACTGTGTTATATTGCGTGCTTTGCGTTTTACTGAATAACTTTTGCTGTTTAAAAGGGTTATTATTTTTGTAATCCGACGAGGTTCGGGTCCGATATCTGCCGGATTAAGGAGAGAGTATGTTGCCTAGTGGTCACATTCGCGAACTTGAGGCGGGGGGTGTTTTCGTGGGATCGAGCTCTGATGCCGCTAAAGACCGCCATGTAGAGAGGGCCGATGTAACACATCAATCAATAACTCCCGAGACTAACCCAGAGATGGCGCTCGTAGTAAACTAGTAACCAGGTCTTTCTAGAGTACGAACCTTTGCTTGAAACTTGTCAAAATTTTAAGTCGATCGGACCAGAAACAGCTGAGTTATCGAGGTTGGAGTAAAGTCGTTTTGTAGTTTGTTTAAAAAATGGAAAAAACCGAGTTTCGTGTTCTGATAAAACATTGTTTTTTAATGGGTAAAAACACCGTGCAAGCGAAACAATGGATTGAAAAATGTTACCCGGACTCTTGTCCATCAAAAGCAACGATTTGTCGGTGGTTTGCCGAGTTTGCCGTACCGACACAAATGACGCGGAACGCTCGGGTAGACCTGTGGAAGCCGTTACACCGGAAAATGTGAGTGAAGTGACAAAAATTATAATGAAAGATCGTAAAGTGAAGCTCCGTGAGATTGCTGAGATGACACAGATATCATATGGAAGTGTATTTACTGAAAAAGGTTTTTTGAAGTGAAGTGAAAAAGGTTTTTTCCAAGTGGGTGCCGCGATTGCTTTCGATGGAACAAAAACAGCAACGAGTCGATGATTCAGAAAGCTGTTTATCGCTATTTACTCGCAACAAAAAAGATTTCTTGCGAAAAAAATTGAAAAAAAGATTTGGAAAAGCGTTGGAACGATTGTATCACCCTAAAAGGTGATTAACAAAAGGTGTTATGTTGATGAATAAAAAAAAAATTTGCAAAAAAAATGTTGTTTTCAATGTTAGACTCGGGAGTTATTGATCGATGTGTTATGTTCAATTTGTCGTAGTCCCAAGCTCTCCCCTTAACCGGTGTAAAAATTTGGAGATGCAAATTCAGGTGTCATCTTCGTGACTTGATCGTAATTCAAAATTACGAGGTCCGTTGCCAATGGCCCTTGTGTTACTTCTCAGTGCGATCTTATCAACAAGATCACATATACAGAGTAACAGACGAAAGTACTTTTTAACAAAAGAAGGATGTACATGTTCAAAATTACGGTATTCATATTAGTAGAGCATGCGAATAGTTTTGAAAATGTATATATGCATCAAGACCATGAATGAGAGGTTCCCATGTTTTTAAATTTCATAAAATTAAATTACAACTGTTTATATAAATGAACTTTGACTTCTCCCATGTCAAATAGCTGCCGCCAAAAACCATCGAGTTGCGGGCTGATGCACGTTGAATCTGTAAAGGTTCTAAGTCCTCCTATGTTATATGGAAGTTTGGAGATGGAGATGCCAGCTCAGGTGTCGTCCTTGTCATTTGGCTATGGTTCAAAATAACGAGATCCGTTGCCAATAGCCCTCGTGTTGCGTCTGAGGGCGACTTAAACAATTATTCCCTCACACTGATACGGTACTGTATTTCTCTGTTATAATTTTACTACCAAATGATAATTAAATTTTTTTTATGCGGTTTCTCTAAAAAACCTTTTCTGATCTTATTAAAATAAATATTGAGGAAATAAAATGTAAAATTGTATTCTAGAACAAATGTAAGCTGGAGATCATGTAATAGGATAATGCTTTCAGTCTTATTTGTCGATTCTTTGTTATGAATTTTACTTCATTTCTTTAATTTAATATCCAAAAATCATGCTTTATCTAATCTTTTTTCTCTTCCAATAATAAATAATTATAAATTATAAATCTCTTTCTCGAGCATCACTGTTAAATGCCTTTACTTTTTTACTTCGAAATATCTTCGTCATCTTACACATATGTAAACCTTTCGTATAACAAGGCCTTTAAGGAGAAATAAAATATTTACCTTCCCAAATGCTCACTCCTTTTCTTTATCCTCTCTGAGAAAGAAGGAAACGAGAACAAAAATAACTGGTGCCGAGAAAAACTTTCTCTGGATACCTTATTACCCAGCATGTGAAACTTGTTCAACTTTATTTGTTTTGTTATTCTTACTTCATAAACTAGCTCTAAATTATTATTTTGCTTGATATTTAGCCTTTTTTGTTATTTGCAGGGCCACTACGAAGAACCACCTGTTGGGAATATGGACCGACTGCCTCTCGGGGTAAGGCATCATTATTATGATCTAGGAATGTGCAGTATGGTATGGATCTCTTTGTTCGTCGCTGGCTGATTAAAAAGAATTGTTCCCACCTAAACCTGCCTGCTTTTCGAAACGCTTGTTAACTACAAGCGTTCCTACTTAGAAAGCGAAGGGGTTTATTAGACGTCTTGAAGCTCGCTTAGATGGAATTCGTTGTTATCCAGACCTTGGAGTGTGTGTTCCCGGTTTTTTTTTTAAAGAAAAGAAGAGCAATAATTCTTGTTGCAAAATAGAACAGATAAAATCCCGTGACATCAACTTCAGTATAAATGTTTGTTTTGATAAATTTGACTGTTGTAAATGATTTACTTAAAATTGCGATCACTTAAACTTTAAAATTTTTAACAATAATTTAAAAATTGAGTACTTGTCTGGGTTAGCGTACATTTCTCGCACGTGGAGCTTTTTGCTGCGAGAGTGAAAAAAAAAATATCAATAAAAAAATTATCACGGACACCACGGAATCAGGAGTCCAAGGTCCTCTAGCGATCTTTTTATATCCTATAGGGTTTACTGTATTTGATAAATACGGGTAATGTGTCCCCGGGATACTCTGGCGATACTTATCTGTTTTCACTTCCCCTCCTACTTGTCAACCAATTTTTATCCTTTCCCCCATTTTTTCGAAACATCTAGATCATTCTTACCCCTTGTTTTGGCATCATAGCCATATCTTGCTCATCTGCCATCAAACTCACAATCACTATTAAACAGGGAGAAAAAAAATCAGCATATTAAAATTAATTGAATTCTAAACTATAACACTCTATGTACGCATGCTTTATCGAAAAGGTCACTTGCACTCGCTGGATTGTTCTTGCTTATCTCAAAGACCATTTTTGGACAGACCCCAAATGTCAGTTCAACTCTTTTGAAGAAAGACCTTTTAAAACTTTCTGGGAACTTCCTTCGAAGATTGGGATTTTACTTCTGGTTTCATTCGAAAGCTTCTCAAAATGTTCGATAAATTTTAAACATTTTTTCCATATATATGTAGGTGCTATATTACGTAAAGCAAATTTTGTTTAGAGTAATCTGTTATTTTACCCAAAAAAAAAAAAAATTATCCAAAAATAATCACTAAGATTGTTAGGAAAAAAAAATTTCCCCAGTTTTTTATTTGCTTCTTACTCTAGGTGGAAACATTTCGTACTAAAAAACATAGCAACTTAAATGCAGCTTTTGTAACGTACTTAATTTGAATTTTCATTTTTCTCTGAAATTCAGTAGTAAAAAAAAAATTCTAAAAATTCATTTCACTTGTTTCCATTTGCCTTGTTTAAATCTTAATTTTACGAAGATGAATTGCTCTCTTTATTTATTGAACTAAATAGAAAAAAACTTTTGTTTTACTAAATTCAACATTTATAACAAAGAATGATCATACCATACTTTTTTATTTGTATTGTATAAAATTTTTTTAAAACCCTTTTACTAATTCGCAGTGAACATATTAATATAAATAAGAAAAATTACTATTTCACATTTTTTTTTATTTCAGCTTAATTTATTAAACATTTAATAATTACTTCTTTAAAAAAAATTATAATTCGAAAATTTATTGAATTATATCATTCAAACATGTTTTGTAATTTTGACGTTGTATTTTTTTCTTTTCGTATTATTTCCTAATCAAATCCAGTTTCAAATTTCACCTAGTGATAAAAGTTTTAAAATTAATAATTTAAATTAAGGAATATCTTAGAATAGGAATAAAAGTCAAATCTTATGGGCGATCACCTTTTATATATGAAATTCTAATTCTTAACAGAGACCTCCTTCTCAGTCCTTGAATTACGGATCAGCGGGTGACGACATCCGATCTCCTGCCGGCTCCACGGACACTGCTTGTCTTTCACAGCAACCACCCTCTCAACAAAGTACGGATAACAATAGCGAAGCTGGTAAGTGTCATTCAGTTAATAACTCACTTAGTTCTCTGTTTTGGTGAAGTTCATTCGAATCTGCAGTTCTTCGTTCGATCCATGTCAAGGATGAGGAAAAAAATTTTAACACGTTCGCGGACAGTACGAATTTTAATTAGTTATAAAAATAAACAGATTATTTATTTTTAAACCAATCGTGAAAATCCAAATTTTTATAACTTATATTTTGTCTGAGTGTTCATGTTATTTTATTTTAATAATTGTATATTTGAGCGAAATTGCCCGAAGATTAAATAATTCCACTTCACTGGCTCAAGACTCCTGTTTCACAGCCATTTTGATTTCATGAATGTAATGTTTTCATCTTGTGGAAATTCTACTACTTCTTCGAATCTTTACTATTTTATCAATCTGAATGCAAATAATGGCATCCGAAAGAGCAAAAAATAATGAAGGTTTCTGCGGAATCACATTTTCTCCCCGATTTTTGAAAATATTTTAGAATGTTTTTTTAAAGATGGGGAAATACACAAACGAATAATTAAAATAAGGGTTAAAATTTTTCAAAAATCGGGGGAATTATGTAATTTCGCTGAAACCTTCATTAGCTTTTTCGGATGCACTTTTTCGTGCTCAAATTGATAAAATTGTAAAGATTTGAAGACAAGAGTAGAAATTCCATGACTACTTTGCACTCACGAAATCAAAATGGCTGGTACATCACTGTGTTATTTTGTAAAATAAATACGAAATATATAGCTTCGCGATCTATGCATCTCTTAATTCAACTTTTAGAGAAAACTAAAAATAAATTATATTTTAAAGAGTATTTTTGCCATTTTATGAAAAATTAAATTTAATAATTCGAGATAAAAACCAACGTTTTTATATGGTGGCATAGTTTATTAAAAATATTATTGAAATATTTGTTAAAACTAGTCGCAAATGTCTAAATATTGCATTGTTAGGCGAGTAAGAATGATTCCCAAAGTTTCACAGCTCTAGCTTAAGGGGAAGTTGGTTAAATTAACAATAGACAATTGGATGACACACTGATACACACATAAACACACACACACCAAGTGAAATACATAAAAACGTAAAAACTAACTAAAATTAACTAATTCATCCGGTAAATTAAATGGTTGGAATGCAGTTTAACCCAACCACCCTTGGCGACAAGAATTATTTGGCAGTATTTTGCCAAATGGGGCTACTCTGGTCCGTTTTACGGACTTAACATTCAGCCAAAAAAAATCGCCAAGTTTGGTGCCAATTTTTGAAATCGCGCCAAATGTTTGGGCTAAACTGCATTATTAAAGAAAATATTAGTTAAAACTGTTCGCAAATGTCTAAATATTGAATTTTTAGGCGAGTAAGAACGATTCCCAAAGTTTCAGAGCTCTAGCTTGATGGGAAGTTGGATAAACTAACGATTGGAAATTTGATGACACACACACACCAAGTGAAATACATAAAAACGTTTTAAAAACAATGCACTGATACATGTAATTTCAACAAAAATATCGTGTGCATCAGGCGCAATCAATGACAAGAATGAAAAGCAGTTTTAACCTGTATAATAAATATTGTATTTATGTTGAGCATAGCACTTAAGTATCGCTAATGGATTTTTTTTTTTTTTTTTAAATACGTGAAAAAAAAAAAGATAAAACAAAATTTTGAACAAGTTTTCAATGAACCAGTTATCCACTATATTTAAAGGCAATATATTAAATTGGAAACTATATAAAATGGAAATCATGACAATGTGGCTTACGAATTTAAATCTTTTAGCATTCGCGTCATTTTGCATCACAATTAAAAGGTATACTACTTCAATCACGTCCGCAAACGTGTTTATGAAAAATATTTGAATTCTTGTTCTCTGAAATGGGAGGCGAATCTGAGGAAGGAATGATAGGCTGAATATAAATTTTTTAATTTTTCTGTGTGTAATATTTATTATTACCGATATCTCGATCTAAGTATAGGAAAAATCGTAAAATATTGAATGGGAAATACTATTACGCTTTGAGTTGCTATCCAAAATCTACTTAATTCAAAATCTTTTATAATTATGTACTTATTCTACAAACTGAAATGTTTGTTCCCCTTTCTTTATAAATTCACACTACCTTTATTTGATATCAATACATGTAAAATTTTATTTTACATTTAATTGTTCTCAGCCGTGTAAATTTTATAAAAGTAGTTTTTTTTTTCCCTTTAAAGTAATGTTCTGTAATAACTTGTGCTTTAAAAATAATAAGTGCAGATGTCTCCCCTTATTCGAAAATTAAAAACTATTTTCATTTAAGTATCCACTTTCATATTATATCTCACATAGCAATTTTTACGAGAAACCAATTTGCGGGAAACATCGAATATATGTTTTTGACGATAAAAACCCTCCTTTTGAATAGACAGATCCTATCTAAGTGACAATAGGCAAACGAGATTTAATTTCAGATGAGTTAAAGTGTGGAGGGTGGTAGGATTCACATAATCAGACATATTTCGACATATCGTTTTTAAGTGAAATCGTCCGTGCGTATCAGTGGCCTTGGATTTGGAACCTGTTATTTTATTTTTTTTATTATTCCCATCCTTTCTGTATCTCATTGGAACTTTCAATTTTCTTACGGTGTTTGTAATCTTATTTAGGAGAAAGCATACAACTCGTTACTTTTCAATTTCTTTTTTATTCTATCAAAAATAGCTTTGTCAAAGGAATTTATCCATGCGGAACAGAATGTCTTTTAACACCGATCCTCGTTTATTCTTTATTTTCTTCTCTTATTACCGTAACCAGATTTGCTTTTGACGTCTGTAAATGGATTTTTATGATCATGTCGAGTTTTTTTTTTTTTTGAAATTTCGAACCACGGAGGTTCTGTGGAACTTTATCCTTGCAAATGAAGAATTAGTATTGTATTAATTTCCTTTCATTTTATTAGAATTTTTTGTAAATTTTATTCATCAGTGTGTTAACAAACGATTTATAAAACTTTCATGTAAGTAGTATGAAATATCATGAAATGCAATTCAGATACTTTTTAAGTTATCCATTGCGATTTATTCATTTATATTAAGACTCCAGTCTACCAGCCATTTTGATTTCGTCAGCTTCATGTTAATCCTACGGACTTTCGGCTTTCGTTTTCAAGCCTTTACTATTTGATCTCTTTGAATGCAATAAAGTGCTTCTGAAAGAGCAAAAAATAATGAAGGCTTCTACAAAATTACTCCATAGGATTAACATTAAGCTGACGAAATCAAAATTACTGGTAGACGGGAGCCTTAAGAGAAACATGTACGGATTCTGTAATTCAGATCTTGGTAGGAATATTGAGTAAAACATCTGCTAATTAATGTAATTCTTTTTCCTGTTCTTGACAAGTACGCATTTCTCTTAAAGTGACATTTGTTCCAGTAAATTACGCCGCCAGTTTGATTTGGTTTCAATAGCTTCACTAAATGAAAGAAACTTGTTTTTTAGTGGTATGTTACTATTATTTTGTATTTTTAAAAGGTTCTCTCCCTCCGTATTAATCAACTTTAAAAAAAAAAAAAAAAACATTTTTTTTTATTTAAATCTATTTAAAAATCATCTATAGATTAACAAAATTAGCATTTGGTAAATAACATGCACTCTATAACAATGTTTGTTGCATTTATTGAACATTTCGTGCCATTTTACAATCAGGATTTATCGAAATGCAATACAGAATACTCGGAAGTTTCAGATATCTGGACAAACTCTGAACTGGTAAAATGACAACTTTACCCTTCATTTCGCTTACTGCGGTTTTGTCAATAGAGTACGTACTTCCTTTAGTGAGATAAGAATACCTGACAGAAATTGAAAAGAACTTCTCCTTCCATTTCAGTACATCTATTGTCAACCGTTCCCCTCCTAGGAATTCATACACATTCCCCAACCTCTCTGCAACAAGGTGTACAGGCGCCTTTCGGACGTCTCCTTATTGTACTTCGCCTTTTGACTCCCATTTCCAGTTCTATTTCGAACTAAATAAATACTCGAGTTTGTAAGGAAAGTTCTACCTTGAACTGGTACCTTTTATATTTATTCCGTGTTGCTGGGGGGGGGGGCGGCAAATCGATGCCCAAGCCTCAAATATTGTGGTTTGGTGACCGTCAATTCTAATGAAAACCATTGTGCACTATACTTGGAATGCGGTCTACCAATAGTATTGGAGATGATATCGATTTTGAAACAGAATAATGGCCTAATCTAAATAAATATTTGTTTTCGCTTATCACACAATGTTATTAAAGGTTAAAAACGTTAAATAAAAAGACAGTAGGGAACACATTTTACGTTGGAATTAAATGATTCAACAGTGATGGAGTACAATAAAATATATACTGTTCTTCACGATAGTGGTGTCAAATATGATACTGATAATGAGACCTTTCCGTTTAAAAAATGTTTAGAGTATGAGTTAACTCTTTTTAAGTAAGATGAAAATTCTCTAGTTGTCAAGATTTCATTCCAGCAGTTCTCTGGATTTTGTAGTAAGATTTTCCAACTCGGAAATTTTTTTTAATGGCACAGTGGACCCAAACAATTCCCCACTAACTATTGACTTAGAATTATGAAATTTTGTGTACATATACATTGGTATGTCACTGGATCAAATAAATTTCGAAAAAGAATTTTTCAAATTATTATAAATGCTAAATGCGTTCCAATTTTTAATTTTTTCCTTTCGTTTTATATTATTGCTTTTATAAGTACATTTCATACATATCTAGATATTTTTTTGAAATTTCATTCTGAGGTTAATTTTTAGGAAAGGTTTTCATGCACGTGTACTTGATTTTAATTAAAATTTCAGATTTATTAAACTAATACTAGCTTTTAACTATCTCGATGAAATCGAAACATAATATACACTGAATTTATTTTATCATCTAACAGGATTCTATGCGAGAGATTTCATACAGTTTGCCCAAAATGTTTAAAGACTCGTAAATCTGAAAAACAAAGACATTGAAGAAGTTGAGGAAGACATTTTAAATATCTCTTTTATACTTTTAATAATTACTCTTCTGTTACCATTAACTGCTTATTTTTATTAAACAACAGATGTATTTATAACTATATTCTTCACTTACAAGCACATTTAGAAGGAGAAAAAAAAGTTATTAATGGAAGGAAACAGTTTGAAGTTATGAAAATTTCAGAAGCAGGTCTTCGAAAATAGCACAAATAACTACTAATTAACAAGAAAACAAATATTAAAAATTGTCAGAATCATATGTTTCACATTCTTTTTTAATTTTTTGTATTTAATTGTTTTAGATAGTTTTTTCATTCATTTGTTTTTCCTCTCATTAAAACTCTTTTTCTCGGTTTGAGCTGTAAGCTTCATTTATCGCCTTTTTGAGAAATATCCACTGATACTGCATTTCATTTATTCTGTTTCGTAGTCAGTAAATGCTGGTCCGTCTTGGTATTTGGTCTAAAATTTCATTAGACCTCAAAAAAAAATTGAAGATGAAATGTAAAATATAGTATGAGCAGGAAAAAACGAATTCATTCAAAATGTGGTTAATTAAAATATATTTCTCGCGAAATGTTAATGAATTTAGAATTTGATATTTATTGTGCCTCATTTTTCTTGGAAAAAGTACTTCCATCTTTTAGGTCTCAGCAATCCGCGACAGACTTAAAATCAATATCTTCTTTCTTTTTTTTTTTTAATAAGGAATATCTCAATATTTCTTTTCAATGCAAAGAGAATTAATATTATGAGATTTTTCACCAGCAACTCGTTGTGTTGTTCTAGGGCGAGATTAGTTAAGCAAATCAAATTGACCTTATTTCAATTTGTTAAATCATTTGGAGTTGCTAGTCGATCCTAAGATATATTAGAGAGCATATCATAGTGACAGATATCGGAAATAAACGGATATATTGTGGATGAAAAAGTTATTAATTAAAAACGGGGACTCTAAGACGCCATTTTAATTTAATTGTAAGAATTCATCGGAGAGGAAACTGATTGCATTAATACCTTTAATTAATTACTCCTTAATTTTTTAAATGTATATTTAAAATATTTATAAATGTGAAATTTATAAATTTAAAAGAAATTATAATAATATAACTACAAAATTGAGCTTAATTAAAAATAAGTTTTGAAAATATATAAATTTTCTTCAAGTACCCTATGCTATCAGCCAAATCTTGATGAGTTAATAATCAAAGCAATTTGTAATCAGAATAATCGTTAATAGTTATATTGGTGAAAGATACGAAGTAAACAGTTGAAACAGTGGTCGCGATAACCTAGTGGTCATGGTCGTGAACTTGCGGCTGGCGGTTTTTGTCGAATCATGGGTTCAAGTCTTGATGCCACTCAAGTCCCAACGTGTGCCGGGACTGACGCACGTTAAATCTGTTGAAGCCCAAAGTCCTCCCGTTGACGTGGTGTGGTAATTAGGAGATGAAGGTTCCAATTCAGGTGTCGTCCTCGTCACTTGATCGAGGTTCAAAATTGCGTGGTCCGACGCCAATAGCCCTCGTATGGCTTCTAGTGCGACGTTAATCAAAACAGTTGAAACAAATAACTTCAAGCTCTATACAAATAGCGATTTTATTTCCTTTATATAGTCATTTTAGATAGACATTTACAAAATAATTTTTTGAGATTGATATTTAATCAGCCGAATTAACAAAGTAATTTTAAAAGCGGAGAAGCGACCGAAATGTTTATTTTTACTTTTAATTGAATTTGAAATAACGATATACACTAATTTATCCATTTAAAATGTGATTTATGAGGAAAGATGTAAATAAGATTTTATCACAAACATCAAGCAGCACAGGTTTTTTGAAATAATATAAAATTATCGATTGCTCTGTTAAGAATCTCTATCAACGTCTGTCATTTTCAACAATAAAATGGAAGTTTTTTTTAATGATAATATATGTATAATTTCCTGAATATTAATTACTTTATTAAATGTGTTTGTTTACTTTAATATCTGTGTAGCATTGTCAACGTTTACACTGTCAACAACTCAACACATATCTCAATTCGCTCTGTCAACATGTCAATCATTTGGTGAATTTTGTGTCTTCAACGTTTTGAGCCGTGTATAAGAAATGCTTTGTTTTCAGTTATGGTTTCATAGAAATATCTTCGATTTGTTGGGCTAATAGAATGAAAATTTAATTTTTAATTTAGTATTTTTTCTTTTACATGACTGTTCATTTGTATTGATAGAACAGCTAAGCAATTAGATTTCACATGAAAATCTCAAGGCGTCATATGAATATGTATTGTTAACCTGAATTAGACCCACTCAATAACTTAAATTTAGAATATTTTTTGAAGTTGCAAGAAAAATCTCAATATTATCAGTTTATGTGGTTCTAATCCTTGCACACTTGTTCAACAACTCCATAACTAAAATTTAGTAACATTCAATTTAAAAGCGATCTTTTATCTAAGCATATAAAATCATTTAGTTTGGAAATAGGGTCTTAAGCATGAAACATATAGCATGAAAAAAAAAAAATCAGAAAAGAGTAATAGTGATATGCCGCTTTTTTCACAAAATTAATGAAGCCATAACATGGTATTAATATTTAAACATTTTTCTTTCTTTCTAACTCATTTTTTTTTTTGTCTTCTTTTTAAATATTCTTAGCTTGGTTCCAATGCTTTAAGTCGATTTTAAAAGTCCGCAACCAAACTAGTCTGGCTTTCGGGGCATATTGAGACTCCAATGGCAAAACGGTGAAATTCATGCATCATTCATTGTTTCGACTCCCAACCTGGCTATTTGAATTAATTTATATCGTCGTTTCAGAACGAAACTACTACAGAAAACAGAATTATTATTATTCGTTGTTTGCGTGATCCTGTTCAAGCGGGACAAATTTATTCCACTGATTCACTGGAAGGTATATCATTTCATCCACCGCGAAGTCTTCTGTAATTATATCTCAATGCATAATACATGTCATGCGTTAAGAAAGAAAACTAGTTATTTAATTTGCTTTTCCGGTTTCATTAATCGGGTAATAAAAACTGAATGAAATGTTTTCGAATCGTTACTGGAATATTGAATTAAGAAGATTTCTCAATCCTTCGTGTTTGTTCCAGAGAGATGTGATATATCAGCGCATTTTTTTTTTGAAGAAATTTTAAAAAAAGATTTAAAATTTAAAGGTCAATTACTAATTGGCTTGCTGGTGCATAGCATAAGGGCTATAGGAGTTCTATGTTTCTAGTTGAGGACGCACGAATGAAGTTGTGGATTCGTGTTCTAATTCCATTAAATAATCAGACATGCGGCTCGTTGACTTTAATTGACCCTTAAAGCTCTCACGCGGAATGGCGAGGAAGGTGTTTGCTACATGTCTTTCTCGTTATTTGATTCTACAATAGAATTACGAGCTCTGTTGCCAATAGATTTCGTGTTGCTTTAGTGCGATAATAATTCTATGTAAACGAATCAAATTTTAAGTGAGAGCTTGGCATCATATATAATAAAATGTTAATATATGTTAGAATATTTCGTGATGCACATATTTGACAGAACTGACATAATCATCGTATTTGGAGAAAAAACACATTTTTTTTCCCTGCATTCGATGACTACGCTTGTAAAATCTAAGACTCGAGTCTTTATAGCACTAAAAATGCTTTTGTGAAAAAATGTGGATTGCTACATTATTAAATCTAACCGGACCTCATGATCTGTACATAGCCTGATTTGGTTTCTTGAACTGTTCTGAATACTAGTATCACATATTCGTCACTTAGCCATGACTCGGAATTAAAAGATTCTTCACTAGTAGGCTGTCGCGTAGATGTAATATAAAGTTAATTAATCAGATTAATTAAACTGATAGTTATTGCTGTTGATGTTTTCGGTTTTGTATTGATGCCTGGCATCACATCCAACACGCCTCGTAATTTTGAACAACGCTCAGATTATGTGGTCGCTACATCAGAGGGCACCAAATTACACTAAATCGCGAGAGCAATGTCATGATGGTAACTAGTCAATGATGAGACACAACTGATCAGAATAATGAGGCTTTTAACTTTGAAATTGATCTAGGATCTTAAGTTTTCACTCTGTTATCCTAGGGGGATGAAAAATGTTTATAAATACTATGCAATTTTTTTACATAAATTATCACAAAATCCAGATGATGCAATCCTTCGATTTTCTAAAATTGAAAAACACAGTTAAAGAAGGAAAGCGTTTATAATCGAAATGATGTACAAACTTACCTGTATAAACTGTTAATTTAAGAGACGTTGAGGACATCTTGAAATTCAAAATATGTTAAGCTTTAGAAAGGGATTGCAATTGATATAAAAAATAAATTTTTCCCTTAAAAAGCAGCTGCTATAATAGCAAACAAATTTTATCTAATTGTTTATTAACTTAACGAAGCGAGCAAATAGCGAAATGAAAATTTTTATTGAGAAGCTATGCATTTTGGAACAGAAAACATCCTATAAGCCTATAAATAATGTTTAAAAGTAGATAATCATTGTATAAAATAAGTAAAACAAATTTTGGTAGGGCTTCGGGTTTTCGACCGTGAAAAGAATACTTAAATTAGTTTTAAAATAGTAAGAAAGTAGTCGAAGGGGAAAATGTTGTTAATGTAGAAGTCTCAACGATAATTATTGTTAAGTATTTTATGGTAAATAATACTACAATTCCTTATTGTTAAAACGAATTTTTGTTATAGGTATTTTTTTTGAAAAAAATGAGTGTGTGTATACACATTATTATTATTTCCGACAACAGCTGGTAATACAAATGTCTCAATTTGAACGAAACAGGCTCATACTGGAACTGTGTTGCTCATGGTTCGAATGCGTCGTTCCAAGTCTGCTGAATCGCCAAAACAAGCGCATTGTCACTACTACAGCCCCCGCAAGTGTCTCCATTCGAAAACGTGCGTCTTCCTGATTGGATTACCGAGGGAAAAGGTGACAAATTTAAACCCCCGGTACACTTAATGGAGGGCGCAAATTGGCCCCCATTCAAATGGGATGCTCCGAAGGCTTGAATGCGCCGCACGATGTTGTTATGGGCTGCTTTGAAACCCATTTTGGGTAGATCTTGCCTCACTAAGCCCGGCCATTCTACTGCTTGAATAGGATGAGAGTTGTATGCAAATTGGGCGTCAATGTAGGGGAAGGAAGTGGCATACCGGACGTTTCAGTAACGATACTAGGGAGTGTCTGCCAAAAAAAGTTACGGAATAAATCGTATCAACAGGAGTAGAAAGAGAATATTTTGCATCGAGTACTAGTTGACTTTCTGAGTGTAAAAGAGTTGCTCCTTTTTTTTTTATACATTTTCCCGTGACTGTTAGCAATATTTCTGTGGTTTCTTTCCACCTTTGTGATATGGCTGGTCTAATGTCAAATAATTATTATACGGAATTAATTTCTCTAGAACGATAAATGCATATTCACGGTTTTTTATTAAAATTAAAAAATAATAAAATGAAATTTTAATAATGCATGGAAACAAAAGAAAGGTATTTTATATCGAATTTGATTTTAAAAGACTCTTCTTAAAAAAATCGCGATTACTTTTAATTGTTTATGTATTATTCACGGACTTTATTGCAATAATCGTTAAAATAGATTCTATTCATATTTCTTGTTAAAATTGCTTCAAAAATATTGTAACAGGGGCTATTTTCTTGAATTTTGTCCCTTCTACTAACATCTAGGGCATGCTTGTCTAAAGTGCGTCCCAAAAGCCTTTAAAATGCGGCTCAAACGTAAAATTATGAAAATATTTAATTTTACGCATTCAGTTGAAAAGTCTTTAAAAAGTAATTGTACTAATTAAAAAATTTTTTCGTTAGCCATGGACGAAAACACTGACGCTTCTGATACTGCACAGTTGGCAATTTTTCTAAGATGAATCTATGAACATTATAATATCACGGAAGAAATGGTTGCTTTAGTATCGTTAAAAAGACCAACCAAGTCTGTAGATGTATTCGATGAAAAGGTTTTACTTATCTATGAAAAATTTATCAGCTATCATAAGCGATGGAGGCCCTGCCATGGTTGGTAAAAATGGGGGACTCATTAAAATGGTTATTAATGAAGCCGTCGCTGCCGACAATACAATCTTGATTATACATCAGGGTAATTTAAGTGTAAAATTTTTAAAAATGAAAAGTGTATTAAGCGTTGTTATAAAAACCATTAGCTTTATAAGAGCAAAAGGACTTAATCATAGACAATTTGAAGAGTTTCTTAAGGTAATGGGCACTGAATTTGCAGATGTTATTTATTATACAGAAGTAAGATGGTTCAGTAAGGGGGAAATGCTCAAAAGATTTTACGATTTAAGAACTGAAATAAAAATATTTATGGAAACAAAAGGGAAACCTGTGAATGAATTTGAGGACGAAGATTGGATTTTAGATTTAGTACTTTTAGTAGACTTAACAGAACATTTGAATAATTTAAATTTGAGACTTCAAGGAAAAAACCAATTTATTAATAATATGTTCCAAACAATAACAGTGTTTGAAAGATAGTTGAAATTTTGGCTTAATCAAATAAAAATAAGAGATTTGACACATTGCTGAATTAATTTCAGTGCATGCTGCATTAATTTTTGATTAAATTCAAGAGTTTGAAAGAAGATTTCAAGATTTTCGAAAAAATGAAGAGTATTTCAACATATTTTCTACCCCATTTTCTCTAGAAATAAATAAATTACCTATAAATCTTCAAATGGAATGCATTGAACTGCAAAGTGACATTCAACTGAAAGAAAAATTTGGGAATATTTCTTTACTGGAGTTATATAAAGATTACCTATCCCGCAATAAATATCCTATTTTTTCACAATAATGCATTATTAATGTCTTCAGCTTTTGGCAGTACTTATATTTGTGAACAGTTATTTTCAAGAATGAAGCATACAAAAAACAAAACTAGGACAAAAATCACTGAAAAAACCTCTTGAAAATGCAGTAAGAATTGCTACCTCGTCTATTGAACCTGATATCGATTTGCTTGTTCAAGAAAAGCAGATTCATCCATCTCATTAATTCGAATTTTTTCCATCTTTATGAAATCCAAACTAAACTAAACGAAACTTTTACAAATTTAAAATAAAAACGTATTTATACATATCTAATTCAAATTTAAAAAAAAATTAATAAAATGTTAATTTATTTTAATAAAACTGCATAGAGTTAATTTTTATTTAAATTTATTGAAAAAATATTGTATGTGCGGCCCAGCATTTTTTTTTTTTTTTTGCAATGTGGCCCTCAAATGGTCATAGTTTAGACATCCATGATCTAGGGTTTCTTTCTGATTTTATATTTAAGTTTCCAGTTTCCTTCCCAATCAAATGGAACGTGATACAAATGAAGTAAACTTAAGAAGTGGAGTTATTAAATCTGATCAAATCGTATAAAAGCGATCGAGAATTGGATTGAAAACAATTGAGCTTAAGTTAATAACAATAGTGTTAGTGTGATGTGCGTGGAAATATTCTAGCATATATAGCGGACTGGATGAGATTAGGACTCAGCACTGTTGGAGCAATTACAGCAGGTCCGGTGAAGTGTATTCTTTGAAAAATCTTAGAACTTGTTGAATCTTAGGGGTAAGGAAAGTAAACTGGTTGAGAGCACCCCCTCCCTTTATTAGAGGAGTTATTAAACATTCTAGATAGTATTGATTATTTTACAACGGGTATTCTAAAAGTAAGTCACACCTGTTCCGTCATAGATGGTAGCCTTGCGAAACAGGAGCGAAGTTTGCGTAGACGATTATTGAGTTCCACGGCTTCCAAAGAAAGCAATTTCATATGGATGGTGGCAACCGTTGCCGTGTAGTACGCGGGGGGGGGGGAAATGGTACGTCAGCTAGAAACTCACTCCAACGTTGAAGTACGCGGAACAATACGTGTTTTTGTGTGTGTGTGTGTGGAGGCAAAACGTTTCACGAGTAAGGAGATTCATCGTGAAATATCGGCAGTGTAATGGACCACATGCATTGTCATGTCCGCCATTATGAAATGGTACCAACAGCTCAAAGATGGTCCCACAGGCTAAAGCAATGCAGAAGGACAAGGAAGAAAACAACGGGGAACACATCAGACATGCGATATCCGAAGTCCCCCCCATCAGCGGGTAAAGTCATGGCTACAGTTTTTTCGATTGCGAAGTTGTCTACGCGAAAGGGCAAAACCATTAATGCTGAGTCGATCGGCGAAATATAAGAAGTTTGCTCAAAGCTGTGAAAAACAAGAGACGTTGAAAGTTAAGTAAAGGCTTTATCCACTTGCAAGACCTCACAAAATACACACAGCACAGTGTTTACTTCGCAGTTTTGTATGGGAGTTCTGGCTGCATCCACCGTACTGTCCAAATCTAGCACTCTGCGTCTTTCATATGTTCGGCAAAGAACATTGGTTGGTGACAATTTTCCAACAATGACCAGGTTCAAACAGCTGTTATAAATTGCTGTTGAAAATTACTCCTTGTCCAGAACCAAGAAGCAATTTTCTTTTGCCAAACGATCAGTGCAACGTTCCTACAAATATCTGCAGCGTCTATGATATTATGTAGAGAAATTGTGTGGTGTGTATGAGTCATTGCGTCGTAGGGACTTCTTAATAAAGTGTTTTTGATCTACATTGTTTGAGTGCAACTTACTTTTTGAATGCTCCTAGTATTTACATGGTATGTTCTAGAGCTTCAGTTGAAATTTAGATCTTTTAATTAGAATAACATTCAGGATAACAGATGAGACAGGTAATAGGATGCCATCACAATATAAAATAATTCAAAATGAAGACCATGATCAAGTTATTTTCCTGATAAATGCAGGTTTTTTTTGTTTGCTTGTTTTGTTTCTTAAACCAATGCAATTGTTATGAGCATAAATCGAGACATATTTGATTCGCCCGGGAAACAGGCTTCCCAAAGGCCATGAAGAGACAAATCATAATTAGCCTAGAAACATTTATTGATCGGTATTGTTGGGGAAACAGGAACAGCATTCTTTCAGCTATCTCTCAACATAAGAAACACCGAAATTGAAGCACATGTCATACCGTGATATCAATTTTTGTTTGTCAGTGTCGAAGAAATCCGCCGCCTGAGAGCGAAGCTAGCATTTGATATTCGTCTGTACGTGGTCGTCACATTTTCTCGCTGACACAATCTGCTTGATTTTAATCATGTTCAAGATCCACTGTGCGGCCAAATGGCATCGATTGCCGCTTGGTTTCTGGCTGAAGTGAGCAATCTACTTCTCATCACCTGTGGCGATCCAGCTGAGGAAGTAGTCGCTGCTGTTATTTGGTACTCTGAAAACGTTAATGCTGCTCTCATGCACAAGATCATTACGTGCAAAAAGGTTCTCGGTTGGGAAGTATTACCCCAGTGATGATATGCAGGGAGTTGTCACGCGATAACTCCGCTCTCAGACAGCGGGTTCCTTCGACACTGTTATAGAAAACTTGGCTCACGATATGACACGTGCTTCAATTCCGGTGATCGGTATTGTTGGGGAAAACCCCCTACACGTGTTTGCATTTTAAAGCAGAATTGGCTTATTAAATCATGTTTAAGATTTTAACCGTTTTGCAGAATTTTACATTTCTATTCCTTAACTTGTGTCTTTAATCTTTATTTATTAATTTGGTATCGGAAAAACTCGTGGAATTATGAACGAGTGTTTGACGCAGATTTGGCTTTTTCGCACTCATTCCAGTGATTCTTATGTTAAAAGGTTAGTGAAAGAACGTTGTTTATTTTTCAATAAATGTTTCCAGATAATTGTTTTGTGATTCATAATGGTCTCCGAGAAACTTACTTTCTGGACGAACTAAATATTACCTGCCAAGCTTCCTATATATAGCAGGACACTTAGACTTATACAAACCCAGATAAAATATAAGTGAAGTACCGATTCCCGTTTCCTCATCTGAATAAAATTCGAAGTTTAAAAGTCCTTTGCAAATAGCCTATTGTGGGCTTTTAACACGTTAATAATCAATTTTATATTATGAGTAATCAAAAATTACTCGTAATATTTCGCTTGAAGCGTATATGATTCATATGGTCCGAGCAAGCACATTACCTGTGAGGCACACTTGTTTCACATCACCATTAACTTATTAATGCAATCATAATGTAGTTCTGTACTCTAACAATGCGACTCATAAAGCTGTTAAATTAGTAGGAAAAAGATTTTTATTTCAGGGTTCAGGAACGCTTTCACAACTTTTCGAACTTCAATATTCATTAAATGTATTTGAGGAGAGGAGAGATACCTATATATATATATGCATAATTTGAGTCCTGATTTCAAAAATCAACTTGTATACATAGTAAGTACGTTTGATGTACTTTTAAGAACATGTTGAGAGGAAATTTGTCTCGAAATATTTTAATTCTTCAAATAAGTCCTAAAGTTTCTGTTCTTTAAATTGAAAAATGAACACTATTTACAAAGGTGTAGCCTGATTGGTAATCCCATTAAACTGAAGAGAAAAAAAAAATGCTCAGAATTGGGAAGGAAATCGCCTTTCGTTTTGAGCGTTTTCGTTCTTACATTTTGACTCGGGCTCTTCACACAGTATAAACTGAGCCAGACCGATCCATATGCCGCCTAGATAAGGCAGGGAGGATCAGGCTAAAATCCCAGACTGCCAAGACAAACGATACTCAAAGAACCGAGGATTCGGAAACCGGGACGTTTCTCCTTGTTACGTTCCCATCAATCTTTTCAACCCCCCTCCTTCCCTTATATACAAAAAGACAGCGATACTACAGCATTAACTAACCGTTGCGGAACCTTGCGCTCCCCCCTTCTTTTTTCCCCTCCACTATCGTTTTTATATGACTTTTACAATACGAGGGTATTTTTCCCAGGCGATAATTTTGCACTTCTCTGACAGAGGGGTGTTTGAGAATCATTTATTTTACTTATCCTCAGTGCCGGGGAAAACAAAAAGAGGGTGAAACACATCCTGAATCTCTGATATGTTTATCGTTTGCTGGGATGGTGGGAGCGATCTCTGCTTTTATAAATATTGTAATTTCTGTTTGAAGACCACCCATTATTTTTCTGCTTTTTCGGAGTTTAAAATGGAAAGAGATTGATCTGTTTTTTAACGCGCATTGTCGCAGTTGTTTGATTGAGTGAAGAATAACATGAGTTGTTTGAAAAGAAAAAATCGATTTGAGCTGTTGAATTCTACATATAATGAAGTAGCGTTGGTGGGTGGAGTCATTGTAACAAAAGATGCAAATAGCAAACACAAAATTGCCAAGTGTTTGGTTGTCTGAAATGATTGATATCATTTGTACTTAAAATAAAGATTAATTGTATCGTTCTAGTGATATTACTATCTTGCTCTTATAATTTTATAGAAATTCGAATTGTGCTATATAATTAAAGATATAAATTTTATTTTGAAACAAAATATAACTTTTCTTCTAAAATAACTTGGTTTCTGTCTACAAAATCATTATTTAAAAAAACGTGATTTCTAGATCGATTCAATCTCTAAAAGAAATCTCTCAAGTTTCCAAAAGTCCAAGTGCCCTTCAATAGAATGAACACTTGAACTTACAGAGTGGAATTCTTGGCAACAGAAATAACACACACAAAAAAAAAATTAATAACATCGAAATGTCAAGAAGCATTATCAAAAGTGTATTAATTCAATTCTGAACTTAACTGTGATTGGTTCTACCCTACCCCAATAAAATTTGACATTTTTGACAGTTATACTAAATGTTTAATTTTATTTATTTGTTGCAAAGTATGAAAAAAAATACAAGTTCTAATTTCCCCCCGTGATTAATCAAATTGCAAATGAATATATTTTGGTGATTTTTTACTGTTTATTAAAAAGGGGGAAAAAACCACAGAAAAAATGATCTTTAAGAACTTAGCAAAGACTAAAATTTTCCAATTAAACTTGTTCTAAATATGACATTTTAACGTATTATCAGTATCTGTAGCTTGCTATAATTCTCTGAAATGGTAACATTTATGAAATAAAACTGAAAATGTACTTTAAATTTTTATAGATATTCATTGTTTTTTGAGATATTTTAAAGATAGATTTTTACCTATGTCAGATAAGAATTTTTTTTTTTTTAATAAAATTGCATTTGTTTGCGATATAGACTCCATAGACTTTAAATAATAACATGATATCTAATGTTTTTTATGAAAAGTATCAAGAAGCTGTTTCATAAACTTGTCACCTATTAAAATTAAATTCGGATTCCTTCTATGTTTTCTTAATGGTTCTTTTAGCTTA
Organism: Nephila pilipes; assembly: GCA_019974015.1. Lineage (NCBI taxonomy): Eukaryota > Metazoa > Arthropoda > Arachnida > Araneae > Nephilidae > Nephila > Nephila pilipes. The sequence continues at coordinate 413,982 of BMAW01065373.1, read as the reverse complement.
TGTTATGTGTTCTTTTCATGGTCTTAATGTTGGAAGTCAATGTTTCTAGTTGAATGTGCGAAATAAATTCGTATTCTTTATTCCATCAAGACGTGAACGTCGTCATCGATTTAGTCATGTGTAATAATGAGAACCACTGCACTAAATGAGCCCCAAAGTCCTCTCATGATTTCATATTTGAAATAACACCGGTAAAAAAAGAGTTTATTGAATATGGGTTTCCTTTCAAATTTCACACTTTACGTAACATAATTTTTTTTTCCAATAAAAATTAAAAATTATTTTTCATTAATTTTTTTAACAAAATAATAATTAACGAAAGAGAGTTTAGGCAATGACCCCTTCACCTTGGCGACGGATTTGGCAGCTTACGAGAAACTTGGCGTAAAATTTAATTCTTTAAATAATTAGTTTTAATCAATAATTTTTTATTACTTATAGTTAAACTATCGTATTATCATCCAAAACAATAGTGTATAGAAAATTTCGACTCAAATGAGTGCTTTAAAATGTGAAAAAAAAAGCTTTTGAAGTTTTGACCCAGACATACAATGCGAGTTGAAAGAAACCAGTTCCAAAAATATGCTTTCACTTTCGATAAAAATCCTCCCTTGTGTTTATGGAGTTTTTTTTTTTTTTAAATGTTTTGAGAGGACTATTTACAGAGTTGTTGAGGTCATATTTAATCAAAGTTAGAATGTCGTTTAATTAATCAATGGTAAAACTCTTATGACTGTTTTGATTTGTTGTAGACAAAATCTTGCTCAGTGTTGGTGCACTGCCTTACTCGTGTAATATTTGTAAGAAAACTGTTGCTTGTAAATATATTTCAATAATTGAAGTTTGGAAGAAACTAATATTTTTCTGCTCTATATATTTATTTTATTCTCATTGTAGGAGATGCAAGTGTCTGTTCTGGGGAAGGATCTGGTGACGATGATGATGATGAACGCGGCAAAAAGAGACAAAAGAAGCGGGGAATTTTTCCAAAAGTAGCTACCAATATAATGAGAGCTTGGCTTTTCCAACATCTTACGGTAAGATAGTCGATATCTATCATATTACAAAACATTTCATTTGTAGAGATGAACTTTTAAATCGGGGAGAGGGGGGGGGGCGTACTACTATATCTTCAATTGGGTGGTTCAAAAAGTACCTATTTTTGAAGACAGGTGCCTATTTGTAAATTTAAGAGTTGGTGCTACATTGTGCGCTGCAATCTGTTAAAACGGCACCAAAATAAATGCGACACTTGATTCATAGATCAACTTTGATTTTGTTGGTGCCGTCGAGTTGGCATCTTCGCGGAGATTTGGATTAATCATTGTACTCCAGAAACTGTGCAACACTCAAAACAATGCGTTGCTTCCTCCAAATTCTGCTTCATTTTTTTATTAGTCGTGGAATTAAGTGCAGAGATGTATTAACTCTGTACGAGCCACATATATCGAATATTACGAGTTTAATGCAAAAAGACCTATGAGCTTGAAATTTCTAATGGGGAATTGAGGCATAAGCTTTAACCTAATTAACTTTATTGGTAATTTGGTCTTGGTGCTGCACATTACTTTCGTTTATGAGTTTCAGTAGCTTTGATTATAAATAATATTCATATCTTGTTTTAAATATAACGATTGATTTTATTTGTAGGATAGAATTTGCCATTCCCTTTCAAATAAAGTTCATATCCATACTTCAATTTCGCTGAAAGCTTCACTTCACATTTTGTAACAGGTTTGATAATTAAATGGGGGGGGAGTGAATTGAGAAATATAATTTAGCTTACAAACAACATACAATGAAGTTTCTTGTCTTCAAGATTTTTCGACTTTCGACGTTAGGTATGTTTCCTTTTCTCCAAATGGGTTTAAATGAAATGGTCTTTGTATTTTTAAGAGACAGCTTGTTGTGTAAAATGACCAATGTCTGTTTTGTAAGACGACATTGTAGATAAAATAGCATGACGATTGGGATGACCATAACAGGACGGGTGTTTTCCATAAAACAGCAGGTGCTCACATTTGTTCAATGAATGGTATCATTATTCTCTGGGAAGGAAACCTGCTACATAAAGGAAGGTATCCTCATAAAATGGTTGCATTTAACTGGATGTTAAAGTTGAAGCATTCATTATTCTGAGCATTATAAAAAGTGGGCTGAGTTCTTATCACAAGAAAGAAATTCGCTCAGCAATAAAACGAACGAAATCTTTTGAAATTAAAAATACGAATTGTGGGATTTTTCTACCACCTGCGGCTTACAATTTTTTTTTTTTTTTTGTAGCAAGAAAAGTAGACATTGATTTATTAAATTTTTCTATCGAAATTTTTAGATTAACTATAAAATTCTGTTACCCTTAAATTACTGAAAAAAATTGAGTGTTATATAATTCTAGAACTGTTTCAAAACAATTTTAATCTGATTATTTTTTGAAAGATCTTTTTCTTAGCTGGTATTTAGAAGTATTTAGATTTTTTTTTAACACATTTCAAATTTTTTCCCCTCGAGATATTGTTAGCTTTTTTTAGTGTAAGTGTTCTCGTGTTGTTATATTTCCTAATAATTATGATAATGTGACTGATTTTCCTATCCATTACCATACTGACGTATTTCCATGATCAAAAACAATTTCGTATCTTGTTCAAATTGAACAGATCCCTACTACACCTGCCAGCCTGAGGCTAGCAGTGATGTCTTATTCAAAATAGTTGAGCATCTTTTTTTTATTTTCTATCATGCAGTAAATGCTGGCGAAACTTTTTTTTTTTTTTGCCTTTATAATTCGCTTCACAAAGAATGTTGAAGTGCATTTGCATATCAATAGCATCCATAATTATTGTGTCATGGATATTGCTTTGTTGTAATTGATTGCTCAGTCTTTTCCTTTTTTATCCGATAGCAAAACATCCTTCACTACATAACGATTTTCATCAATCACCACCAGTTCTCAAGCTACCTGACTTTATTCATTAATCAGTCATTTTATAAAAGTCTGCCTTTTCCTTTTTTCAAACAAACATTCTTTCAGTTGTCATACTGGTCTACGCTTCCTTTAACGCGCAATAATAATCCGTACTTAAATATCGAATGAGGCTGAAAACATACTCAAACTCATATATACGGTATCTAATCATTTTACAATCAATTATGTTCTATAATTTAGCCTGTACGAAAGGGTAATTTATTTGTGAATCTATCAATTTACTTTAATGTATTTCTTATTGTAACGCATAATTTTAGATTAATGATCAGTATGTAGAATTATCACATTTCTGTATTCGTTTGACCTGTTTGCATTTTATCCAAATGCTCGCATCTATATCTTATTTTATAAGTCGTTTGATTTTGAATAAATTTTATTCAACTATCTTCACTATACCTTGAATGAATTGCTTAATCTGCTTCGTAATTTATATATATATATATATATATATATATATATGCTAAAGTAAGATGTGAAGGTACACATTATATTGTGACATAAATTCAAAGTTAAATATTTTCTTCCGAAATCGGCATTGCCAAATGCTTATTGAGAGATGCAAAAAGAATTATTTTCTGGTGAAATTATTATAGAAGTTCCCCAATGAAAATATTTGGTGATAAGCACACCTTTTTCAATATGTACTTATTATTTAAGAGAGTAAAATTCATTCTTGAAAATATTCCACAAGCGTGACTATGTTTCTTCAATTATATTTTGTGCAAAAGGGTTGCTATAATAGTTTCCTATTATCAATGCAGTAATGGCACTGGAATTTCACTCAGGCTAAAATGACGAATCTCGTCAGTTTAAACTCTAGTCAAATGACGAGGACGACGCTCGAGTCAGTGCTTTGCTATTGTTACATTCTGTGAAAAGGAGCCATTCTAAGATTTGCAATCTTTGCATTCTGTGATTACTTTCAGAGCCTGTTATTTATTTATTTTTTAACTTTTACTTTTTGAAGTTCTATTTTTAACGAGAGCATCATCCTTCATTATTTCGCGGAGTGGTTTTAGGCAGGATCAGAATTCGAAACCACTCTATAAACTTTGAACGTTAATGGTCTGAAGCTCTCGATCTGAATCACTGGACACAAACTCAATATGAAAGAAAAATGATAGAATTACCGTGTTTTAAAGAATCAACCTCGTGATTGCACAATTTTTTAAATTAATAATTATTACCCATAATTTGTTTACAGACTCATTCCATCTTATCCTAAGTAGTCGTTTCTGGCAGAAGAAAAATCCCTGTACCCGAGAAAAATCCTTACCTTCACTTCTATTTTTATTATTTCCTTTTAAAGAACTGTTGTTTCTCCCCAGGCAACCTTCTATAACAACCCGCGTCCTTGCAACCAGACTCTTGACATTTATTATCGTAGATAATTCACTCTCTGGGTGAGAGGGTAGTTCGTATATTCTCGAGGAGCGAGTCGACATCCGAAACCGAGTATTAGGATGACATATTTATGACTCCAGCGAAAGTGCTAACGAGAGCTGACCGCTTTGAGTGTCCGATGGCTTTGGTCTCTTTGTGCCGGCGGAAGATAACGGCCTTCCGGGAGGCTGAAAAGGTCAGAAATAAATCTGTTGGGAAATGCGAATACCCTCCAATCAACATCTGGATGCTGCAGAAGGAGTTGGAATTAAGATATTTTGTTTTTCAAAGGCGCTTTGTTTTGAAGGTGCTTGAAAGATGTATAGTTGTGGAATTTACTTGATGTAAGTTCACTTGTTATAGTTGAACATGAAATGATACATGTCCTCTTTCACGTTATTCTTATGTGGCGTTATGAATAGTAAAACTAACAATAGAATAGTTTGATTTTTCAAGAAAAAAATTACTCTTGTTACTTTCAGGTTGAGAATAATTGATTATATTTCTTGTCCGTGTGATTCATGTTGGTGAAAGTTGAATTAAAAAAATTAATAGATGAAAATTATTTTAAATTACAAATAAATGTATCGTGGCTTTATTCACTTCATCGTTTTATGCTGTTATATCAAAATATATATTCTTTTTATATTTTATATACTTATGAAACCCTTCTCAAATGCATACTTTCTTGTTATAGCGGTCCACGACAATAAATAGCCAAGCAACTAAGAAATAGCTCCTATGTAGGTTGTATTGAAAGGTAAGCTTCACGAGTTCGGCGACGACCTTGGCGTAATCATATTTTGACGGGCGCCGCTATAACAGGGAAGATCCCAAACTGTTTGATACCTACATGTTGTTTATTATGATTTTGAGTTAAAAATGTTGTTTCATTAAAATCATTTAATACGTGACTAAGTAATTTAAAGCATTTTTGGCAAATTGTACGGATATGTGTCAACTTACTGAATTTAAGAACGATATATTTTTGAACAAAATTGTAAATATCATTATAAGAATCTTTGATATAGCGAACAAAGTGTCAGAATGAAATGTTTTGTAACGGGAGACATATTTGGCAAGTATTAATATAATATATAAAGTAATTATGATTTATTATGTAATGCAAATAAATTTTTGTTTGAATAGTCTTTTTTTTGTGAAGGATGTTTATATGTTTATGTAGAATAACAGAAGAGTTTCGAAGGAAAGCATATTTCTATATGCCAAAAATATGTTTCAAACTATGAAATAAAGATAGATCCTCCCAATTTTGCACTTATTTTTTTAGATTAATTTACGCTTTTTTAAAATTTTCCTTTCCCCCTCCCAATAGCTTAAAAAACAAATTTTATTTGTTTCCCAAAATGCACGAATTCGCGATCAAAGAATTTTATCCAATTCTTAGAATTTCCCTAACTCGATTAAATTACCATTAAATCAATATAAATCACCTATGAATACCAACTTTAAGTGGAAAAAAAATGCCTTTTTCTTTTCACGAAGCGAATCCTCTTATTTTGCTCCCCTTCCTGCTGAAAATTCCCTGCGGATTGCTCTTTCCGTAAAAGTTATGGTAATTTGGTGTCATGTGGCCACATTGAGTGGAAGCGAAGTCCTATCCAGCGAGAGAGGAACTTCGGAGCATGTCAATTACCACCAATCATCTTCCTGACGGCTTCCATAATTTAATTCATCCTCTGACTGTCTCTTTACATACATCGGACACGCCTCTCTATCTGAGAGCCTCGCGTGGAACGGAAAGGGATGCTGATTATGATGAGGCTGATTCTTTTGATTTTATGCCGAGAAAATCATATCGAACGAACATAAGAAAAGCGAGTGGTCAAAAAGTTTGAGATCTTTTGTCGTGTATTTTTGGTGAGATGTTTAAATTGATGCTAGTCGAAAATGATCTCAAAGTTTAAAAAAAATTTTTTTTTTTTCCTCATAGAATTAATATCACGTTTCGATTTGAGTGAAAACAGCAATACTTTTTATTACGCTGTCTCTACTTTTATATGAACCAGTCCTTTTCATTTCCTACTTTAAAATCTATGTTTCTAATTTTTCTCCAATACTTTAATACCGAATGGATTTCTTACTTTACATGAAAAAGTGAAAAATTGTTTATTTATATAATTGTTCTGAGAACTGAATGTTACTATGAATAATATAATAAACGAGTATACATTTTATATAACCAAAAAACTTGTTCTAGTACTAGGACATTTTTCTATTTTAATTCATTTTCCCGAATACACACACACACCTACATACGCACACATGTGCACATATACACACACGTACAGAGAGAGAGAGAGAGTGTCGCTTTTTTTTTTTTTACCTAGGTCGAAAAATTACTAAATTGTCTAAATTATTTTTTAAATTCCTTTGTACATTTTAATACCAGTTGAAAATTACGATAACAAGACAAGTCCAAATTTTTCAAAAAAAAATATTAAAAATAAATAAATACATTAAAATAAATTGTACAGTTAAGACATCAACCCCAAGTGAGTTAATTTTTCTTTTGGTGAATATATTTCAATAGATGCGGGAAACTGGTATGAGTGTAACATCTGTCCTCTCCTTTAAGGCAAAAAGCATAACCTTTATATATATATAATTCACTCATTTTTATATTCATACTCGTATAACCTTTTTATTTTCAATTCTCTCTCCTCAAATACTTTGCGATTTTAGACTTATATGAGCCGCTCAGAAGCCAATGCGGTTAAGTCCATTTTTTGATATTTTCTGATTTTTGGAAATTTTGATGAAATAAATAATAATCTTCTTAGTTATTAAAGGATTTACTCGTTGGTTACTTTTTTCTAGGTTAGACAGCCCTTTTTTTAATAGCTTCTGAATATATTGTATAATAATTTCAGAAGCCATTGTGAATAAGTCCACCTTTTATCAATATTTTTTTACATAAACTTTGAAATAGAAATTAAATTATTCTTCTTCTTTCGATATTTGTTGGTAACACTGAAAAACAAGAAATTCATAGTAACTGTAACCGTTACTTCTAATTAGAATTGTTTGAGTTTTATGCATGTGCGTCAAAACACAAAAATATTACGATAATATTATAAATTTCTTATCTTTTTCAGCTGCCAAAAGGTATAAGTCCTAAAATTTTTAAGATGCTGTCATTATTTCAATAAATACTTACGTTTTTATTTACACATCCTGTACATATCTTGTTTTTTTTGCAGAGTTTACACCTCGAAAAAAAACTTTATACACTTTTCTAATTAAATTAATAAACCAAGAATTTTAAAAACTAATGTATCAAAAAACATTAATTTTCTCAATTTTTGTGTTTGGGACTTAACCGCATTGGCTTCTGAGCGGCTCATATAGGTCTCTTGCCCAGTGCTTCTCAAATGTTGGGATCTCGGTTTGATATTTATTAAATAATGAATTTCTAAGTCAACTGCAATTCGGTTTTCCTTTTGTTAATCATTTTCATTTCATATTTTGCATATTTAGATCCAGTCCAACACTGAGAAGAATAGATAACTTAACGATTACTTATTTATTTATTTTTGTTGCTGAAGTTAGGAGAGGAGAGGTGCCATTTCAGGTGTTGTCCTCGTCACTTAAATGAGATTCAAAATTACGGGGTCCATCGTCAATAGCCCTCGTATTGCTTCTAGTGCGACCATTAATAAAACCAATCAATCGATTTATTTGTTTTTTTACGGGTGTTTACGAGTACCTCACATTCTGCCCTATTCAAAGATCCATTAGACTGTACCTTAGGATATTTCTAACAAAAGTCTGAAGCAGATTAACCAAATTTGACTTTTGAGCCAAATAGTCACTATCACTCACTGACTCACTCATCCTTAATGCGATATAATTTTCTTCATCCGCTAGAATAACCAAGCGTGAAGAACACAAGTATATATTTCTTAAAAATCTTATTTACATTATTTACTATCTGCATATAGAAAATGGCCAATTTTCTGATGATTCCGCATCTATTTTAATCGGATAAGTGGACAACAATAAGTGAAGCGTCGCTTGCTTCTTGTTTCACTATTAAAAGATTAAAATAAAGTTGTCGACCGGAAAATTTATCCTCAAACGAATCGTATTCCCTTAGTAACTCTTAGAAACCACGTAGATTTTTTCCCCGCCATACGAAGAATAAAAAAAAGTATAAGCTTTGTTTCTACTGTTTCAAATTTACAATATTAAAGGAATTATAAAATTTTAATTATTTATATGTCTGTTTATATCTTTAGAGTAAGAAAAGTGTAGATGTAGCGTTAATTCAACGACCTATAAACGTAAAGCTAAAATTTATTTTTGCGAAGCATCAGAACTAAGCGCTTTTCATTTTTCATTTCAGCACTAATTTTTAAAGCCTCTCTCTCACTCAACCTTTTCAAGAAATGGAGTTAACTCAGTTTTTTAATGTGTTGTAATAGTAAATTTTCTCATAATTTCATTCCCCTCTTTGGTTATTTTTTTTGGTAGGTACAGACCTAATTATCCCAAGGCACCCAAGTGAACTTTCTTTCCCTTGGCGTTCGCTGTCTTTGGTTAATTCGGGTAACGTATCCCTTGGGATACCCAAGAGATACTTCTTTATTTTCGACCCTTCTACTTGTTGGACAAATTATATCTTTTTTTCCCCTCCAGTTTTTCAAACGTCCAGATAACAGTTACACTTAAATGCAAAATAACCATCTATGACTCCTGCGCCGTTATCTCCACCAACACTTACACTCTTTAGTGATTAGGTTTTATTAACGTCGTACTAGAATGACGCGTGATTGAGTGTTATTCTAGAGCGACGTTAATGAAACTAATTCAATCTAATGCATCTATACAGGGTTAACAAAAATGAATGACCGTTTTTTTTTAAAAAAATTATATTTTCGAACTATTGCACGTATTACAATAAGTGATACATGAAATTAAATAGAAATATACAAAGTTTTTTTCTCTTCCACCGTCGATTATCATCTCGGAAAAAATCGTGGAGAGGGTGAGACAGAGTTTTGTTCGAAGTCCACGGAAGTCTACGACAGCTGCGCCCGGGAATTTGGAAACCTCCAGAAAACAGTATGGAAAATGTTACCAATTAAAAATTAAATTTCAAGCCGCATCATTACAATTGGCACAACATTTAACAGCGGATGGCAAAATTCGTCGATTTGACTTTTGTGTTTGCGTGCACGAAAAATTAAAAAAAAAAAAAAAAAAGATTTCGCAAATAAATTTATTTTCTCAGACGAAGCAACCTTCCATTTATCAGGAACTGTCAATCGCCTTAAAAAGTGTGGGAAACGGAAATTCCCCATAAAATTGTGCGGTTGCGAAGAGATTTGCCAAAAATGAGTTCATTTTGCTATGTCACAAAGTCTTGGCCTTTTATATTCTTCGGCTGAAAAGCGGTAACAGGTAGCAATTAACTTGACATGTTGCAAATTTGTTTATTTCCACAACTGCATAGCATAAATTTTGTGTTTCAAGCCCTGGCTTATTGGTTTTTGCAAGAACGAGAAGTATCCACCCGATGGATGAGGGGTGCAGGTGACAGGAATTTGCCCTTAATCAAATGGTCACCAAGATCCCCGAACCTTACCCGCCATTTGATTTATTTTGATGAAGTTATGTCAATTTTTAATTGTCCTGATATTAAATATTTAATTTTCTCGCTTAAAAAAAAGGACAAAATGGATTGAGCATATATAAACTACATTAAAAAAAACTTTATTTAAATTTTTTATTTCGAGCGTGTATGCTTCCTTCGTGTACACTCGATATTACATTTTTTTGTGTGTTATTGAATAATGCTAATAACGAACTATATGAGTCGATATTTAGTCAATTAGTTTCTTTATTTTCCCAGTTTTCTAAAAATTATGACTGTTGCCTCGTCGTCCTAAGAGGTAATTTCGTAAATAAAGCGATACAATTATTATTTTTTTAAATTTCGTGATCCAAGTCCTTGAAGTTTGATTTTTGTTTTTTTCTTTTATTTTACTAGTTCATAATATATTGTGTGACAGAAAAAAAAATCTACCTAACCCCCTTCCTCTCTCCACTTCTCTTTAGAATTCACATTTCTCTCTGAACTGTTTAACATATTTTACATTTACAACGAGCGAAAGATATGGAGTATGCAGTAGTTTCCAATTCGTTTTGCATTTTGAGTTCCATCACCTCTAAACGCTACAGGAGGCCATTCTCCAATTCCAGCCATTACTACAAGCGTCTTTTACCGTGTTATGCACGTTCAATTGAAGATGCGATTCAGACCAGTCGTCGAACCACCTCACATGTAAAATTCAAATAAAGCTTGATTTGGCATGAAATTTATGCACAAGTTCCAACTAGCTGGCGGCATTGGATAGGCAGGAGGGCAATTTCCAACAGAGAGGTTTCTTTCTTTGGAAGGGGGGGGGAGTGCATACATTTTCAAGTAGATTGCTCTCTAACACACGCCTGTAATAAAATTACCATTACTGGAAGAAGGGGGGGGATTGAAAAAAAGTTTTATTTAATGAGGGATGATGTTTCGAACAAATTAGATTTAGAACCCCAAGATTCAGGATTGTGTTTTAAGTAAGCAAGTGTTTTAGGTGCGACTTCGGGATTTAGATAGATACCCTGCAGCGCCATTACTTTTAACTTATTATAATTATGGTGAAACAGACTGGGGTTTCCGAAGTTCAAAGCTCGGGTTTTTAGTATTATGGTGCTTTTTTTTGTGTGCAAAGTAGACCCATTTACATAAGACACTATTTGGTATAGTGCATTTAAAATGGTCATAATTTCGGGTTATGAGAAATTACGTTTGATAAACGAGTAGGTCTTGATTTAAAAATTTGGTTCGTAATCAATACTTTTCCATAAAATTCTAAGTTAATTACCGAAAGAAAAAAATGAGATTTTCAGTTAAGAGTTTATGATGAATTAAATTGCAGTGGGGCGAAATGTTTGCCCTTCCATCAATCTGATATGGAAAAAAAAAACCGTTGACAATAATAATTTCTCTACCTGTAAAATAACTGAGTTGCAGAAATTAATACTATTTGTAGCGACTCCCTTCTACAGCAGCGCCAGAGGTTAAAATGCCTTATTAACTAGCCTGATTAGATGTCTTTTTAGCCTAGTCGGTTAGGGAATGACAAAATGCGATCTAGTTCCTGGGTTCGATTCAACGCTGCCGCTTCGCGACCGCCGCACTATTTCTGTACATTAACCTGTTTGAATACATTTATTCAATATTGTGTGCACACGTTTATGTATTTAATATAAAATAATATTCAACAGAATTACGAAATAAACATGTGTACAAAACTAATAATAAATTATAGCAAAAATAAATTAAATTCGGAATATATAAGTAAATTTAGTTTAAAATGCCATTATTACCAAGTTAATAAATAAACTTATTGTAAATATATATAGTTGGATAAAAGCAAGACAATAAAGTTAAAATAAAGAGATTAAACTGAAAATTAAAGACAAAATGTCAAATTTTTTTTAAAGTCATTGAAATGTGGTGCACATGCATAATAACCATGCATATAACCAGTAATACATAATAACCATACATATAATCTAATAATAAACTACGTAATAATTGCTTGTAATATGAAATTTATTTATTTTAGATGTGAAAAAGAATAGTAACTTAAATAAATACAAGCAAAATAAACTAATAATGCTTAAAAGTACGTAATAAACATGTATGTAAGTTACCAATCTAGCAAAGATAAATCCACTCATAAAATTAAAATGTAGTTCAAACTCGCAAATTAAAATATATATTATTTCTACATTGGTGAAATATAAAGTTATTAAAACAAAGAAAGCAGCAATTAAGAAAAATGAGACGGGCGATTCAAAATAATGATGTAAAGCTAAAATATAAGGGAGACGAAAAGGAAATAAACTAATTTAAAGTGACACTTCTGGCTTTGGACAGAAATACATGGAAATAACAGTACCATGAATACAGCTATCCCATTCAGTATTTTTCCTTTATAACAAAATGGTAAAAACCAAATTCAAAACTAAAGCCCCAATTAAAATAAATAAATAGAATAACTAAAAATATATATAAAAAAATTAGCAAAAAGATCCAAAAACTATTTTAGACGAATTAAAATAATCAATTCAACATCTTATATACACAATCTAATGTCATAGAATATAGCTATGAAACTTTTACCTACCTCATTCTATTGTGCTCATCAAAACCTGCTACTTCTGAAAACGGTGCTTGATATGCAATTTACCACCCCCTTTCTATTTGATCGATTTTTAGGAATAATAATAATAATAATAATAAAAAGCTTTGTTTTGAGTTTTTTCAGACTGTCGGTTTAATAAGCCCACTAACTTATGCAATTTTTCCTTTTTAATGACAAATTGTTTTTTTTAAAAAAAAAAAACTTTATATGTTAAAATAAAGAATCGTTTACCTACTGTATCTTCATATTTGATTCAACAGCCCAGGGTGGGCCAAGGCCTCCTTTTGAAAATTCATTCAAGCTAGCTTGCCTCCTCTCCTCAATTACCTAAAAATCCGATTCAACAGAATCAAGCTAGCTTTGGTTTTCCTTTCTTCCGCCTAATAAAGGGATTTGCAACAAAAATCTTCTTTTCCGGATATTTCTCATCCATTCTAACAGAATGAGAAGCCCACTTCATTCGTTTCACTTTATTGCCTATTGTACTAGTATACTTATGAATTTTATGGTCGCAGTTTGAGTAAAGATATGAGCCAGGCCTACAATAATTCATATTTATTCTAGAATTTTTTTTAAAATTTAGCGTAGTCTTGTTTAATAAAAAAAAAAAGTCAACCTATTTTTTAGCCTTTTCTATTTTTACATTTTTAAAACCTTTCATTGTTTCTTTTTTTTTTTTTTAGATAATTCTCGCATGCATTATTCAAAATGTTTATTCAAACTGAAGAAATATACTAACACACCCTCACGCAATGAAAATCACTTTTAAGCCTTCTTTTCTAGGATTAGTCATCATGACATTTGTCCATTCCGTATCTCCTTGCAATTACTCTTTATTTTTTTTATAAACTGCCAGTTACGGTATGATTCTTTCAAGTAGACAATATTTCTTCAATCATTTTTAGCGCAAAAATTTTACGACTCGATTGGGAGAGCTAAAAACACTTTCTTTCACAGCTGAAGGATATTTCTGGATGTCCAAACGGTCTGAACGATGACAAATAGGCTTTGCTCTACATCTTCCAGTTTCCTCTCTCTCTCTCCTCTCCGGATACCACTGCGGGGGTTGCCGACTCTGCGGGGGAGTGGGCCTGATTTATGGACAGGCCTGAATAACTGGCCCCTGCGGGTTGGAGAATGTTATTAATTGCTTCTGCCTGCCACGTCCATTCACCTTGCAGAGTGACTGGAGCTGGTGGTTTTGTAAGGGATGTCTTTTGCACCTGTTTTTATTTTTAAAAGCGGGGATCCGGGGTAGACGTGTGACCGATAAACACAGTACATGCCCTGGGGAGGCAGCTGGGAAAAAGAAAGTTTTTAAATTCCCTTTCAACAGAAGCTGTTGGATGAAATCTTCCCTTGTCTCTTAACGTTATTGTAAATTAATTTTTAAATCGTTTTTTTTTTAATGTTGAGAATCTCTTATCTTTAAAATGGGTATATTTTTTATTGGGGCGAGTATATTTTTGAATCCGTAATTTTTCGTTTGTGGATAAACTAAAATCCATTTGTTAAAAATAATATCAATTTAAGTGAAAAACATGTCATTATTTACATCATATTTGTAAGTGAGTGAGTGACTATACATAGACTTATGCATTAAATTACAATGCATATATTCAAAAGTAGGTGTGGATTGGTATAAAAGTAATATTGTGAAAAATCATTAATCTGAAATTTCTCTTTAACTATTGAATGAAATAGTGAGTATTTGCCATGGTAATATTCAGAAACTTTTTTTTTTTTTTTTCAAAATATTTTCCGCAATTTTTGTAGTATCCTATTCGTACAGAAAAAAAAGATTGTAAAATTTTTTTAGTTATTAATTTTGAGTTAAATACTCGTAGAGTACTTGTGATTTCTCCCCTCTATTTTTGCCTGAACATTTTTAGTTAAAATTCTTAAAATTTTGTAATGAAAAAATGGACAATTTTTATCTGCAATTAAATTAATTGTGTTACTATATTAAGAATATGGAAAGCCCATACTGGCTGAAAAAAAATATACATATATATATATTGGTTGCATTGTGCTTTATTTAAGAAATATTGATAAACATTTAAATGAGTGTTTGTTGAGATTTTGAAATTTTCTGTAAAATACAAGTTTGAAAAGCTATAAAGCCAATATTCTTAAAACTTAATAATTTCTCTTAAAACTTTTTATTTATCTATGCTGCATTGGAGTATTTAAGGCTTTTAATGCAAAACACACACACATTTCAGTGACTTGATAATATTCGCAAAACAATACTAATCCGATTTTTTTCTAAACTTTTTTTTTTTTGTTAATATTGAAAATATGACAAATTATTTTGAATATTTTTTCACTTGACTTGTTATTTATTTTGGTGATGAATATTTAATGAAATAATGACGACCATTTTTGTTGGAAAAGGTTGAGTTTCTTGAATAAATAAGTTGTTTTTATTTTCTTGACTTGCTTCTTTGAGCATTTATTTAAGGATTTCAGGGTGCCAGCTCAGGTGTCGTCCTCGTCACTTGACCGTGGTTCAAAATTGCGAGGTCCGTCGACAATAGCCCTCGTGTTGCTTTTAGTGCGACGTTAATAAAAATTTAACTAAACTTAAGGCTTTCAGACATCTGTTTCATGGACAGACCAAATCATTCAGAATTATTCAAAAACCAATTAGCCATCTCCTATCATTTTAAATCCGGTCGGTCAGATAAATAAAAAAAACTTTTGAATTACTTGTTAGGAATTTTATCCTCGAGCGCCACCTTTGTGATAGAAAAAGAACCCCTATCCTTCATCGTTCAACAAGGGAACAATGGATACTAGATCGTCTTTTCTTCTCGGCATTTTTTAACTCTTCGTTGAATGGAGGGTAAGAAATGTATGAATAGAATTGTACTTTCCTCGGGTTCCCCTGTTGTGTCTAAATTCCAGAGACAGATGCCTGTGCGTCAGAAGATATAAATGAGATTTAATACGTCTTGTAATGGATGACTATTGCTGTTGTGCTTGGAATTCTTTAAGCATGCAAAATGAGATTAAATATCTATCGTCTGATGTTTGACGCAATGAAATAAAACTGGTGAAACTACTTTGTGGAAGGGAATATTGATCGACATTCTTTAAACTTTGTGTTAACCCCCCCTTCCCAATCGTCTTTTGTTTCTTAAAATATTAGGTTTATTAATATTTTTTAAATTATTATTTTTAAAGGGTCAAAACATTCTAGCATTTTTGCTCTTATCTTTCTTTTCTTTTGGTCATTTTTGAGAATTCTGGTTTTATATATATATATATATATATATATATATATATATATATATATATATATATATATATAATTTGACATTATTTGTCACGGATAATAAGTACAATTCTTAATTGTGAACTTAATTATTCATGACAAATAATGAGAATAGAAGCGAGAATTAATAGTGTTTCTAAAAATTGCAGTATGATGGAATTTATTTTTAATCGTACATAATCCAAACACATCCAATATACCATTCAAAAGACACTAAATATATTAAGTTTTTTTCCCTCCACAAAACTTCTAGTTTTTACTCAATTGAACTTCTAAGATGTGCTTTTAACTTCGAAACCTGTCAAATCGACGTTGTATTTTTCATTATTGTCTTCTTTTTCCAAAAAAATTAAATATTTGTTTCGAATTTTAATATCCTAGTTCTTCTTGTAACTGGCCAAATCTTTTATGTCGCAAAGAATTTTTGAGTATATCCAGTTTCAGATATTGTTGAAAAAGCGTTACATATTTTTTTAAAAAAATTTGGATGTTTTTTTTCCTACACAGAATTTATGAATTCTTAAGTTTAAAAATGTTTTTGACTTGTTAATGATATATTTGACTGTCATAAAACACTAAAAGGAACTACTTCCAGTTGTGATTGTGACATAAGAAAAATAAAGTAAGATAGATTAGATAAAAGAGAATTTATTAAAGATGAAAAATATAATATTAATATATTAATATTCCTTTTTCCTCCTATTGAATTTTATTAATTCGTGTTTAATATTGTATTACATTCTGTATGTATTGAGTGAAAATTTTTATTTACTAAACGGGTTTGAAATATCTCTAATAAAACTCTGATAATTTATACAAAATTAAAAAGGTTGCTAATTTCTTTCTGCTTGAAAGACTTCTTTCCAATACTGGCTCAGTTTATGAAATAATGAAAACAAAATATCAAATGAAAACTCGATCAGTGACATACATAAAAGGAATATCATGGGGTCCCTCTCCCCAGTTGACATGAAGCAGCCTTTTAAAGTATTGTTTAAGCATTGTTTCCCATCTACGACTCAATAATTAAAAATATCTAGGAAACCCCTTCCACCCCCCTTTACACACTTAAGAGATTCTGCGTACGGTGCTGACTTAGAAATAATAATTTTATATTCGAAAAAACGACAAACAAAGTTTTAAATTTATATATATATTTTTCTTTTCAGCATCCTTACCCATCAGAAGATCAAAAGAAACAACTAGCACAAGACACTGGTTTAACTATTCTGCAAGTCAATAACTGGTAATTATTTTGTCCGCCTACTTCTTCTCTTTGAAATTATATGTGTAATAATTAAGAAAGTATTTGAAAGGAAGTGTTTAATTTGAATGGTGTTTCTTACTGAGTTTTATGTACAAGGTGGTTATAATTAAAGTGACCCTATTCAGACCCCTCTTGAATCCGTTCTACTTATTGAATTTTGATGAAACTTAGTTTATTCGTTATATGGACCATGGGGAAACTATTTCTGTAGTAAAAATATTGTTCAAATTTTGACCACCAGGGAGAATTGTGGCACCTAAAGGACAAAAAAATCTGTCATAATCATTAAAGTTTATTGAATTACAGAATGTGCTCAACTTGTGCTCCATTGGCATCAATTACGTGTTGAAAGCGCATTATAGCGTGTTCAATGTTAGCGCGAATAAAATCTCGAATGATTTCAGCAACATAGCATATAATGCTGGCTTTCAACTCAAATAAAGTCCTAATTCATCCTCCTTAAACATGTCTTTCAGGAATCCCCACAAGCAGAAATCACAAGGATTTAAGTCGAATGTACAAAAAGGCCAGGCATCCGAAAAAGCTCTGTATATTACACGATTCTCGCCAAATTTACCTCGAAGCAGTTATTTGACTTGGCGCTCAATGTGAGGAGTTGCTCCATCTTGCATAAAGATAGTGGTTTGCAAACATTATCGTTCCTGTAAAGCAGGAATGATCTGCTGTTGAAGGAGTTCACTGAACCATGCATTCGGGATAGAGCACGTTTTAGGACCTTGAGGAGTGAGAGATTCAACGAAAAATGGTCCCTGAATAAAATCCTCTGTAAAACCACACCATGTAGTCGCTTAATCAAAATCGAGTAGCTGTTGGTGTTGGACATTAGAAGGTGAAGCACTCCGTATATGGCATTTTTGATTATTCACAGCTCCATCTAAAGAAAAGTGTGCCTCATTTGACTACAGAATTTTCCAAGGCCATGCGTCATCAACTGCCATTTCCATCAAAAATCGGCAAGCAAAATCAGAGCGTGTTTGGTGGTCTTAAGGTTGCAGCATTTGCACTAAGTGGATCTTATACGGTTATCATTTCAAAATAGATTGCAGAATTTTTCGTACTGTCGATCACGGAATCGCCAACTCTCGTAACACTGATAGAACATTTGCTGAAGAATAGCTGGAACTGGATGCTCTTTCAACCACAGAAGTAGCCACTTATTTGACAGTTTTGTTCGCAACCGGTTTCCGCCCTCTTCCTGGCTGTACACTTAAGTCCCTAGTCTCTTCAAATTTCATAATAATCTTCAAACAATTCTTAGACAAGGAAATTTTTCGCAATTCCTGTAAACGTCCGATATTCACGCAGTGAAGCTAAGTCATTGCTATCGTTCTGAAAAACAATTTGATCCATGTGGTGACCGGGTATGACAGAATAGTCCCACTGAAGTTCATGTATGTCGTAAGAGGCGATTAAAATGGTACCCAGCGTCTAGAGGTATAGCTGGGCACCCTGCCTCTGGGGATTATATCAGGGGAACTCAGAGTCTCGCCTTCTTTAGGTAAGTACGGGCATCATGACCCCAAGGCACTCTATTGATCTTTTTTCTGTCCTATGGAGTTTATTGTCTTTGGTAAACACTGGTGACGCACCTCCAGGTTACCCTGGCGATCCTTTGCTATTTTCGACCCTCCTTCTTGTCAACCAATTGTTGTCTTTTTTTTTCTCAATTCTTTCACATCTAAACCACAATTAAATCTTGTTTGGCGTAGCATAGCCATATCTGGCTCTTGTGCCAATAACTTTCACATCCACTCACTCACTGAAAAACAATTTTACCAGTTAAGCCTGGTCTTTCTCCTGTAAGGGCATGATTAACGATGACGAAGGCACGCAAAAGGATTTTCTGGCTCGCACTTACGCAAGCTGCGCTTTCGTCGATCGTCTAGGCCGCGAAGAACGACCTTCAAGCTCGTATCATAGTTCTTGTAGTGAAGGCTTGTCATATATCGAAGAAATGTTTTCCCCATGGTCCATATAACGTAACATATATACCAAGTTTCATCAAAATTCGATGGGCAGAATGGGTTCCACAGAGGGTCTAATTGCGCGAACTGAAAAAAAGTTGGGATCCGCTGTTGTAGTATGTTTCATGCCTAGAATTTAGAAACCAAAATGCGCAGTTGAATCCTTGGTTAATTCAAATTGTCTTTCTTTCCTTTTAAAACTAAATTAAATTAATATAATATTAATTTAAATAAATTTTTTAACCATATTTAGTTTATGATTCTGAATGTATTAATTTTGCCTTTGCAAATATGAAATTCGTCAGAGCCACACTTTTTCAGAAGATATAACATTTTTGATCATTTGACTATGAATATTTATTTGAGATCAGTTCATATATTTTTCAGCTGATAGAAAGCCTTTGTTTTTGAACTGCAGAATTGTTTGATATAGAGTAACATTCATCGAAAGCTGATTTAGTTCATGGACCTCTCTGCCTATCTTTTATACCCAAAGTTTGCTCCATCTCTTGCGGTCATATTAGCCGAGTAATAGTCGCGAGTTTTTTGCGGTTTCCGCTGTAAACCTCTCGTGTAGAGGGGTCCACGTTGAGATAGTGTGGATATCTGGGGAGTGAGGTGCTAGCTCAAGTGTCGTTCTCAACGTTTGATTGTGACTCAAAATTACCTAGTCCATCACCAACAATCCTCGTGTTGGACGCTACTCCTCTTTATGTTGTGCTTTTTTATGCGTTCATCAAATTCAAATATTTTTTCTTATATATATATATATATATATATATATATATTCCCTTTTTACATGTTTAATAACTGTTTGAACGAATTCCAACCTTATTATAGGTTTAACTCTCTTGTTTAAGACATATAAACTTAAAGCTAGACTTTTTTGAAGAGTTTTTTTTCCCTCGTTTTTTATAAATGTTGGTATTTAATCTACTTGATTGAAGTAAAATTTGCACACCTTTAAAAAGTTACATTCTGGGAAGTCTACATTTGAACAAGTTGTTTTTATTGTTGATTTTCTCACAATAGCGATACATTTTAATGAAATTTAATATTCCCCCCCCCCAACACGTTTTTGTTGAAAATAGCTTACTGTTTAGTATTTCTTCAATGGAACTGTAGTTTTAAAATCTTCCAATTTTTTAAAAATGGTAATCAAAATTTATTTTATATCTGAAGTTTATTTTAAATCATAATCACTAGTTCCGGGAGGTGAATAAGTGTACGAGTTGTTTTGATTCTGTGAGAGATAGGAATAAATGTTCCAAGATGAAGGGGAGAAGCAATCCACATAAGGAAGTAGACGTTCAAAACAGATTACACAGAATTGATTAGCCATTAGACTCTTTCATTTCCTACGGATATTCTTTCGTCCTCTTTCCCCGAAATATGTCGTCCCATAATTGTAATGAATGTTCATCATAAATTACGTTGTTAGGAAGCAATACTTTACCAAGGACAGTTTTCTCGGCTTCGTTTACTGCTGGTATCAACGCATTCAGTTCTTCTTCTTGGAGAAAGAGATTCACGATTAAAATCTTTTGAATGTGAAAGTGAAGAATATTTGATTTCAGAAAAATAAATTTTAATTGTTTGAGTGTTTTTTTTTTTAAAAATGTATGTATCACTTTTAAAGATGCTGATTTCTTATTTTAAGAAAGGTAGTTTTAACGTCCTTGAATAAATTTGCGTTTTATTAATAACTTGAATATTAATGATTCCGTTAATATAACAAAAGTTAAACAAAAAAATTAGTTTATTATTGTTATTAAATTTTACTTAAAAAAAAAAAAGAATCTAATGTAATCTAATTTTTCCTTTAGTGAAAATCTCAGACACATTTTTTTTTTGGACCATAACCCCGAAATTTGAGACATTTTAAAAAATACTACTTATTTTAGTAAATTTACTTTTTTATCTGTAAGAGGAGAAAAAAGATAGGATTCAGAAGATGTCAAAAAAGGATTAAACTGAATAAAATTATTTGAAAAATATTTATATTTTTGGATTTCTATTTATTTAAAGTAATTTTTATTTATAGATTAGAATGATATGCAATATAAATTTTTAAAATTATATTTAGCGAGCAATAGTTTTTATTTTTTTTATGAGAAGTTAAAATAACACATTCTAGCTATATACAGTATATCTTCAATCTCGGCATTATCACTCATCTGGTCAATATCACCGTACGTACTACTTTCGTTTGAACTATTGCTGTGACTCTTTTCAAAAACCACTTCGTCTTCGGTACCATCTATCTTTTCAGAGATTCACTTTTTGTAGTAAATATGGGAATCATGACCTTGAGATAACCTAGTGATGTTTTTCTTTCCTATTGGGTTCACTATCTTTGTTAAAAAGGGTGACGCGCCCCCGGGATTCCCAAGCGACCCTTATATATTTTCGATCCCTCTTATCAATCAATTTTTTTTCTTCCTTTTTTCCTTTCTAGACTACCGATTGAAAATGTTTGGCGCGGCTTGACCAGATTTGGTTCTTGAGACGTATCTACGGTAGCCTAGTGGTCATGGTTTCGGATTCGTGACCGCCGGTTATCGTCGAGTCGTGGGTTCGAGCCTTGGTGCCACTAAAGATCCGCTGTGTATTCCGTGCTGATGCACGTTAAATCTGTCGAAGTCCAAAGTTCTCCCGATGGCGTAATGTGGAAGTTAGGAGAGGGGGGAGTGCCAGCTCAGGTGTCGTCCTCGTCACTTAACCAAGATTCAAAATTACGAGGTCCGTCGCCAACAGCCCTGGTGTTGCTTCTAGTGCGACATTAATAAAAATTAAACTTGTTTCCTGTGACATAAACCCTCTCTATAACTTTTACTCAGTACCATCTATTGCATCACATATCCAAGATTTCTTAAATAATCTTCTCTCCATCTATAGCTTCCTATGAATTGTTCACGCAGGTACTAACTAACCTCTGAAATGTTTGTCCCTTTTGTACGTCATATTGCTGTAACATCTGGATTTGGCTTTGCTATCCATTTATTCATGTTTTAATAACACCGCGTGTCAGCAATTGAACTTCTCTTATAGCCTTGATTCAGATTATTCATAATAAATGTACCTTCGGACCATAAGGGAAAAAGTATTCTAATTTAACTTCGATTTTTCTGTATTGCCTTTTGGTGCGAAAGATACAGTTTTTCTACAGTGTTGGAGCATAGTTTCCTTAACTTGGCCTGTCGTCTCCTTTTCAGGGGAAAAACAGACAGCGATTCCCTATCTTGAAATAAATATAATTGTGAGTTTTCAGTTGATTAAAAATATTTAAAAATATTCTGAAAATCAGAAAGCGAAAGAAATCACTCAAATAAAATCCTTTTTCCCATTCTTTCGAATGCATTTTATGCTATGCCATTAAAAGAAAAAATCTAATTGTGAGAAGAAATGAAACTCCATAGGATTAACATTACGTTTTTATATTCGAGGTGACGTGTCAATGGAAGTCTTAATCTTGTCAACACCCGTGCAACCTTGTAAATGTGAGCTTTGTTGATCGAACCGAAACATATACGTACTCTGATGGTTGTTCTGTGCACACTGCGATTCTTTCACGTATTAGTGGAGGAGACTTTGGGAACAAATCTACAAAGTACCAATACCTATTTTTAATGAGGACTGATCTTGTTTGAAAGAACTTACGAACTATTTGTTGAAACATGTGTTTGATTATTTTTAGTATTAATTTAGCTTTTTAGCGAGTTCTTGAGAGTATTTTACGAGGGAAGGCGGAGGTCCTCGAAGCCCCCTAAGATATTTTCAATGCCCACTGATAGGCAATACCCACTCCTTTAGGAATCACTGTTGTAGGGCAAATTGTTTTTGAAGATATAAATGGTTGGAATTGTAACCATTATATTATACGAATTATATGAATTTAGTTATAACCATTATAGAATATGAATGCCATTAACGTTTCATATTACTCCTTATTGTATGTTATGTACATATAATCTGTAGCCCTTACAGATAGAGTAATAAAACTTCAAATTACCTTCATTTTATACGAGACGAGCTATTTAATTGAAAATACTTTTTTGATTGAGTATTTCATATATTTTGTTTTCAATTCACTGTTGTAACTAGAGGAGTTGGAAAAAAGAAGTGTCTTTGAATAACACGTAAAAGAAAGAATTAACATGAATATTAAGAATGTTAATGATTATTTTAAATTCCGTTGAAGTCAGAAATAAAGAATACTTGTCAATCTTGTTTTAGAGATAAAACAAGATTGACAAGTGTAAATTGAAAGTGATAGTATAAACATATTTTTCAAGATAAATTTCAATTATATATATATATATGCTAATATAAGATACATACTTTACCGCAATATGTCTAAATGCAAGAACCTTTCCCCACATGATTTCATATTAATATGGATATTAAATTAGATGACAATCCACTTGTTAGATTTTATCAGCCTCTTCTCAAACTTTATACGCTTGGCGAAACTTTTAATATCACCCCAATCTACATTCAGAACACTTAAACGAGGAGAAATTCGGCTACACTTTTCAAATTAGTTTCCAAATATTCTCATTTGTTGAAATTTCACTTTTTATATTCTCGCCATTATATTTTTATCTGCTCGAGCATCCTAACTTGATCATTAACTTTAAACGTGTTGCGGGAAACTGCTAATGAACTTCACTGCGCAACGTTCACGGGTGGAGGAACAATTGAGTTATGTGACACTTATTTCCCAAATTGCGTTTTTTCGTGAAATTTGTTGGCCGAGGAAAAGTGTCGAATTACGTTGAGTCGAAAGAGGTGGGATCATTTACTGCCAATCACTCCAAACGAGGAGTAGCTCTTGCGCCTCAGTACCGTCGCAGTTACCTTTCGAAGGCGGGATAACTGGTATGAATGGGCAAAAGGGTTTAGTTTTGGAACGAGTGCCGTATTTGGCGCGTACTTAGACTTTGGCGAGAAATTGTTCGGAATGATTCTTTTTCCTAAAAGCGAAGTGGATTTTCAAAATTAATTTCCCGTGTTCAATTCAATTCAATTTAATTTTCCTTAAGATATTGTCATGATTTCTTTTTTTCTGTGTAATAAAGAATTTCCTCTAATTTTATTTCAATATCCTACTCTTGAGTTTTGAGGTTTTGTGACACAAAATATTATAAGCTTTCTGTAAGTTTCTAAATTTATGTTAAAGTTTCTGAGCATTTAATCCTACCTTAAGTTTCATTTTTGAAAAATAGGAAAATTTCGCAATCTCTATATTCTTTTTTTTTTTTTTTTTTATTAACTATAATCGTTTTGCAATTTAGATATATTTTTAGGCTAATAGACAGTTGACTTATTATTATTGACTTATTATGACTTATTAGTCTATAAAAATAAATTGCATCAAATTCATGAATTTTTTTCTCTAAAACGAACACATTTAAACTGTAATTCATTAATGCCCCAAAATGAATTTTAGTATCTATGAATTTTTAAAGAGAATGATGCGGTGTGAAAATTAAATGCGAGTAGACAGTTAAGAATTGTAAAACAAAATTAATTTTGAGATTTAATGAATGGAAACTAATTAATAATATTTGGTTATTTATTGGCGTAAAAATTAAAATAAATCGTTTGAAGCAATGCTACAGAAGTATCATAGCATTCGAATTCGAATTCAACACTGATTGTAGGTTCAAAATGTTCATCATATGAATTTATTCGCATAAACCTTTCGGAAAATACAGTAAGTAGACATCTTCAAAGTTCAGAGAAGATTAACTCGAAAAATCCCACCTGATGGATTCAAACGTTTGAAATAAATCAAAAGAAAGGATATCGGAATGATTTTGGTTTTGATACATTTAGATGAAAGGGCAACATCGGAATGAAGTTTGGCTTATGACCGACAAATTACGAGTCTCCATTTTAAAAATATTGCCGACGGATTAATGTAGATTTGCAAAATCGTCTACCTCATATGTCAATAATTCAAAATCCATTCAGATTTCCATAATAGGAATCGAATCGTTGCCAAAAAGAAAAGCTAAATTTTATTTAATGATTTGTCTAAATCAGCTCTGAAGTAGAAAGTTAATTATATTTAAAGATCACCCCCTGTTAAATGATTGATACTTGCCTGTCAAATGTTACTCTTGGGACTGCAGAGCGTATCTCTATCACTTGAAGTGAAGTGCAAAGCGATGTTCGAGGTCGTTAAGGCTGTTTCCGTTTAATGTTACAGAACAAATCTTCCAAAAAAAAAAAAATTCTTCCTGAAAAATGTTTCAGTTTTAATATAAGCTATTGTGATTACATAAGAGATGTTCCTTATATCCGTATCTTTTAAATTTAGAAGCATTTTATAAACCGACAATTTTTCACTTTAATTCATTAAAGTAAAAAAAAAAAAAATCCTATTTGACATTAAAGAATTAGGAATGAAATATCGAACACGTTTGCCGAAGAAAATCGATCAATTTAAACAAAAATAAACCGTACATTAAAATAAAATTGTTTTACTCCTTGTGCGTTAGGGAAATTAGAAAATGTAAGCCGTGGAAGTTTTTTTATTATTTTATTTTACTATTCGAATCTCTAAATATCAGTACGAATAATGTCTGATATTTTATCTGAGAGATAAACTGAAAAATGAGCTTCTCAAAAAACTATGAATTTCTCAAATCCCAGCTTCTCAAAAACTATTAATCAACCAAATATAATAATCAATCAATTCTTTTTAAAATGGTCTGATATGTTATTCTACTAAAGTATTCGATTTGAAAGCATTGCATAACAATAAAATGGCACAGCAACATAGAATATTCAATTAATTCAAATAATAATTTTCAGTCGGATTACATTGAATAATAAGTAATTTCATAAATATTTTAAAGTAATGAATTTGTACTAAATGTGTTTAACCGTTATGAAATAAATTTCATTTTTGTGTCAAAAGTATGACCGCACAATCATTATCGTTAAATTAGTTCCAAATAATAAATAAAAAATTTCCAAATGGAATTCAGATGGTTTATATTTATATCTTAGTTTTGACTTGGGAATAATCTATCCTATTTACAAAATTATTCATCAATCCAGAATAAAAAAAAATATTTAATTTTTAACTTATTTGCATAAGTTAATTTCTTGACAAAAATGAGTTGACATTAAGTTCTAGATCAAAATATCCAGAAACGGGCTGTTTGGTAGAATAGAAGAATTTTTGTATCAAATTCTGCATTAGCCTTTCTAATCTCAGTATATAGATATGTCTAAATCTCTCCGATAGAACTGAGATTTCTTTTATCAACAACATTCATAGCTTGTTCTTAAAACCAATCTAATGTATAAAAAAAATTATATGCTCATTGAATTTTGCTAACAATTGAATTCTGTTCTCAAAACTGCCTATCAAATTTATATCTAAATATTACTTTAATCGATAGCGAGGAAAATATAAATTAGATGATACTGTGCATAATGAACTTCTGAAAGCTTAAAGTGATAAATAATTTTTCTATCAAAAAAAACAAATTCAGAGTGCGATTTAAAGCTTTGGAAATATTAAAGAAAATATTAAAATGTTGTGTAGAAAATTTTCAATAATTTTTCTGTATCATATTTTTACAGTCACTCTTAAACGGAAATTCAAATGGATTGCAGAATTTAATATTTAAAATTATTTGTATGACTTAATAATTAAACTAATTTTTTTTTTATTTATAATTGGTTGAATTCAAATGCTTGCCTATTTGTTAAAAATTACTGCTTGCTATATCCTGCCAAATACGATTACTCGCCAATGGTGGAAACCCCTTTAAACACGTCTCCTAATCCGGCAGACTCGCGAGTCGAGGCTTT
Source organism: Nephila pilipes (assembly GCA_019974015.1). NCBI lineage: Eukaryota > Metazoa > Arthropoda > Arachnida > Araneae > Nephilidae > Nephila > Nephila pilipes. The sequence goes on along the minus strand of BMAW01065373.1, from coordinate 387,017 downwards.
TCGTGTGACAGCGACCATCAATCGCGATTTGCGTGGGGCTTAAGTCTCGAGGGAGAGCCCCGGCGCACAAAATCAATGGCGAGGCCCCTGCAATTACAGATTACGGGCATCGGCTGCAAATTATGAAAAATAACCCTCTGCCCCCTCTTTTTCCCGAGCGTGCCGTTAACTTAGCTTAACGTTGGTGTGGGTCGCGCATTAACGTAAGTGATTTCTAGCGTTGCCCTGGTTACAGTCGCCCCTTGCAGTGACAGGTAATTCGTCCTCCTAGGGCGCTCAGGCCTTTTTCCCCCTTTATTTTTTTTTCATCCCGCGTCTTGTACTAGAGTTTCTTTTCCAAAAATCTGCAGCTTAGTATAGGGCGTGTTTGTCCTTTGATGCGAAAATAACACTTTTTTTTCTTCTTTACCCATACTTTTTGTCTTTGAGAGATTTTTCTAGTTTTAAATTTTTACATAGTCTGAAAAGTGTCGCGAAAAGATTGGTCAGAGTGGGTATATCTAAATCGTGGTAGTAGTTTACTACTAGAAAAGCTGAATGATATAACAATTCCTTGAAAAATAATTAATATTCATTAAAACCTCAATCGTGGGCAAGGGTCTAGTTTGTTTAATTTTCTGGCATTATTTGAATTTAAAATTGTCAACAGATTATCTACGACGTAGTTTTTCGGTAGTATTGCAAGGTATACAATCATAGGTATTATTTATTTCTAAATTAAAAATCTTGTCTCTAATTTGAGGTATAAATATCGATATCGATTATCAACGCTGTTTATATAGATGCGTTCCTTTTACACTTTTCTTCCCACTTAATGGAAAACTTCAAATAAAAATTTTCAAAGTATTGATCATATTGCTCCTAATTTTGTCGGACAATTTATAGATCATTTATGGCTTTGTTTAAGGCTCCCGTCTACCGGCCTTTAAACCTGGGAAAAACTCACGAACGAATCATTAAAACAGGGGTAAAAGTATTTTTTAAAAAATAAGAGGAAAAATGTAATGCCGCAGCAGCCTTCATTATTTTTTGCTCTTTCAGATGCACTTTACTGCATTCAAATAGATCAAATAGTAAAGATTTGAGAGCAAAAGTATATAGGAATTCCATGCGATTAACATTACTTCCACGAAATCAAAATGGCCGGAAGCCTTAAGTCCTGTCTTTGAATCACAAAATTAAACTGTAAATTTAATAAATTTTCTGACTTGCACCATGTTGGATGCGGAACCTCAATAATATTTTATGCTTGCTAGCTGGATTGTCGAGTACTTAAATTCGCCCTTGTGATATTTCAGCTAGTTAGGATGTAGAGGAATTCTATATTTACTGATTTTAAAAAAAAAATCTTTTAATGATAATATATTTTTATTAGTCTTTTATCTTTCAATAAATACAATATTGCCGTCTCCTAATAAGGGACACCCACCGGATCAGACATATTGTCCCTTAAATGGAAATGTCTCTTCTAAAGGGTAACTACTAAAAATGTAATCTAATTAGAAATTCAGGTAGCATCAAGCGTTAAATAAATGATATAGTAATAAGTAAGATAAGCACCGGTATTTACTTGAATTTGAAATTAATGAAACATGAACATTCTTTATTAACAAAATTTAGTTATTGCAAAAAAGTATGACAGGAACAATAATTTGTACTTACAGAAATTTATTGAAAATAATTCGTTACACGGTTTTGCTTAAAAGTCTGTACATTGCAAGCATTTTTTTTTTTTTTTCATGAGGATATTAAAATCAGTAATGATGGGTAGAATGGGTACTTCAGCTAGTATGAAATAAACTATCCGCCTTTGAAATTAATTTCTCCCCTCCCTACACTATTAATATTCATAAACAAAGTAATTACGGGCGCAATAAAACTCGAATAGCCTTAAAATCCAAAATGTTGATGACCCTTCTTTCCCATTATTTTAAATATCATTCAAGTGTAACGAAAAAAATCTCTGTATTCATTTGTGAGAGAGAAACATTATTAATTAGCGTGGAAACCGGATGTTACACAAAGTTACAAAATCAAATTTCTTATAACTAATGAGGGTATGTAAGTAATAAAAGCACGACCTGTGTGTGTTTCTTTAGAAACAAGAAATTAATTACCTCAGTTATTATATTTATGATCTTGTTATGTTATAATTATGTTATGATTTTTCCAAATTTCATCTATTGTGTGTGTGTGTGTGGCCTGATGATAAATTTGGATTCAGAAATAAGTTACGTTTTTCTGCCGAGATGTTTTGGAGTCTGTTTAATGATATTGTGTTCATCCTTGTTTGTAAAGCTGCTTTTTTGTTGCTGGTAAAAAAAACGATTGGCTATAAATATTCGAACATTCTATTCATTGTAGTATAGTGCAACAAATAGGAAAGAGAAGTTTTTAAATTTAAAAACAAATTTAAAATTTCAAAATGATAGCTTAAAAAAGTAACTCTAGCTTCATGTAGAAATTAGTAATTTGCTGGCGAAGAAATGTTACCAAAAATATTCTAATATTCGTTATTATCGATTAATTTATCTAAAACATTGTATTAATTCTAAAATACAGGACAGCAACAATTGTGTGCAGTTTTTTTTAATTGATTTGTTTGTGTGATTAGGGTTATGAATTCCAAATGTTGTTTCGAAAGTGATCATTGTGAACATTCCTTCACAGAGTCTAAGGAAATCTTTAATCTCGCATTCGGCTTAGGGCTCTTGCCTATTGGCCATTTTGATTTCGTGGATTTAATGTTAATCCTAAGGAATTTCTATTTTAGCTGTCAAATCTTTACTATTTAATCCATTTGAATGCAATAAAGTGAATCTGAAAGAGCAAAACATAGTGAAGGCTTTTGCGAAATTACTTTTTTTCCCTCTGATTTTGAAAAATATTTTAAAATATTTTTTTAAAAACTGGAAAACTCACGAGCGAATCATTAAAATAGGAGTAAAAATATTTTTTTAAAAATCGGAGGGAGAAAGTAATTCTGCAGAAACCTTCATTATTTTTTTTACTCTTTCAATTCGAAATCACGTGGTCTGTTGGCAGTAATTCCATATTAACCCGCCAATCAAGCCAAACAAACTTATATTATTCCAAACTATGAGTTTTAAAAAAAAAATGAGTTCTTCAGTTCCTTATGACAATTTATAGAATTATTTACTGCATTTTGGAATTGAGTGCGATGTCAACTATAGTAAATGTTGCTGATTACTATAACAATATCTGCTTTGTAATCAAAAAATTATCCTTTCTTTAGATATAGCTTTTTTCTTTCCTTTGAAGAATTAGACAAGCTTTCAAAATCTGGCTAAAAAGGACTTATCTCTTTATTATATTACTTTTCAAATGACAATTTTAAGTTTTAAGGCCTCTGCCTGCAAGCCATTTTGATTTTGTGAACGTAATGTTATTCCTATGGAATTTCTATTACTATCCTCAAATATTTAACATTTTATCAATTTGAATGCAAAAAGGGTGAATCCGAAGGAGTAAAAATAATGAAAATTTCTGCGTAATTACAGTTTCGCTTCTGTTTCTACGATTCGAAAAGTATTTTTACTTCTATTTCAATAAGTCATTTGTGAGTTTTTATGTCTTTATAAAATATTTTCAAAAACAGGAGGGAGTGGATGTAATTTCCCAGAAATCTACATTGTTTTTTGCTCTTTCAGATGTACTTGTATTCGTATTAATGAAATAATATAGGTTTGAGGATGGAAATAGAAATTCAGTAGGGTTAACGTTATGTTCTCGAAATCATAGACAGGAGCCTTGAAGCAATGATAATCTTATCAGACCATTGTATTCTTTACTGATAAAAGACCAATTAAAACTCATTAATGAAATGAAATCGGTCCATTCATATTAATTTTTTTCACACGTGCAAGCACATTAAAAATGAAATAGAAACTGATTCATAGTTCTTAATGTATTCTTTTGTACTCAACCAAACAAATCAAATCTTACGAAACAGCATCTTCCTTTATTAAAAGCCTTTAGTCTTCATCTTGTCTCTGGAATTGTTCCGCTTCAATTGAGCGACGTTCCCTTACATTTGTACAAAAGCTTCCTACACTGAACTTCTCTTAGCTCTTTAGTCCGCTCCATTAGTCTTAATATAAATTTTTCTTTTCTCGCAGAACGAACTTTCCGAGTCTTGCATTCAATTTATTATGTAATTTTTCCCCGAATTCAGCCCCATACCGACCCGACTTGACGGAATAAATGAAGACTAATTGTCAAGAGGGAGCAGCAAGAGAGGAGGAACGAACTCTATCGAATTATATGGATCCATGCTCTCGCTGTGTAGCCGAGAAGATCATTGTTTGTCCCGTTTTGTACCGAAGCCATTTCCCCCCTTTCCGCTTTACAAATACAAAATAAGCTAGAAAAATCTCATCTACGAGGTTAAGTTTTAGCTTTTGCTATGAATTAAAAACTAAACAAAAGAAGTAAATATTATCGTAATTAAATGTTACATTCGGTTCATGAAATGCAAATAAAATTGCAGAATTTCGTATTAATTTCATGCTTTTATTAAAACCCCTTGTTATAAATGTAGTTTTGTGAGAACGTAATTCAAAAAACAAACTTCCTGTGTAACGCAGAAGTACAATGCGAGGCTAATAAAAATAAATTTTAAATAACAAAAAGTTTTTCACAAATAAAAGTTGGTTGCGTTATTAAGTTGATAAAGTAAAACAAACGAATAGCTAGTTCGTTTATCGAAACTTCTAAGACTGTCGTGCATCTGCAGTTGATTCCACATCAAATGTATCAGGACCCAAAGTCCTCATGTTGACCCAATGTGAATGAAGAGATTTAAGTGCCTTCTGAAGTGTCGACCTCGTCATCTGATTTTAGTTTAAAATAATTATGAAACGTATGTTATATATATATATATACACAAAAAAAATCTGTCTATAAAGTAACAGGATTGACTGGAAAAAATACGTTTACAGTTTATGGCAAATCTGTTTGTCACCTTCAATATATTCTTCATTGGCACTTACATATCGACCTATTTTTAATTTCTGCAAGTCAAATGTAGTTCATTTTTCTGATAACTGTTTTAATAATTGTGGCATTTTCTTTTCAACAGTCTCCAATGATCCCAAAAAGAAATCATTTTTGCTCATTTACTTAGAGGAAAAAGAAAAAGTCGCATTGGTGCTATCATTGGTTAAATCAGGGGAATTTGGAGGATGTTCCAGTGTTGCAATCCGTTTTTAACCCAAAATTGCTTCATACAGAGCGCTGTGTGCGAAGGAGCGTTGTTGTGATGCAGGATGAAACCATTTTGCGAAGAGTGCTGGACCTTTTCCCCCACCTCTTTCTCTTTCAGCTGAAACTGCTTTATAGGCTCCGGCATTGTCAAGGTCCTTGCCCCTTCGACTCTCGTTGTTTAGAAAGGAATCTGTAAAGCCAGTCCCGTTACTTTTAAGACATATCGTGTGTGAGATAATGAAATTAGAATATAATATATAGAGGTTAGAGAATTTTTAAATTTAAAAACATTGTGTCGAGTCCATGTCCTTCTTTTAACATTAGGCGGAGACAGCCAACAAATAAATACGCTGAATTTTGTAAGAGCTTGACTGGTTGTGAAAACCCTCATAGTAATTTGTTTACATATTTATTTAGGATTGGATTTTTTTTGTCGTATTTAAGATTTTATCCCTGTATTTCATTTATCTTAATGCGATTCCAAAACTTTTTAATCATATTTTAAGCAATTGTTTGAGGCATTTTAATCAGATTTGGTTCTTGTTCGTTCAGTACACTTCTACCGTCACTTACTCAATAAAAGAATGGAAAATAGAATTTTGGAAAACTGGAAGTTCCAAATTTTTAGAAATCCTGAAATTACGCTTCTTGAAACATTTTGTTTTGGCGCTCATTCTTTTATGAGGAAGTAACTTTTCTACTTGCATTTGTAGTTGGGCCGCGGTAGCCTAGTGGTCATGGTTCCGGATTCATGGCCGGCGGTTTTCGTTCAGTCGCGGGTTCGATCCTTGGCTGCCGTGTAGGCGGGGCTAATGCACGTTAAATCTGTTCGGGGCCCAAAGTCCTCCCGTTGGCGTGGTGTGGATGTTAGGAGGGGGGGTGCCAGCTCAAGTATCGTCCTCATCACTTGACCGTGGCTCAAAATTACGAGGTCCGTCGCCGATAGCCCTCGTGTTGCTTTTAGTGCGACGTTTATAAAACTGAAATTACTTGCAATTGTTCATTTGTAATATTTTTCATCTTATTCTCACACAAATAATCAAAATTCATTGCAAGTTATTCACCAGCAAATGCAGTATTTTAGCGATAAAGCTTATTAAAAGTGACAGGATTAAAATATTGAAATCCAACTTAATTTCTGTTAAGATAAAAGGCGCGAATTCACATTCTCGGTTGTGTTTCAACCTTCTGTTCACACAATTTACAAAAAAAAAAAAAAAAAAAAAAAAAAATTAGAAACGGTAGAATTATGAACATGTGAACATGCAGTTTTGCATTTTCACATGTTCATAATTCTACTTCTGTAATTTGATTATGAAAATTTGTATGTTGTATTCGTTTGTAAAGGTTTGATTTTAGCCAGCCTCCTCCTCCCCCCCTCTTTTTTTGTCATTCATATTATAATTCTTATTTAATTGCATTATTTTACTAAACATGACGGATAATTCATAATTTGATGCATATATTTTTATAAATGTTGTAAATAAACAAAATAATAGATAGCTATGGTTATTTTTATTGTTAGTATATTGTTAAATATTAAGTATCTTTTATATTCGGTGCTCAGAAATTATTATTATTATTATTATTTTGCACTTTGCTGATTGTACGATCATTCAACTATTCGCTTCAGCATTTTCATTTGAATCTTTTTATTTAGATTTTAAAAAAAAAAATCATTAAAACTCAAATATATTTGTTTTTGCGAAATTTTTTTTAAAGCATTTTATGTGCTTGAATGCGACACAATTATTTCAACACTACTTGAAAGGTATCACTGATTGTCAATTACTCTAACTTCACCTTTCAAAAAATTGAATGCAATTTCCTTTATTTTTTAATAAAAATTCTGTTATTCTATTTTATAATAAATTTCCAATTTTAATTCATTTTTTAATTTTTAGAAAAAGAAATGTTAAAAGATCCGTGTCGAGTATGGTAATTTTTGAATTAAAATTAACGGTAATTAAACACTTTAAATTGTTTTTCCAATCATGTGCAAGATAATTAAGGAATTGAACTACATTTTAAGTCAAGAATTATAAGCATTTAAAATTATTCTGTGCTAATATGCTTAAGTATATGAAAAGTCTCGTTACTAATTTAGTTATATGAAAGATTTCTTTACAGTTAGTTATTTTTTTTAAATGCATGAAATTGCGTTAAAATTTTCAAAATGGCCAATATATGTATCAAAACCTAATATGCAATTATTCTTGCAAGTTTAATTTTTCTCTCCTTTCGTCAATCTTGTCCACTCAGGAGCTCAATTTTTTCTTGTAAGAACGGGCAATGTGACCCAGAGGGTACCCTAATCTTTTTTTTTTCTCTCACGGGGTTTTCTGTTTTTAGTAAACGCAGGTGACGTGCTTCCGGGATATCCTAGTGATCCTTCTCTATTTCCGATTCACCTTTTTGTCAACCATATTTTTTTCAAACGTTTAGGTCACAAATGCTTTTTGCTTAGCGCATCATGGCTACATCTGGCTTTTGCGCTATTAAACTTCACCATCACTCGCTCGTCAATTTAATGAAAGATCAGATAAATGAAGAGTTTTTTTTAAGAAATAACACTAATCACTTTCTATTTTAGTCCTATAACAAATACAAATCTAGATTTTTTTAAAAAAAAATTCCTATTACTCTCTGGAGACAATGTTTATTTTTAAATTTTTGTAGATTTAAAATTTCTAAATTGTTTTATAAGCTATTGCTGAATTTCAAAACACAAAAGTATGTTCAAACGTTGCTTAATGATTTTAATCAATGTAAGATATTTATAAATAATGAAGGTTGAAAAGCTTATAAAAAATTCCAAATTTTCTCAGTTTTGGGACTAATAATCTGTGTAATACTTACATGAATATTGCTCAAGTCTTGAAACCTTTGTTTTTAATCAGGAGCTTTAATGTAAACCTACTAGATGGTATATCTGTTCTTTGCACGGGTGAGTTGAAAAATATAACACTTGAAATGGAAGGATAAAATTTGTTTTCATGAAGAGCGATTTTTGAATAATATTTTGAGTAATTTTAAGTTATGCGTAAATTAAATTTCCGGGGAAGAATTATTTCGTAAATAAATTAGCAAAGTCAAATATGTCAATATAGCTGAATTCCCCTGTATTTTCCGGGCTCATCTAAAAAAAAAAGACACATTAAAAATTAGAGAACAAAATTTAATCCTTAGAGAATTCCAAAATTGAATTTTTTTTTTTAGTAAATATTTTGTAAAAAAAACTTCAGCATCAAATTAAACAATTTTTCCCTAAATAAAAGAATAATTTAGCTTCACAAGTAATAAATAATCATAACATTAAACTATGAAAAAAAGTGGGGGGAAATTGTTGTATTTGCTGGGAAAAAAAGGAAAAATATCACCATGAATGTTTTTTAAAAAAAAGTGGTGGAAATATGTGCTTACAGCTCCTTCAACACAACAGCGATGTTTCCCAAAAATTTTTGGAGTGATACGATCAATTGTGTGGATTTGTGTAACGGATAAACAAATATTCAAATTTATATATAAGATGGATTTACAGATCCGTGACTCAACTATAAAAAGAAAAAAAATGTTTAAGCCAGTGTGAATCTCGCAGTTTATGCCATTTTCGGAGCTAAACATTTGGTTTTCACGCCATGACGAGGACTCTCGGTGTAGGAGTTCACCCATGCCAGTGATTTACGAACATCTCGTTTCTCACAATTTCTAATCGGGGAAACCAACAATAGAAGACCAAACCGATTAAATCTTTTGCTATCGATCTCAAAAGCTGGTACTGAAGGGGGGTAACAGACATCGATCCCCTGAAAAGCCCACCACTTTGTTATTCTTAGAAAGGATACAAATGGCCCGTGCGCGGGCCCGTGTAAAAGCGGCCAGTCACCGCCGTGGTTACTTCTCCTTCTGTTTCATTAACTTGATTATCGCCAAAGCTCCCCAGTTTCTGCTTCGATGCTCGCAAACGGAGATCCCGATCCGGTCGCGGGTTGCCGGTCCTCTTGGCGATACAAAGTTTGAGGCGCAGACGTTTGGCGATCGTTTGAGGTTACAGAGAAATTTGAATATTTATAAATTGTGTTTATAATTCACACTTAAAAGGAAAGAGAGATAATGAGGTGGAAAATAAACACTTGAAAAGAGTGAAATGATGATTATGTTGATTCTAATTAAGTTGAATTCCATCTTTTAAAAAATACTAAAACTGTGAACATTAAAATTAAATTTAAACATGATCTTTTTCAATAAAAGTGCATGTATGTCTAAAATTCAAAACCTCAAAATTGAATGTATATTTTTTAACATAGTTCAATCAAAATTTTGTGTGTGATTACTTAGATTTGGACGATTTTTTTTTTCATTCCGATAAATGCTTCGTAAAGACGAGACAATTTATATTAGTAATTTATTTGTGTATTAGAACAATAATATTTCGATTAGCTTAGAAAATGGAATGTAAAATTATTTTATTTGAATGTCCTCTCACTTTTTAAATCAGGTAATGCAAGTAAATTTATTTGAATTAACTATTATACTTGCCGAAAAGGGTTATTAATTTTCTTTCTCGAAATTTAGCTATTTCGCTGTGAAAAGTCAATAACTTGTGTAATTTATCTGGAACTTTATTATTATTATTTTTTTATTATTATAAATTGTATGATATAAAGAGTTACTTTCGTAACATCCCAATAGACGAATGCTTTAATATCAAATTATTTATCTGAAAAAATTCCAATTTTAGGTCTTATTTTACAGCATTACTCTAAAATAGTCTCTAAAGGGTTATTTGAAAGATGCAGTCTATAATTTACAGAAGGGGCAAGAATTCAAAGGGGGATAGTATATAACTCTACTGCGAGATATTTCTTCTAATAATTAAAATTTAATTAATATTCTTTCTCATAAAAAATATTTTTTTTTCATCGGGACTTATGTACGGGTCATTATAAATAATTCCTTGCATTATGTGTACCACTGGAGTTGAATAAAACTTAACACGAATATTTAGCCTGTTTTTGAAAGAAGTAGAAATTAAACATTTTTATACAACGTAAATATATTCATCTATTACAGTGTCAACAATTAGTTGAAAGATTTCTCGCCAAATTTGGCATCCTTACCGCGACCTAAGTATTTTGAAAAAAAAAGAAGAAACTCTTTTCCCCCTTCCCCTATCATGATTTATGGTAGCGATTTCCAGGGATTTTCTCTCCGCTCCATAAATTATTGGCACCCCTCATCCGACACCCTCCGGGAGCTGCTGCACCCCACCCCCTCTTCCCCGCGATAAATGGCGCTCAGTGTCACTATCAGAGAGCACGGAAGATGACACGCTCGCCAAATTTGGTGCCTTCTGCCTAATCGGCCGGAATTATTGGAACTATGCGGCGGGAGACATCACAAAATGAAAAATTGACCTTCCCCCATTTTTTGTTGTGCCAGTGAGGAATATGATACCATGTTTGAGGCAACTGCAGATTTTATTTAAAATTTATATTTAAAAAAAAAATGGAAATTATTATTTTTTTAATGTAATTTTTGTGTAAAAATAAACATTTTAAAATTTTTAATAATACCGCACTTTTATTTTCTTAATTTAGTAACTTAACTAGCCATGCCTCGTACAGTGTTGGAAATGAACCGGTATATATTCTCAACTAAAGTTTTGTTATAAAGAAATGACTTAGCAGCGATTTGTTTTGAACAATCGAATTTCTCCAAAAACGATAGTGCATCATCAAATATTCTCTTTTCCTCTCAGAAGAACTGACAATTCTTAGTTTTTCAAGTGATCTTTCCTTTCTACCATAGGGTTAATTAGGAAACATGGGTGACGAGTTCCTAGGACACCTTAGAAAGTTTTTATTTTTGACCTTTTTCTTCAGTCCATTTTCCCTTTTCTTCCTTTCCAATCTTTACGAGTTTTAACTTGGATTAGGTCTGTCTCAACCAAAAAAACTTCGCGGGCAGCTTTGGAAACGCATTTTATTCCGTCGGGCCGCATTATATATATATCTGTGTGTGTGTGTGATGAATTCGATGTATCACCTTTTTAATTTTGGTTCTTTTAACCCATTTCCAATTCAAACTTACAAAGTTACTTCTGCTTTCGGCTCTCGAGTGGTGGGAAGCGACTAATCCTCCCGGTGGTCGCGATAGCCTAATGGTTATGACAGTGGACTCGTGGTCGGTGGTTTCCGTAGAATCATAGGTTCGAGCCTTGATGCCACTAAAGACCCACCGTGTAACATGGGCTGATGCACGTTAAATCTGTCGAGGCCCAAATTCCCCGTGTTCGCGTGGTGTGGAAGTTAGGAGAAGGGAGTGCCAGCTCTGGTGTCTTCCTCGTCACTTGACCAAGGTTCGAAATTACGAGGTTCGTCGTCAATAGCTCTCGTGTTGCTTCTACTAGTGCGATGTTAATAAAACTAACCACAACATGATCCTCCCGAGTTCCATTGGAGAAACCAAGATTATTATGCAATAAATTAAGGGAAATTATATTTTCTTGAATTAAATATATTTGGGCGTAAGATAATTTAAAAGACTTGTCTGCAGTTACAAGATAATAATGGTGCTAAATTTTTAGCGAGCAAAAGACACCGAGCCGTCAGCCTGTCTGAAACCATTCACTTCTAGGTCAAATATATCAGACAGCAGATATTTTTACGGGCAAACTGGTTGCTGCTAGTTCGCAGTATAGTATAATGATTAACAATAATAAGGAATAGGCCATTCTTCCTGAAATCTACGTTAAAAATGACGATGTGTAGGAAAACTCGCGTTTTATGTTTTCTATTACAGCGTCGTCTAGAGATTCACCGCTTGCTCTCCGTTAGTGGTGAAAATTGCTTGTTTATATGTTTTTATCACCCCTCAATGAGCCTATGAGCTTCGAAACACTCTGAAAATCCTCCCTTATAGTACCTTATTTTTTTTCTGGTTATTTTATATAGTATGTGAGATAATTTTGTGCATATATTACGAGTAAATACATTAGAAATTTATAGCTCGAATTTCGAGAGAAAAATTAGATCTTCGAGTCAATGAGTTGTCAGCTTAGCAAGTATTTCGAGATACAAAGGATGTAATGGCTACAATTTGGAGAGTTAAATAAGCACAATTTCTAATTATATTTTTCGAGTTGTAAAATCAGTGGGGAAAAATATTAACATAGTAAATGTATTTATTAAGTAAATTATAACGTACAATTATTTTACACACACACAGTTGCAAATATGCTACAAAAGTGTTAACCGATCAAATACGTACTGTCTGAGTCAGAAAAATTTCTTTTGAGCAATGAGCCAAAACATAAACATGACGTACACGTATGTGTTTCTTGGAAAGTTTAATGAATAGGAATGCTCATGTGCAAAATACGATAGAACAAAAGTATTGAACGTTTCTGTGAATTAGCAATAAAAATATATTCCATCTTGATCAAGGAATTCAGTGTGTGGCATTACATTACTAATTTCGACAAACTGAGTGGTAATTTTTTGACTTCGAGATATAAATAAATATTTATCATTGATATATAATAGGAAAATATTTTGTTCAAATTACAAAGTGTGAGTAATTTTATGTATCGTGTATTTGCGAGTTCATCGGGAAGGAAAGACTACTTTCTTCGTCTTATTGTGCGAATTACAAGTTAACGAGGTTCGAGTTATCCTGATTCTACTGAAACTTTTTTCTTTAGCCACCTAAGAGGCTATTGTTTTAGGTGGGGCGCTTTGATGTACCAGATCACTTTTCAATTTTTTATCTTTTACTTTAATTTTAATTACATGTAGCTTATGCAATATTCAATTTAATAATTTTTTATCGTTTCCTTTATTTTTTATCACATCATCACTTAAATATATTAAAGTTAATATTTTATCGTTTCTTTTAATTTTAATATCGGAAAAATTTATTGTTCCCCATTTCTTGATATTTCATCTCGTTTACTTTAATTTTTATATTTAATTGAGTAATTTAATATAAAAAAAACCACTCCTTGGGTGACTAAATCTGTTCTTTGCAAAACTTTGCATGGAATTTTTTACAGTTATTCTAATTTTATTTTAATTTTCCAAATTAGATATCTGTTTTTTGTAGTGACTGGTAGAAAGGAAATGTAAAACTATAAATAGCCCAACTACATTTAATATTGTGAGAAAAAATTGTAAGAAATTGAGGGGGGAAATATTAAAATTAGTAGAAATAAGAGTGAGATGTTTAAAATAATATTTTGTTTGAAAATGAAGTTTTCGTGGAATTCATATTTTATGCATTCAAATATGTTGAATATAAACTTTTTCTTATAAATACCTAATTAAATTGCTCACAGAGTACTTTTTTTTTTGTTCCCTTATTTAAACTTGATTTAATTTTATCATTTCCAAATGACGTAGTGCCACTATTATAAAGCGTATTTAAAACTATCAATACTTATTGCTGATAAAAATATTTATCATATTTTAAAAATGAATTGATAAAATTTGTTGTAAAGATTTTTTTTTTTTTTTTTTTAAAAAAAAGGACACTTTAGAAATAAAAGAAAAATTGAAAAATAATTCTATTTTTCACTTTGTTAATAAAGACATTTGTATCAGTGTACATTTTAGAAGAGGGTCAATATTTTGATGAGATTATTAGCCACCCAAGGGGCTATTGTTTTAGTTGGATCATTTTTGGCGTATTAGACCACTTTTTAATTTTTTTATCGTTTGCTTTAATTTTATTATCGGAAAAATTTACTATTGTTGATGTCTCGATATTTCATCGTTTACTTAATCGTTTACTTTATTTAAAAATTAATAATTATTAATTAAAAAAAAAATGCTCAACTTGGGTGACTAAATCTGTTCCTTGCAAAACTTTGCATAGAACATGTTTATATAATATTTCCTAATATGCTTATTATGAAAATAAATTTTCAAAATAAATTTCTTTTTAGGTTTATAAATGCTAGGAGGAGAATAGTTCAACCAATGATAGATCAGTCTAATAGAGCTGGTAAGTTATTATTCCTTTATTATCTTAAAAAATGACGTTTGAAACAAATTTTTTCCCCTTCAATAATGACTTCGCATCCATATCAATTATCATAATAATATAGTCAATCCATACTATAATTCGTACTCAATTTTTTTAATGGCTCCGTTAATTCCGATTCGAAAAAAGAGAGCATAACTTTAAAACTGAATAATCAATAATTTTTTTCTAAATTTTAGCAGTTACTGAATGTAATTTAATGCGGAATCCATACTGTTATGACATGAATATAATTAACAAAATAACACTAAGAAAATAAAATGATGCGTTGTATTAGATCTCCATATCTTTATGAACAATAATTTTTTCTAAAAAAAATAAATTCTTGAATGTTATTTGGCCTATTATTTTGAACTGGATTAATTCTTATTGCTACGTAGCCAACGCGAAAAAATAGATCTAGATTTATTTGATATCTACATTTATTGTAAATTTTTTGAAGCATATGTACCGTATATTTTCGCATATAAACAGAGAATTTTTTGAAATTTTTTCTGATCTTCATTAAAGGGCCCGCTTTTATACGGATCCGTAAGTATGCAAAAAAAAACGTAGGTACTTTTCCGTTACCCGTGCGCAAACGACAAGTCGCCAAATCTGGAATATTTTCATACTTTATATATGTTAAGTTGATGTGAAAAATAATTCTTAAGGAAGCTATCATTCTTTTTATGAAAATAATTTTATTTTCTAAAGTGTTTGCATTTCTTTTTTGTCGAATCGTTGCCAAATTGAAAAGTTTGGTATTGGTGAAATTTGCACCAACAATCAATTCACGTTCAATAGAAATGTTAATAGAATGCCGTAGATAATGCACTACTAAAAATAACGAAAAATGATTATTACTTCAATCTTCTTATGAATTCAATCCCCTTTGTTGTGAATTCTTGAAAGCTTGTACCAGAAGCCAAATTTTCAGCTAACGCGATTACCTGTAGATTGAAATTTGCCGAAAAAGATTTTCTATTTCCGCTCATTTTTTAGACATAAGTTTTTAAGGACACAGAAGAAAAAAAATTAGTGTGTATACACACGCTCAAAGGGGTATCGCAAAGTTTTAATAATTACTGTGAAATAACTGAGATATCTGAATATATAAAATTTATTCTGCATTTGAGTTGATCTTTATGAACATAACTATGTAAATTACACAACAATTAATGTTTATTTATTTTGTTTTAGGAAGCCGTAGATTGAAATAACCCGCAGTATCATAAAGTTTTAATTATTACTGAAATTAATTGAGAGACAGATTTTTTTTTATTTATCATTCGTAAGACATCACTTCATAATCACCGTTCAGTGTTATGCATTTATCCCAGCGTTACTTGAACTTTCGTTGCCCATCATTGTAGAACTCAGCTGATAGAATTCTATCTTCTTCTTACAGCTGGTTATTTCAATCTGACTTCCTCAAACTAAACAAATTTACATTGATAGCTGTAATTTACAACGTTATGTACATAGGAATCAATAAATATGTAGAATAGATTTTATCCGGATATCTCGGTTATTCCTTAGTAATAATTTAAACTTAATGATACCCTTAGGTATATATATGTGTGTGTGTGCTGCATTTCGTTTAAAATTTATATATTTGATCAACGTATGAATGCACGTATAAATATTTATTTTAAGACTTCATGAGCTTTCATTCAGTGAAAGCTTATCTACTATTTTTTATATTCGGAAATATACTGTAATAATTTTGAATAAAAATTTTTTGCAAAGAACAGATTTAGCCACCCAAAGTGCACTTTTTTTTTAATAACTATTATTAAATTACTCACTTAAATATATAAGAATTAAAGTAAACGATGAAATATCGAGAAATGGACAATAGTAAACAATATTAAAATTAAAGGAAACGATAAATTATTAACTTGAATATATTTAAGGTAAATGTAATTAAAATTCTAGCAAAAAAAAGAAGAAAATTGAAAAGTGATCTGGTACGCCAAAATTGACCCAACTAAAACAAAAGCCCCTTGGGTAGCTTTAAGAGATTTTAATTTAATTAATTGTAATAATATTAATACAAATAAGTCGTGTGTTAAAAAATGTCAAATAATCTACATTGTGCAGGTGGCACTATAGGTACACCTGGAGCCGCATACAGCCCTGAATCTTCAGCAATGGGATACATGATGGATGGTGCTTCGCCCATGCATATTAGGACTTCAAGTAAGTTCAATTATTATTAAACTCTCGCATTTTTTAATTTTCTTCAATTTCCATTCTCACGCAAATTTCTATGAAATATTATGCTATTCGACATGGAAACAAATTTTAATTATTATAATTATAACGGTAACTTGTAATAACGTAATAACGTAATATCCCGCAATAAAATGGAGAGATCGGATTAACCAATCAAGTTGCAAGGTTAAACATTCTCAATTACATAAAATTCAAACCGAGTTTCCAGGTAATATAAGAAAAGTTCATCCAGTTGAATTTTATTGCTCGTGTTTTATGATTGCGTTCGCTTACATGCAGTGTATGTCTATGTACATGGTATTATCAATTTAAATAAAGAACTAATCGCAGAGAGAGTGCTATTTCAACTCGACTACACCACATTTAATTAGATAGGAGTATACAACTCTTACCATATGTAATTTTAAACGGGACTTATGTGTGTTGCTTTATTATTAATTTCAAATATAAATTTACTTATTTTTAATTTGCAATTTATTTGCGATTTAAGAGGTGCGGTGTGGCCGCGGTAGCCTAGTGGTCATGGCTTCGGATTCGTGGCCGGCGGTTTTCGCTCAGTCGCGGGTTCGATCCTTGGCCGCCAAAGACCCGCCGTGTAGCCGGGGCTAATGCGCGTTAAATCTGTCGGGGCCCAAAGTCCTCTCTTGGCGTGGTGTGGATGTTAGGAGAGGGGGGTGCCAGCTCAGGTGTCGTCCTCGTCACTTGACCGTGGTTCAAAATTACGAGGTCCGTCGCCAATAGCCCTCATATCGCTTCTAGTGCGACATTAATAAAAAACTAAACTAAAAAACTAATTAAAAGGTGCGGTAGTGATGACTGCCATTTTGAAAAATAGACATAGAACGAGACTTTTTGATATTTCAGTGATTTTAAACTAATCTTATATCATTTAAGATTACGTATATTCTTAGGATGTTTTTTGAAATAGATAATATTTGAAATGTTATAAATTTTAAAAGGTTAAGTTTAAGTTTTGATATCATTCTCAGAATGTTTTTCTTTTTTCGAATATAACTTTAAAACTCTGTATCTAAACTTAATTGAATTTGGTGTTAACTATTTATTATAAAATAAGTTGCTAAATGGAATGATTTGGATCCATAAAACATGTTTAACAAGACATATCTTAAGTCCGACACAGCATTTTAAATTATTTTGTTTCCATTTTTGACTTTATATGTTTTCTTTCATAGGTTATCTTGATATTTTTCGATTCTGAGGTAATTTTTGCTTTGCTTAAACAAAAATTTCTTTTGTACTTCATTATATATAAAATCAAGGGCGAATGTTTGACGGATCTGTAAATATGATTTATACTTTAGCGTCCAACGTCTTAAAAGTATTGAAAGATCTCGGAATGAATTCGTGGAAATTTAAAACTGTCGATTTGAGATAATTGTGGATGAGGGATAAAAGTTTACATGAAAAGATAATAAAATAAATATTTGAAGGTACATTAGGTATTGTTCTGGGATACTCAACAGGATTTTTTGATATTACAACTGCTGCATTTAATATTTAAGAAAGCAAATTAACAAAAAAAAAAAAAATGTTTCGGACTGTTTATAAAATATGTAGGATCCTATTGAATTTATACTCCCTTTAATTATAAGAATAAAAATTAAGGTAAACAGACGAAGGCAAATTAACGTCTATGTTGCGCTCAAGGTCCAAATACCTCTACAAAACTAAAAATTGAATAAAATAAAAGGCTGTTTTCTTCCAATCTGAATGAGTTATATTTTGTGTAAATCGCGAAATTATTCAGTTTTTAGAACTTTAATTCAGTATTAAAAATAATAATAATAAAAACCATTGGATCACTATATATACGCATGGGCTGAACTAGAAATTTTTTCATAAAGGGAATCAATGTAAATCACAAAATTAATTAAAATTTTTATTATTTATGAAAAAAAAACTGTTTATGTGGAGTACAGAAAAAAAATCAAAAAAAAAAAAAAAAAAAAAAATCGAGTATTAATTTTTTCTACGGAGAAACAACTTTCATGAAGTTTCAGTTTTAAAATTTCTTTGTAATTACAGTAATCCTTATGGGGGGAGGTTACAACCTCTATATACCCCGTTGCTAAGCTATTGTGTACTTGTGTGTGTGTGTGTGCGTGTAAGCGATAAAATAATATTGAAGATTATGAAAAATAAATAAAAATGATAATATTGATATCTTAGGTAGAATTATCTCTATCTAGTTGATTTGAAATTTAATTGATACTCAGTTATAATAAGCAACATGTAGAGGTAAATATCATTTACTATCTTTTGAACATGAAAATATATATTAATGAGGGATTTATTATTAACTTCGTAAAACCGTCTATGAAGATTTTAATGGATTATAAAATTATCCATAGATCTCCTCTTATCGATGGAATTTAACTTCGTTTGATGTAGAATTACATTTTTTTTTTAATTAAAAGTTTTTCGATTATTTTATTCAGTTGGTTAATTTCGTGGAATCGTTCATTTCTAGAACATTCATAATACATTCTGAGCTCATAAGGCGTCAGTTGTTTGTAATTGAATATCTAATAAGCACAATGTTCGGTTTAATAAGATATCTTTTCTGTATTCAAATCTGTTACAACAATTCATTATAGAATAAACAAATTGCTTTTCGAGTGCACGTGTTAGTTAAAAAATAAAACAATAGAAACGGAAGAATATATTTTTTGAATGAGGAACAATTTTTAATATTTTGAGTGATTTTAAGTGAATTGTCAATGAGACTTTCAGGAAAGAATGATTTTAGTAAGCGAAATAGCAAAGTCAAGTGTATAAATTTGAACTCAATCGGGACGAAGCCTTCAGTTGAAGAAATTATTTTAAGCGTTCATAATTAAAAAATAAAATTAGAAAAAACAATTTTTTTCAATCCCTGAAAACATTTTTTTCCCCTTCAAAATAACAATCACTGATATTTTTCAATGAAACTGTAATTAGTTATATTTTGCTATTGAACTTTACAGATGTTATAGTAGTATTCTACGTCATTGTTTGATTCGATTTATAACTAGTATTATCAGATTTTTTGTATTGTTTATTGATATATGGATTATTTTATTCTTTCAATTTACCTTCGCGAAAAACTTGTATACAATCTATTAAAAAAAAGATACATGGAGGATCCTCCATTCCAAAGCTGCTGCTGCCATCTGCTGATAATAATTAAAACTAAATACGGAACATATTTAAAAAGGAAGGTCCCGAAAAGAATTCAACAAAAGTAAATTTGAATTTTTTTTTTTTTTTTTTTGACGGGATTGTGCTTATGACTTTCCACACATCAACGAAGCTCCTTAAAAATTTTTAGTGCAATGCTACAACGGTATGTATTTGTATAACGGACAAACAAACATTTAATTTTACATACAGATAATCATTTTTATTGAAATTTTTAATAATTATTTTTTTTTTGTTTGATTTTAGGTTTGCAAAATTTGTCTTGTCCAGAGAACATGGCCTTGGGTCACATGGCCGGTTATTCTCAACTAAGATCTCCTCATTCCCAAGCAATGTTAATTCCTGGACACGCTATGATGATGCCTCATGGTCCCTTACCTCCACCCCATAGTTCACCTTATGATAGCTCTCCTTCTAGTATCATGGATTTACATTCCAGTTAGACCTTCCAATTCTGCAGCTAATATTTATTATATGTGCTCTTCATTTTAAACACCTCTTGAACAGGTGTTTTATTGTGAAGAGTGCAAGAATATCTCCAATTTTGAAAACTGTACATTTAAATAGGTAGCGAAAGGATACGCGAGATGGGGATGTAAAAAGCCACATTCTAATGAAAGCTTAAAAATCAGAAAATTACATATCTCTAAATTAGACTATATAGGTTTCAAGAAAAAACAAGCATAAAGTTTTAATTTTGAAAAATCCTATATAATTCTGTTGAAAAAGTTTATCACTGAAAAAAATGCTCGCGATAGCGCTATAACATTTTTAAAATGTTATATGAGTCACGAAAAGCTAATGATTTTTTCCTCCAACAAAAGGCGTAGTGAATACATAGCTTTAAAGATGGATATAACTCGAATGAGTAATTATTTGAAAATACGAGTAATATCGTAATACTGTGGATATGGTGCTCAAAATGCAAAACTTTCCATTTCAGAAGTGTTGGCCATGTATTTTCGAAATAAAAATTTTTGCATTTTTTTTGCACCCCTCCTCGAAAACCAGCACTTTAAAAATTTAGGAGAAAAACATTTGATTCACTAAAATTCTCAATGAAAGAATGAATTAAATTTATATTTTATATCAATCACACACACACACAAATAGTTTTATGTTAGATATTATTTTTATCAAAAAAATTAAGTATTTTTACTATAGTTTCAATATTCAATTACACTACCTAATGTTTTAAAATAAAAAAATAGACTAAAAATAATTAACTTAGCAGTTGGCTTGGTCTTTCCAACCATTATTTTAAAACCGAGAAAAGTTCCTTGAATTCCTAAAAATCCTAACACAAACGTTATTGTCCTTATAATATGCAATTTCATTGCATTTTTAACTGCAACGAATTAATTTTCTTTATGAAATAAATGCGTTCTTTTTAGAATTTTATGAGTGATATACTACTTTTTTTTTCATAAAAGAGCTTGCTTACTTCTACTGAAATTTCTTTTAAGAAATATCTTACTCTGTTTTACGAAAAACTTTGTAGTGTAAAATAACAATTTTAAAATTCTTTTCCCTTTTGACCTAAGTATATTTTGTCAGCATTTTTATTAATTGAAGGGGTATAATTTTTTTTCTAATAGGTAACGCTTTAAGCAACTTGGTCAAATTTAAACCCAAATGTAATTGCGGACAAAAATATCTTACTATAGGAAAATTATACCCTGCAGGAAAAATGTTTAAATAAATTACAATCCAACTTGAAGTCGTGAATTATATGAACGGGATTTATCCATAAATAAATTTGTAGCAAACTAATAAATTTAAAAAAGCGCTCATTGTTTATGAACACGGTTCGAGAACATTATTTGTGTTCCTGTTTCTTCAGAAACAAAGTTCTTTCGCTACCTGTACAGAGTAGAAAAACTATTGGTCTCTTGAATATTGATATCTTAGTCATTTATACTCTGTATATAAGTTGAATTATGTCATAAACAGAATATATATCCTTACGTCTTCAATGTATGGGAATACAAAACTCGCCGTTTATTGTGTTGTGTTAAGTAATTTTTGTTAACGTTCCAGGTTAATTCCTATGTTATATATAAGTGATAAAAGTGGCACCAGTATTAATTGTAAAGTGTGTTTAAATTAAGTAACGCTAATTTTTTAAAAGCACTGGAAAATTGTAATTCTTAACGAAATATCAATAGGTGTTACTGCCATTTTAAGGATATTGGGCTGGGACTATCAATTGTTAATGATTGTCTACTTTCATAAGTAAATAGGGTTGAAGACAATCCTCAATTTAGAGGAATGTAAACTTTTTTTTGTCTAATGCTTTCTTTCTTTCTTTTAAATAAAGATTGAATATGAAGTGTTGATAAAAGTCCAAAATATATCCGAGTTTTCTAATTTTCCGAAGAATAAATATGGTCTGGACTAGCTTGTTCCAAATGTGATATCAAATGAAGTCATAATCGTAATGTTTTTAATAAATAATTTAATTAAAATGAAAGGAATAATTGATAGTTTTGTTTGTATTAAGCAATTTATATCCTAATGAATGCGATCCCATTAACTGGCGTCTTTTGTATTCCAATTTATTCAATAATTTACATTATGTTCATTTCTGTAAATTAAATTACTGTATAAATGTCTCTCTTCGTTTGTAAATAGTTTACTTTTTCCTTGACGTATTTCAATATAGCAAATAAATATTCACATTCCTTTGATTGTACTTTTTTTTGTTGAAAATCCAGTTTCTAAGTATTATAAATTAATCGTCTTAGGAGAATACACAAAGTTAAAAAGATCACTTACCCATAGAATTACGTAACTGTATATTTGGATCTTACACATATTTTTTTTTTTTTACGAAAGAGACCAAAAATTTACTTTTAATAAACATTCCAATGAATTATTTTAACACATTTTTGAAATTTAACTCCAAAATTCTCACTTGTTACTTGAAACTTGCAGACATAGTATAATGCACAAATAATTTTACAGGTAAAGGAAATTCACCGGTTAAGCAAAAAGAAAACAGCATAATTTTTAGGCATAAATTTCGATTCCACTTTTGATAGTTAAATCCTTTCTTTTTAATTGAGTTGCGTCTTTTCAAAACTGGAAAAAAGAGAAATGAAAAATATGGGAAGCTTTAAATAATAATCAAGATTAGAATTTGTTACAGAAAACTTTGTGTTGTAAGAATCGAGTATTTATGTAAATTTACCCGAATTCTTAAGTAAGTACTGATTTTAGAGTCCAATATACAATTATTACATTTTAATGCTGCAATTTTATTTCTTTTTTTCTTAATGCTGTGATTGAAACCTAGCCGGTAAGGGGATAGCCATGCCCTCTCGCAGACAATTACATTTTTGTAAAAATTTATTTAATAATTTACTGAATGTTCAGATTTGAGAGAGTGACCGATTATTTATTTACCAAAAATTAATTACCTTTCTTGTGGAACTTCATGAACTATAAATTTGTTTTAATTGAGATTCATTGGGAGAACTCGAAACCAACAGAACGTTAGCTGTAATGTGTTTTTACTTTTATATTCTTCTGACAAACCTGGTGCGTGAAATTGTATTAATTTAAGGATTTTAGTTTAATATATGAATCAATTAACGTCACACTTAGAAACAACATGATGGTAATTGGAGATTGATATCATAATTATGAGCCTTGAACAAGTGAGGAGGATGATACCTGATCTGACAACCCATTCTTCAAACTTCCACATCATGCCAAAGTCAGTACTTTGAGTTGCAGCAAATATAATGCATCAGCCTCGCTACATGATTGGATTTGTGGAATCTGACGGTTGGGCTGGACGAGTGGTCATGGTCGCGAACTTATGGACAACGTGGAATCTAGTACTTTCTTAAAAAATATAAGAACCGATTGGTTACAGATAAAATGTTTATGGAATTACTTCGTGGAATTTTCCCAGCATTGTTGTATGTGGTGACCGGGAATGATAGAATAGTCCCACTGTAGCTCATGCATGTCGTAAGAGGCGACTAAAATGGGTACCCAGCGTCTGGGGGTATAGCCGGGCACCCTGCCCCTGGGGATTATATCAGGGGACCTCAGGGACTTGCCTTCCTTGGTAAGTACGGGCATCATGACCCCGAGGCACCCTAGTGATCTTTTTCTTTCCCATGGGGTTTACTGTCTTTGGTAAACATGGGTGACTTACTCCCGGGATACCCTAGCGATCCTTCTCTATTTTCGACCCTCCTACTTGTCAACCACTTTTTAACTTTTTTTTCAACTTCACGTCTAGACTACAGTTTAATCTTGTTTGGCGCAGCATAGCCATATCTGGCTCTTGCGCCAATAAACTTTACATTCATTCACCCAGCATTGTTGTTGGTCAGTTTGATACCGAATTACAACAACTATTTGTTGCACCGTTTTTGTGTTGTTTAAAAGCATTCTATGTCGTTTTCGAAAATCTTAGGACGTACCATGGGCAATTTTCTTTCTACCTGCTGATCGGTCGTCTGTATCAAGAATGATGAGCAAATAATTACAGTACTCCCTCCATAATCCGGAATTTGACTTTTCCACCTAGCTGTAATCCGGCATTCTTGCATATGCCAACAGGCATAACATACATTATTCTAATATTTCAATAGAATAATGTAGCCTACATTATTCATTTCGTAGCTTCAGTTAATTCGTGTATTTGATACTTCACTTGCATGTTATACTCTTTCTAAAACACACAAAATAACACATAAATACCATTTATATTATTTTGCACTACACGCAAAAATAAAATACTATGAGAATAAATTTGTTTACTAATTTTCTGTTTTCAGTAAAAGGAACGACAAATGCATTTATAATTAATAAAAGTATATGTGAAGTATATTAAATATATATATTTAATTTCATATTCTACCCTTATTTGCTCTCCTATTGCACAATAATCAATAAAATAAAGAAAATTTTCATAAATTCTTTGTAAATCACACATTCGCAATTTTGATCAAATTCATCCATACATATAATTGATATATATAAAACTACTATTGCAACACATCTTCGAATTAGTCTTACATTATATATAAGAAGTCCTAACATAGATGTTGACAATCAGAGTATTCTTTGAGAGAATTAATAATGCGGAAGAAAATTTTCCCTGCATTTTATTATTATACATTAAAGTTTTCTATGCTTACTAATTCATACCTATAAAAAAAAGCGAGAATTTTAAAATCGGTTCATAAATTTTAAAATAAAATAAATTAGATTAAAAAATATATATATAAAAAAGTACAATTGCATTCAAACGATTCAGTATTTTATTCCATTTGAGTTTGGAAATCGAGAACGAAACGGGCATATGAACAGATAACCTACCGATCCTAACAGATGACCTATTCCATTTCGGAATCATTTACCCTAATTTTTACTGTTCCTCAGCCTCCTTTGGTAGGTCTTTTACTCTCTGCGGAAAGAGCTCGTTTGGATGAGTTTTTCACCTTCTTTCTAGCTACCCTGAGTGGTCGTGGTAGCCTAGTAGTCATGGTTTCGGATTCGCGGCAGGCAGTTTCCGTTCAGTTGCGGGTTCGATCCTTGGTTGGCCCTCAGGGGCTTACCTACTTCAGGTAAGTACGGGCTTCACGAACCCGAGGTAAATGAGTGATATATTTCTTTCCTATGGGGTTTACTGTCTTTGGTAAACACGGGTGACGCACCCATGGGATATCCTAGCGATCCTTCTCTATTTTCGACCCTCTGCCTTGTCAAAACTTCGCTCCTTTCCGTCTAGATCACAACTAGCAATTCCGAGTACTTGTCTACTCGTTTGCGTTCAATTTTGTTTCCCTCGTCTTGAATTAATTTTTGTTCATTTCTGTTTTGTTCTTATTTATTATAGTCTGTATTTATTTCATTTTTTGTTTTCGTTTTTCTCTGTTGGCTTTGCCAACCCGCACGTTTGCCGTGTGCGGCGTCCCGTAAGAAGGAAAGTGGGGTTCTGGGGATACCTTTTGCGTTCCCTTTGGCCCATGCTTCGCTGTAGACGGGTGGCAGGAGTGAGTCCGTTTCTGTCAATCCGCTGGTGGTAAGTCTCTCTGTGGATTCATCGGCAAAGAGACACTGCTTTAGGGCTAGTGCTGCAGATAAGTTGTGCATCGGGTTTCCCGGTGGATCCTCGCCCTGATGCTGCAGTTCTATATCCTGGTTGACCTCCAGGTAAGTGCCGTGCCTGATATATGTCAGTTGACCTTCAACTGCCTCCATCGTTGGTCTCCATGGTGGGTGGAAGCATTCCGGGATGAATACTTATTTTTTCCCATGGATCATTCTCTCTTGTGCCCGGGTAATGGCCTTGTATTACCCAATTCGTCCAGCTTCGATAACGTTGCAACACATTGTCGCGCTTTTTGATTCTGTCCCTACCAAATAATGAAATGTCTAAGCAGTCTCCGTTTGCTATTTAAAAGGCACTTTTGGGTATCGGTGGAGATCTGAAATCCGTTAAAAAACTACGTTCAGGAGATTTGCTTATTGAAACAAAGTCCGTTTTGCAAACTAAATCTTTTTTACTAGCGAAAACCTTTTTAAATTTGCCCCCTTACGGTCATTCCTCATAAGTCATTTCCTGTCGAGGTGTCATTTTTGAACCTGACTTGATATGCACCTCTGACGCAGATATCCTGGAGGGATTCTCCGATCAAGGTGTCACTCAGGTCAGAAGAATAATAGTTAAGAAAGATAACACTTCCTTTCCGACAAAACATTTGATATTAACATTCAATAGCCCACAACTGCCCACTACAATAAAAACAATCTAAACTGTCACGCACGTAAGAACATTCCGAATCCTCTGCGCTGTTTTCAGTGTCAGAGGTTCGGTCATTCATGCCTTCTGGAGCCTAGATGTGTTAATTGTCAACAATCTCATCCATCTGATTCGAAATTATGTCCGAAATGGACAATAGAAAAAAGAATCCAGGAAATAAAAACATCTCTTATATCGAAGTACGTAAACAACTAGTCTCACAGGTTTCTCATTCTTATGCCCAAGCTGCAAAATTTTCTCTCTGTGCTTCCACCCAAATTGACCCAGACATTACAAAAGTCAGCTCAGGTGTCGTCATTGTCACTTGGCCGTGATTCAAAATTACGAGGTCCTTCGCCAATAGTCCTCGTGTTGCTTCTAGTGCGACGTTAATAAAAAAAACTAAACCTCCATTAATACTGTCTCCACATCGACAATATCTACACAGGCTCGTATTCTACCACTTACGAAAAAAATCACGTCCAAAACTTCTTCTAAATCTAAGCATTCCATTCCCTTACTTGATAGAGCTCTAAAACATAGACCTCAAAATAAGCGCAGAGAAAAAAATAACTTTTAAAAATGACTTGCATCCCACAATAGGTACTAAACCCCAAATAGAATTACCATTAATCCACATGCACCCAAAAAAAGGTTCTCTCACACCTACCCTTGACGACGATGACATGATTTTATATGACATCGATGACTCTTGGTTGACTGATGCTGCGGACGAAATGGAAGAATCCCTCCATTTAAAGCGTGCTAAGCAACTTATCCGAAAATAATATTTGTTGTTCATTATGCTTAGTTTTTATGTACAATTTCATTTACTATTTTAAGCCTTGCGTATTAAATTTAAAATTTTCTATTTTTAAGCTGTGCATTTTTACTCCAATATTTTTAGCTTTTACGTAATTGTATTTTCAATGTGTGAATTGTATTTCGTGTTTTTACTTCTCCTTTCACCTTGTTTGGCGCAGCATAGCCATATGTCGCCCTTGCGCCATTAAAATCCACACTCACTCCCTCGATCCTTGGCTGTTGATGCACGTTATATCTGTTGGGGCCCAAAGTCCTCCCGTTGGCGTGGTGTGGAAGTTAGTTTATATTAAAGTCACACTAGAAGTAACACGAGTGCTATTGGCGACGGGCCTCGTAATTTTGAACCTCGGTCAATTGACGAGTACGACACCTGAGCTGGTACCCCTCTCTCCTAACTTGCGCACCACGCCAACGGGAGGACTTTGGGCCCCGAACAGATATAACGTGCATCAGCCCCGGCTACACGGCGGGTCTTCAGCGGCCAAGGATCGAACCCGCGACTGAACGAAAACTGCAGATCACGAATCCGAAGCCATGACCACTAGGCTACCGCGGCCACCTAGAAGTTAGGAGAGGGGGGGGGGTGTCCTCCTCGTCACTTGACCGAGGCTCAAAATTACGATTGGAACAGCCCTCGTGTTGCTTCTAGTGCGACATAAAAAAATAAACTAAAACAAACTAGTTCCCCTAAAGCTGTTCGATCTAGTTTTTTCGCTTTTTTTTAAAATTATTATTCTCGCTGCGTTGAGCGGATCGTTGGCTCGTCATTGTTCATCGGTTGATAGCTTTATTCGGGGAGCTGTGTGGGAGGGGCCATGTGTGTGTGTGTGCTGCTAACCCTGTTCGTCGATAGGGAGACTCGACAGCTGGAGGAAGGGTGGTGGTTTCGGCGCCCATTTGTTTGCCTCCTGTACGAAAGCAGGCCTCAGGTAAAAATGCTGGCAACAGCGCTCTCCTGCGGTGTATAGCCTTCCGTAACGGGTAGTATTATAGGAGGTTATGCATCTGGGAAGGTAGAGAAGAGAAAACTCCTCTGAATAATTCGGACCAGCAAAAAACAGGTTTCTGGAGAACCGCTGACTCACGAAGTCCCGCTTTCAGATTAGATGAATTGGTTCGAAAGAATAGTTATTCTTTTGATCCCTATCCACAGGATACCCCAGCGATTCTTTTCTATTTTCGGTCCCCTTTTTAACTTTCCTTTTTCTTTTTTTCAAACGTCTAGATCGCAGTTACTCCTTGTTTGGCGTAGCATGGCCACATTTGGCGCTTGCGCCATTAAACTCCGCCATCACACCCATTCGCTCATGATTTTCAATAATTGAATAAAAAAAATGGATGGGGAAATCTTAGCACATATATTCTACTTTAATCTGTGATAATGAGACATATTCACGCCAAAAAAAATGTTTACGTTTTCCTCCTAACTGTCTTAAAAAGTTTTCCACTTTCACACATTAATTCATTTCATTGTTGTGCATTCGAGGAATATAATTTTCCAACACTAAGTTTTTTAGACACATTAGTAAATTTTAAGATATATATTCCTAGTCATTGTTTGATTTTAATCGAATGAGGATGTACATGATGCTACTCAATACATAATATAGAGTATTACATGTAATAATCTTTGAATATCAGTAATATTAACTAGATCGAAACGTTACGACTCAAATGGTTTTAAAATGAATGTAGAATACAAAATTTGTGAACCAAGTTATTAGATACTCTTTCCTTAGTCAATGTTTTTTTATTATTTTTCACGATTTTCTAAAACACACATTTAGAAATTCCTCGGTAAAATATCGAAACGTTTTGCCGAATGTAAAAAAAAAACAAAACCTAAATTGGGAAGAAGTTTATGGTAGTTTTATCTGTGGTTATATATACCTTAGATATTCATTTATTAAGCTACATCAATTTTAAAACCGCAATTATCACTTCAAAATTTAGAGATAAAGAAAAATTTTAAAGTTTTCAATCGTATTCTTTGCCTTCTGTTTCTATTATAAGGAAAAAACAAAGTTATTAGTACAATAGAAACATTTTAAAGAATAGTGTTTATAAAAAATTAACCTCGCATTTTGAAGGGGCATTTGTTAAAATTATTACACGACTCATTTTACTGTAAGTTTAAAAGATAATGAAATTTTAATATTAAAAAAAAAAGCTTTCATTTATTCAAATAATTTTGCTTTAAGAAAATAATTTCGATTTACAAACTATGAAAAAATATACAAATCATTCTATTTTTATGGTTCACTCATATACATGCCTAAGTTTAACTCTTACTATTTTTTACAGGATTTTGATTTGGTGTATATAGATAAATTCATTAATTTCCCCGAAGTCGGGACGTCAACGGTTGCAACGCATTAGGTTGACATAAATTTCATTGAAATTTTTTTCAAGTTAGACACTTATCACCTTCAGCATTCTTGTAGAATGAAATGTGTGCAGCATGTGAAAGGGCCGCGGTAGCCTAGTGGTCAAGGTCGTGGACTAGCGACAGGCGGTTTTCGTTCAGTCGCGGGTTCGATCCTTGGCCGCCAAAGACCCGCCGTGTAGCCGGGGCTGATGCACGTTAAATCTGTTCGGGGCCCAAAGTCCTCCCGTTGGCGTGGTGTGGATGTTAGGAGAGGGGGGTGCCAGCTCAAGTATCGTCCTCGTCACTTGACCGTGGTTCAAAATTACGAGGTCCGTCGCCAATAGCCCTCGTGTTGCTTCTAGTGCGACGTTAATAAAAAAAACTAAGCAGCATGTGAAAATTATAAAATTTCAACTCTCAATTTTTCATTTGGTTTAATTTAGTATTGCTGATTTGTAATAGTCCAAAAACATTCTACTATTTTCTAATGTGTGTGTTTTTTTCATGAATTTTTCAGTAATGTATCTATTAAGTAAATATAAAATTGGGTGTGCTAACAAAAAATTATTTACATACACATACAATGATTACAGAATGTAATCATCCCAAGAGGACTTTTGAATCTTTTGGTCTTAAGCTATCTAAGACGTTCTATTAGAGCGCTTCTGTTATTAAATATCAGTAGCAGAAGTAACAATATTTTTACCCAATATGCAGCAATTAACCAATCAACATGCAGCTCCAATCGCAAGGTCTGTTGGTAGTTTCTAGATTATAAAAATTATGTGAAAAACGGTTCCCATGGTAATTGATTGCAGATTCATTGGATTCGCATTTGTCTTGGTATACCCGAGTTTACGTTTAATAACAATATCACCATAAATAATCAATGTTAATGTAAAAAAGGCTTGGAGCTTCTTCCCAGAAAACCACACTACTTTCAAAACCGAGCATTTTTCTATATTATAGGAGTTTTGCATACTCCTGAATATATAGAAAATAGGGGGTGGGGAGAGAATTTTTTTTAACACTGTGTTGAATTTGTTTCTATAACCTCCAAAGGTTGGCATGAATATTTTTTTAAAATATGAAGTTAGAAGGAATGTTATTTGATTGTAATGAAGTAAAATATTTGCTTCATGCTGGTTTATCATTAATTCAAAAAAGGATTTTTAAGACACCCGCTAACATATACAGGTATGAATGAAGATAGTCATCGTTATATGTTTTCAATTATTCGTACATCATAGTTTAAATAAATTTTCAAGGAAGAAACCATAAGGAAGTTTAAGAAATATTAGTGCTAACATTTCTTTCCTTCTCCCTGATGAAATGTATGAAAAGAAATTTCCTTCATGTAATTTAGGATTTAAGATCTCAAAATATATTTTCCTTCTTGAATTTGAATGAATGAATGATGCATAATGCCTAGAAGAATTAAAGCGCATTAACAGCAGAACCAAAGGCTGTTATCTTTTTCATTTGATTAGGAAAAAGAGGCCGCGGTAGCCTAGTGGTCAAGGTCGTGGACTAGCCGCCGGCGGTTTTCGTTCAGTCGCGGGTTCGATCCTTGGCCGCCAAAGACCCGCCGTGTAGCTTCTTACCACGTTAAGATCTGCTGATGCGCGTTAAATCTGTTCGGGGCCCAAAGTCCTCCCGTTGGCGTGGATGTTAGGAGAGGGGAGTGCCAGCTCAGGTGCCGTCCTCGTCACTTGACCGTGGTTCAAAATTACGAGGTCCGTCGCCAATAGCCCTCGTGTTGCTTTTAGTGCGACGTTAATAAAAACTAAACTAAACTAAAACCACCCCTACATTTTGCAATGAACTCACCTGGATGACGTGAAGGCACGTGATCAGGTGGAAGTTGTATTTAACTGCTACTGGAGAGTCTGAAGAATCATTCTTTCACTTACTTCTGTGAGTGATGGGAAATGCTGCGGGTCTAAACGACTTTGATAGAGGGCAGATTGTAATGGCTCGAAGGCTCGGAACAAGTATTTCCGAAACTGCACGACTCGTGGGTTATTCGCGATCTACAGTTGTAAGTACTTATGCAAAGTGAATGAATTACGGTGAAACCAGCAGTAGACGACATGGTGTTGGACGTCCACACGCTATCAAAGAAAAAGGTCGTCGGAGACTGTCTCGCATGCTGAAGCAAAACCGGAGCCAGACAGTGGCTCATCTTACAGCCCAATACAATGCAGGGCCAAGTAGAATAATATCGGAGCACACTGTTCAGCGGACACTGTTGGATATGAAGCTACGCAGCAAACGTCTCACTCGTGTGCCTTTGCTGACCAAGCCTCATCACCAACTGCGCGTGCGTTGGGCCCGGGAACATCGCGACTGGTCCATGGATCAGTGGGAGAGAGTTGCCTGGTCAGATGAATCACGGTTTGTCATTCATC
The DNA here is from genome assembly GCA_019974015.1 of Nephila pilipes. Lineage (NCBI taxonomy): Eukaryota > Metazoa > Arthropoda > Arachnida > Araneae > Nephilidae > Nephila > Nephila pilipes. Next base: position 354,952 of record BMAW01065373.1, on the reverse strand, counting down.
ACGCCGATGGCCGTGTCAGGATACGCCGTCTTCCAGGCGAACAGTTGCTCCCTCAATGTACAGTAGGTCATACACAGGTCGGTGGTGGCAGTATTATGCTTTGGGAGACGTTCTCTTGGCCATCTCTGGTACCCGTGGTTGCGGTAGAGCAGACCATGAATGCTACAGGGTATCTGAACATCATTGCGGGGCCGGGGCCGCGGTAGCCTAGTGGTCAAGGTCGTGGATAGCGGCTGGCGGTTTTCGTTCAGTCGCGGGTTCGATCCTTGGCCACCAAAGACCCGCCGTGTAGCCGGGGCTGATGCACGTTAAATCTGTTCGGGGCCCAAAGTCCTCCCGTTGGCGTGGTGTGGATGTTAGGAGAGGGGGGTGCCAGCTCAGGTGTCGTCCTCGTCACTTGACCGTGGTTCCAAATTACGAGATCCGTCGCCAATAGCCCTCGTGTTGCTTCTAGTGCGACGTTAATAAAAACTAAACTGAACATCATTGCGGACCAGTTGCACCCTTACATGGCCTCTGTTTTTCCAGCTGGAAATGGAATGTTCCAACAGGACAACGCCCCGTGTCACAAGGCTAAAATTGTGTTGGAGTGGTTCCAGTTAATGTCCTGGCCGACTAACTCACTGGATCCCATTCCGATAGAACACATTTGGAATATCATGGGACGGCAGCTCAGAGTTCGAAGACCACCAATTCGCAATATATCAGATTTGCTTGACCGTTGCTTAAACATCTGGTACAATCTGTCTCCGGTCATCTACGAAGTACTTGTGGCATCCATGCCAAGGCGGGTTGAAGCTGTGTTGCGCGCCAACTCTTTATTGACAGGTGGTCATAATGTTTTGGCTCTTGAGTGTAGTCAACAACGCCTTCATAGAATGAAATTTTAAAATATAAATTCTGCAATCCAGCTTAATTGTATTTTAAAATCAATTTTGTAAATTTTCTACCCCTAGCATTTGTTTCACGATTTACTAAATACATTCTATTCTTGTACCGAAAAAATTCAAAGTCATATCTCAAGAATTTCCTATAAAAGGATCATTTCTTTTCATTCTCTATCTACTTTTATTAAAGCTCTTAACTTTTTATAACAAACAAAAATAATATAAGTATTTCTATTTATCAATTACAATTCTAAATTAAGTATGACACAAATTTGAGATAAAATACTGTTTTTGTTTTAATGCAGAAAATTATCATTTTTCTTAAGTGAAATAACTGACAAAAATTTTTAAGCTCAATTATAAATATAAACTATTAGAATTCTGGCAGTCTTTTTTCCCCCCGAGAGCATCTGGAATTGTGTAATATGAGAAAGCTTGCATTTACATTACAATTTATTGACTAAAATTGAAGAACTAAAATATATATCTTTTAATTATGATGATGAAAATATTGCTAACATTTTGACTAAAGGAAATACATATATTATATACTGTGCAAATCAATTGGGTTTTTTTTTTTTGGTAGATTTAAGCAGATAAAATCGGTTTGAAACAGATTCAAACCGATTTTATCTGCTTAAAGTGGGTGTGATTGATAGACCTAACTTGTTTTAATGTAGAAGTAGTTAACTATTCTTCAGTTATGAGCCTATGAGTGAGGCAGTTGATTGTGTTTGCTCTCTCTTCCTTTCATGTATTCAAAAATGGACATAACTCTAAGGAAGCGTACTAAAATTATAGCTCTTAAAGATCACACTTCTATGAGTTAAGAGAACTAGTATCTACAGTCAATATATGCAAATCAAGAGTTCTAAGAATCCTATTTTAATTCAAAGAATGTGGATGAGCCTCTTCAAAAAAGAAAGGAAGATGTGGTCGCAAGCGGTAAACTACTGCAAAAATTGATAAAATTCTTATGAGAAATAGCAAATCCATAGATAACAAGCCCAGAATTTCAAAAGGATTTATTAGCATCTAGTTTTGACGCGAGTAGATAAATGTACGGCATAGGTTTCTGAACGCTGGCCGTTAGACAAGGAAACTAACGAAAACACAATTTTTAACTCCTAACATGTAGCAAAAATGTTTAGCATAGGCAAAAAAGTATAAATCATGGACTACTGACAGCTGGAAGAAAGTAATTTTCAATAGTGAAACTAATTTGTGTTGGGATACATTTCAGATGTTCAGAGACGAAAAGATTGTGAATATATGAGACAGGACCATATCCAACAAACTATAAAACACCTGCTGAAGCAGATGGTTTGGGGTTTCTTTCATGACAAATGGCACTAGAAGCTTAGTTCCTATTCAAGGCATGATGAATTTAACTAAAAATATCGAAATATTATGGCATAAGATTGTTTCATTTATGAAAACCTTTAATGGAACATTTGAATACGACTTGGCTCCTCGTCACAATTCAAAACTAGTAAAGACTTTCATGCTGGAAAACCAAATTAAAGTGCTTGATTGGCCTGGAAATTCAGCAGACCTAAAACCCATTGAGAACTTGTGGAATATTGTGACGAGGCGTTTAGGTAAGATAGATTAAATAGCAAAAGAACGCATGATAAACAATGCATTCAAGTGTGGTTTCGGGCCGCGGTAGCCTAGTGGTCAAGGTCGTGGACTAGCGGCCGGCGGTTTTCGTTCAGTCACGGGTTCGATCCTTGGCCGCCAAAGAACCTCCGTGTAGCCGGGGCTGATGCACGTTAAATCTGTTCGGGACCCAAAGTCCTCTCTTGGGTGGTGTGGATGTTAGGATAGGGGGGTGTCAGCTCAGGTGTCATCCTCATCACTTGACCGTGGTTCAAAATTACGAGGTCCGTCGCCAATAGCCCTCGTGTTGCTTCTAGTGCGACGTCAATATAAACTAAAAATCAAGTGTGGTTTCAAGATAAACTCAAGTGCATGTGTACTAATCCAGTGGAGTCAATGCTGAAGTGTCTGCAAGTGGTAATTTCTGCTAAGGGAGGGCATATGTTATCAAGAAAATGTATGGGATGAATAAAAGCATGGTTTTTATTTTAATTTGCAAATGTTTGTATATAATGAAATGAATTCAATAATATATACATATTATTGAATAATTGCATTACTTCCAAAAGGCAAAAGCGAGAAAAAAATTATGGCTCAATCTTCATACATAAAAAAAAAAAACTTATGTATGAATAAGCAAAAGATAAACAATATTTCTTAACAAAATTATTTAGCTTACATAATTACAGTACCTAAACTCATTCTATTAAAATTACTCAATTAAATTTATCATTTAAACAACTATGCATTTTCATTTTCTTATCTACACAAAAAGAAATTTTTTTAAAATAAGCTTTCTTAAAATGCATTTTAAAGAATTTGTTTTATGTATGCATTAAATCTGCATAAAAATTAGGTATACAACTAATACATTTAAAGAATAAACTGAAATTTCTCCAAAATGATACCAGGCTAAATAATACCAATTTTTTTTGTTTTTGTGATTTACTAGATAGACAGTTCTGGAATAATGTATGAATCACAATCATTTAACATGAAAATAACTTCACAAAAACCCATGAGCTGTAAACACTTATTTATTAATTTTTTTTGAAAATACAGGGAAAATTTTCATTTTTGCAATAAAATAAATAACATTTCAACTTTTTTATACTGTTTCCTGTAAAAAAAAAATGGTTGGGAAAAAAAAGAGCTATTAGTTTATTTTTAATTATACCTTTCACAATTTTGCAAGCAACATATAAGATAGGAAATGTAAAATTTCCTAAATGCAAACATTTTTTATGAATCAAGTGTAACCTGACAATTCTCAAAATATTTTTAAAAAATCATCTCATATTATTGTCCTAATTGGTACATATTTTTGTAAGGAATAACCATTTAACTAGAATATTATTGCTTCCATACTTATTTAGATACTAATTTTTCTTAAAATATTTAAATATGAGAAATTTATAAATACCATGACAAAAATAAATTTCAACAAATAATTATAACAAAAAACATACTCATAAAAATGTTTACAATGGAAAAAATATTTTTTTTTCTTTCTATAAATAATATTAATATACTGATAAAATAAATTTGAAATAATTTTAAAGTCAAATTTCACATCTCAGTCAATTCATTACATCATACTTGAACTTTCAAAATACTGACACAAACCACTGACTAAAACTCTGACCAGATTTTCAAAACATAATGTACTAATTTTGCAAATTTTCAAACATATGATAAAATGTACAAAATTTATAACAGCAAAACTAATTTAGATAAGCTAAATTGAAGCTTATTTGTGCGTTCAGCAAAGGCAAAATAGGACGGGAACTACTATTCAATGTGACACAGCTCACAAGTGTATAATCCAATACATAACACCGATAAAACAGAACATCCATTCAATGGAACCTGATCACAATAAAACAAACCCTGATCCTTACCCTGATAAAAATAAATGTTTTGTTCAGCACATAATGATGCTATAAGTATACAACAATATTGTTTGTATAGAATTATTAATAAACTCTGTTGTAAAAGCAATTTTTCATAAATAAAACTATTACTACTATTTTCTTTTTTGTCACTTTATTATAATATGGTGAGTGATTTATTTTAATATTCTGAATATAATTAGGGGGATAATAAATGAAGAAAAATAAAAATCCATTTAAAAATATTAAAGAAAGTATAGAACATTTGAATTTTACATAATTACATTATTGCATGCATAACACAAACAAAAAATGAATGAACTGAGAGGAAAAAAAATTATATAAGATCATATTTCTAATAATTTTTAATAAATATCAAGTGATATTTAAATAATTTTTAACATAAAATTCTAAAAAAGGAGATTTCAATTTTAACTATTTCATCACTATTTTTATGAACAAAATATTTCTTAAGAAATATAACTAGTTTAGCATGCAAAACACATAAAATGAATGAACTGAGAGTGAGGAAAAGAAATTATATTAGATCAAATTTTTAATGAATGTCAAGTGTATAAAATTCTTCATAAGAGGATTTCAGTTTTAACTATTTCATCACTATTTTTCATTATAATATTGCTTCATAAACATACGATAAAGGCACAATCAAAAGGTGATCAGGGAAACACATAAAAGTACACATACATATTAAATTAAAAAAATACTTATAATCATCATTTGACATATTTTAAACTTTTTTCTTTCTAAAAAGGATTCACAAAAATGACCAGATCATATAAAAAAGTCAATTAAACATTGATGTTAATATGCTAAAAAATTTCATGATGCTTTCAACATATTTTTTAATTGTCTCACTGAATATGATTAGGTTAGTAGAAAACAATTTAGAACTTGGCTAATTTGAAAAAAAAAAAAATATTATACTCAATGCAAACAATTGAAATTAGAATTCATAGAGTTATAAAATTTTTAAATAAGAATACTTTTTAATTTTACAGCTCTAAAATTCATTTAAAAGTTAAATTAAGCATTTAACATTAAAAAAAAATTGAGATTCTTTTTAAAATTTATAAATATTCATATTAAAATCATATAAATAACTCCATTACTTTCTTAATATATCAAAAATATAATTTAAACTACAATTGTTTTACAAATAAGAATATCTCGATAGGTAAATAAAATGGGGGGGGGGAGATTGTATTTTATTGACTTAAATATTTCTGAATAGTCAATTTTGTAATATGTACACTTTATTACCTTCAAATATATCAACTTCGTCATCAAAATATTTATTGCACAGTGCACTAATTATCAGATTTTTTTACATAATACTGAATTTAATATGAAACAAAGATAAATACGAACAGAAAAAGGAAAATACATTCCGAACAGCAGATATTTTAGCCAATTTTATTACATGGCTTATGTGTAGAGACATTAGTATTTGTATAAATGTGAGCATGATATCAAAAAGATAAATAGACATGTGATTTCCCTTCTCATATTAAATAGTCTTTTGCAACTGGTTCTAAAAAAATCAGTGCAACTATTCTAAAACATGTAAATATATATATGTATATATATATACTCTACAAATATTGCTGATTGAAATTTTATTAAAATGATACTTAAAAATATTGACTAAATATCATCACAAACAGATATCTTAATATACATATAGTAATTCTTATCAGATTTAGATGCAGCCAATTAGCTATATACATGCTGCAAAAAAAGCTTTTGGCTATAATTACATACATACAGTAAGGATTATATACAGACACTCGGGATATATCCAAAAATGTACATATCACATAACAAAGACAGTTATCTCATATAATATATTTTGAACACACAAATCCCAAACCCTAGAAATATATAGAAGGAATAACCTAGCGAGCTAACTGCGCAATTAAAGCAGCACACATTTCAAAAAATTCCATTATGTTGTATGATTGTTGGCAACTGGACGAAATGGATTCAGAAGAACCTGGAAAATATACATATATATTAAATGAAAAATTTTCTAAAAGAAATCATTTAGTGCCATATAACTTTTGTATTTACTTCATTACTTATCAAAGTTTATTTAGAATTATATATTAATTTTATCAAGCATGGACAAAGCATTGCTACATCCAACAATACTCAATACTTCATAATATAGCTAGGCATTTTAAGACATAGTTAAGAAACAAGAATGAAAAGTAATCTATAAACACTGACCCAAAATACAATTGGAAGGCAGCAGAGACTTTTCTATTCTTTTTTCAGGAATTGGTTTCGATAGGAGAAATTTTTTCTCTTGTTGATGAAAAATTTAAGCATGAAGAGAATAAAGTTAACTTTTTTGAAAAAGTTTAGAACATTTATCTTAAAATATTTAAATTTCGAGAAAAAATATTTAGGGGTGCATATGTCTTTTTGCTCTCCCTTTCTTGAGTACATGACTGTATCTAACTTTAAAGCAAAATCATTTACATCTGTGATAAAAAAAAAAAATCGAACACTTTATAAACTTACAAATATACTTCTATTTTAATCAATCAAGCTCATATTGCAATAAATAAATATAGTTTCTTTCTCAGTAAATTAAAAAAAGAATATCACACATCCATAAAATAAACATTTCTCATGAATAGATATTAAGATAACAATACAATGTTTATCTACATTAACACATTATATTTTCACCTTAATGTTACTTAAAATAATTAGATAAAAAATACTTTAATGATTAATTATTAGGAATACTACACATATAGTTGCAAATGATCAATTCATCAGATAGAATAAGATACATACTTTGACTATCATTCGGTTCTTCATTGTTTGCAAGGGATTTAAAATCCAACAAGTAACTTTTATAATCAACTTGGTATAGTTGAAGGGTCATTTTTGTCTGAAAAAGAAAATAATTTAGGGAACATTAAGCAGGATAAAGTAATATACTTTGCTCCAAGTATTTCTAAGAAAAAATTTATTCTTACATATTTTTTAGTTACTGGATGATGTCTTCTGACTATGATATGAAAAGGATTTGCTGTTTTCCATTCCTGTTTAAAAATGATACAAAAGCAAAATTACGCATGTTTTAGGAAAATAAGATTAAAAAAAATTATTTGACAAACAAAAGGTAACTTACAAAATCTAAAGCTTTCATAGCCCTGTAAACTTCAGTCATGATATCAAAAGGCTTGCTTTGTGACCTAATACCTAGGAGGGGGGGGGGGAGAGAAATACAAATTTTAATTCAATTCCTCAAAATTCAAAAATAAAAAAAATATTTGTCATACATAGGAGTATGAACTTTTATTATTGTTCATTTTCAACTTAAAAATACACCGTTTAAAAATTATTTTAAGAAAAAATAGAAGATAAAAAAAATGATGCAAGCATTAAATTCATATTTCATTTCAAAAAGAAATAATTTGACTATTGACATGAGTAATAACATAATAAACAACAAATTTGAAAGTATTTTTTTTTTTTTTCAAAACATTTGTTAATTTTCTGAAGATTATTAAATTTTGGCAATTTATAAAATCTATCTAGAAAACTTCTTTTGAACTCAAATGAACTTCTTTTGAAAAACTCAAATGAAATACTCATACACTTTTTATTATTAAACATGTATACTTTTAAGTCAAATTTGCATTTTATATTAAATGGAAGTTCTTATTTTTTTTGTTGCATAACAAATTAAAATTTTAATGCAATATTTGACACAACTGGACAAAAAGCACCTTCCATGTTTGTCACTGCTGAACAATTAATTAAGATTCAATTAACATTAAAGCTGTAAAGGTTCCACTAAGTATGTGATGCTGAATTACAGAAGAACATTTAATACCATTTCAGAAATTGTGGGAAATTCAATTCTAACTCCTAACCAAAATTCAATCCAGGATTTTTGTAAAAAGTCAGGTTTTTAGTTTGAGGGAATGACTCAATAGCTCAGCACATTCTTCTTGGGCTTTAATTGGTTCATGATTAATATCATTGATGTAAATCAAAAATAGTTTAAAAATCATCTGTAATAATTTTTGCAATTTAAGTTTTACAGTTATTTTTATTAATCATAAAATTGTTGACAGTTGAATGATTCTTTTGAATTTTTAATAATTTTTATATTTAGTAATATTAATAATTGTAAATGCAGTTTTAATCAGGATTCTGCTTCTAGCATAATTTAAAAAATGAACAATAATTATTCGAAATATTCAAAAATATGGAGGGGGGGAAAAACATTACCATGCCAGAATAATCTATCTAAAAGCATTCAAGTAATCTATTAAATCCTTTATTGAATGTCATGACATTCCCCTATTTAAAAAAGTCAGTTTCATTCCCATTAGTTCTTCAAAACAGAAACAATCCACACTGTATCCACATCTCACCTTTCACGTTTTTTTATGTGATTAATTGTTGAAATTATGCACCATGTACTTCAGAATTATAACCATTCTCTATAATTCAATATTTTGCCTAGCATAACTGAATCAAGGTGAGAAGAGATCTTACCTTTCTAGAGTGAAGAAATAATTTTTGCCTAAATTCATTCATATAAATCAATTTCAGTCAAACACATGCAGACATATTATAAATAAGCACTTTTAAAAAAGGAAAAAAAATTTACCTAAATGCCATTTTGCCCTTTTCATTGGAGTACCTTTACTTTTATCAGTACTGTTTCCACCACTCATCATTCTTTGACGGCCAGTCAAGGAAACTGTAATAAAGAATCTTATGATATAATTTTCATCATTTAGCACTATTCAATTCAAAACTAATATTGGAGTTTCTTAATCAAATAATTTAAAAGTAGAATATTTGATATGTTTTTAAAAATAGAATTTAACTTTGCATATAATCCCATAACCATACATATGAATTTTTCTAAAAATTCTTTTGCATGAAAAATTACAAAATAAATTACCTTTGTAGAAATTTGGAATATGTGAAGAGGTAAATAGAATGCAATATACTTTATAGAATGAAATTGAAAAACAATTTTTAATTCATGGTATCAAGAAATTTAATAAGCAAATAAAATAGTGAAATCTGAGACAATAGTGGGATATTAAAGCATCTTTGATATATGATAAGGAGAAAACATTATTTTATATAATCAAAAGAATAAAAACAAATCTCACCTCCAATTCTTTCTGGATGACTTTTACCTGGACTCTAAAAAGTAATCATACAAATTAAATATAAGCTTTACCTATAATTAAAAAAAACTACATATATAACAAAAATATATAAAATACATTGATGCTAATGACAAACATGTTTAAAAACCAATAAAAACCTTAAATATATATCATTGATATTATTGGGGGGGGGGGGAGTAAATTCATACATATAAACAACTAAAAATTCTTTACTTACTTAGGAAAAGGAAGAACTTGTAAGAAAATTTCTACGAAAATTTATCAAATTTGAACAAGAACATCCTTAGGAATTACAATTTCTAAAAAATACTATCCGAGCTGCATATTTTTTTTAGTTAAAATAAATCTCAATCATGATTACTTACACTTATATCACTACTTCCAGCTGTAGGAGGTGGACTAGATGCCCAATAAAAATTATTTTTCTCTAATTTTGAAGTCTCATCTTCAATTCTCTTGTTGTCCAAAATCAAGTGATATGCAATTGCTAACTGGTCATGAGGATCACTACTCAGCAGTGCACTATGAACTTCTCTCTCAGTTACAGACAGTTTCTAATTCATAAAAGAAATAATATACTAGATATGATAACAATTTAGTAATCTGTAATTGTAAAATAAAGCATTGCAAAATAAAGCATAAAAAAAATTTATGATTCCTTTAAAATTTTTTTTAAAAAAATGCATTTTATTAAAAATGAAAAACAGTTATAATTTGGTTAATGATAGCTTTATTTAATAATGAATTGCTGTATGCAAAAAAAAGTCTAGGGTAACACCTAGATTGTTCCATTATGTTTCAGTACCATCTAGCAACTATAGTGACATAAATAGCCTGTATTTCAAAGGTTAATCAACTATTATTCACACCAAAAAACACGAAAGAATTAATCCCTTATTATTATACTTGTGGATTAACGTCCCTTGAATAACAAGTTTTGGTTAACGATGATAATCCTGGAATAAATTAGCATCATTAACTAAGTAATGCTGCATTAAATAAAAACCTTCAAAGATCAACAACATTCAATTTCTTTAATAGTCATTACAGAATGTTTCAAAACAAGTTCTTACCTCGCAAACTTCCATCAGAGCACTAGTGTTTATGAGAGATGTATCTTGATCATTTGAAGCAGGAAACAAATACGCAGGTAAATCCTTTTTAAACCAATCATGTTCCCTTTATATACAAATAAGCACAAATATTATTCAGGTGTTTTGTGTATCTTTACAATTAAATTCATCAGGAAAAAAAATTAGTACATTTCCTGTATTCCTATTATTCAATACATGAGAATATAGGAAAACATAACATACACAAACATAAGTTCAAGATCTGAATGAAATTGAGAACATACAAGACAAATATTAAGTTAAGAATCAACATAAAAAAAAGTCATTATTTGCTTACATCATATATATACATCACACAAAAACTGATCTAACACAACAAGAATAGTTTATAACAGTATAAATCTTAACTTATATATAAATTATAACAATACAAGTAATATATAAAATAAATTTTTAAAGTCAATTTCTACTTAGGTCAACAAAGAAAAGTTTTATTTTACTTACTTTTCATTAAATAATTACAATTACAATAAATATGTGTATACATATGAAAGAATCACAATATTAAGTGGCAAAAGAAAAAATTTTTCCAGTGATCTACAAGCTTCGTCATTAACGATATTTATTCCTAAATTTATATCCTGCTAAATATCTTATATAAGAGAAATTTGTTTTCTCCCACATAAAACTAAAATTAATTATTTGAAAATCAATTAAAAAAAATATCATGCTGCGATGAGTTTTGATCCAAAGGCATGGAGATTCAACGCTGACGCTCTACCAACTTTGCCATTGCAAGACAAATGGCGTAGTGGAAGCATTGGCTTGTTTCTTAATTCATCTAGTAAATTAAATGGTTGGAATGCAGTTTAGCCCAACCACACTTGGCGACAGGAATTATTTGGCGGTATTTTGCCAAATGTGGCAAACCCGGTCCGCTTCGCAGACTTAACGTTCAGCCAAAAAAAATGTCAAGTTTGATAATGTTTTAAATCACACCAAGCAATTGGGCTAAACTGCATTTTCACCAATTAAATTTAATTCATATTTGAAAAACTTTACTAACATCAAGTCTCATCCACTGCAAGTTTAAAAAAAAGTATTTGAACTTGAGTGGATGAATAAAAAATATCTTATAAACAATTGAAAATTTGAACAAGATATATATAGAGAGAGTGTGAGCTAATAGTAGGAATTTAATAAACCTTACCTATTAATTTCTGAAAGGAAATGGGAGGAAAGCAATTAATTGAACACAAAAAGAACACATTTTCTTATGAACAAATACTTACTTTATATCATTCATGGTTGCTCTTTTCATTGGATCTACTTGCAACATGTATACAAGGAGATTCACGACAGATTTATTCAAATAATCAGGAATAGGAAATATTCCAGCTAAAATTTAAAAAATAAGATGCATAAATTAAGAATCTCTATAAAACATTGTCTGTATTGACCTTTTATATTAATTTTATAACACTCAACCATAGTTTAACAGTAAAACTACTAAAAGTGTCATACTATCACAAAAAAAAAAAAAAAATCTGTAGAAAATTAACTCACACTTTATTTTTCTAAATAAGGTAGGAACATGCTCATCATCAAAAGGCAACTGCAAGAAAAATATTTTAAAAAATTAACGTGATTGGATGAAAATAGATGAAGTTTTTATACACACTTTTTGACCATAAACACAAGCATGGATTTTACATGCAAAAGAGATAAATATAACTAAATATGGTCCATCATTCAGAATAATAACAAATACCATTTTAATAGGCAGATAATTTAGTAATTTTTGGAAAAATGTAGTTAAAATTATTTTTGAAATCCATACAGCTTCCTTTCCAAGATTTCCTCTGCCAGAAAATATGGTTGATAGTTATATTTTCTATTAACTAACATTAACTTTTAAACATTATGCGTTTTTTCTTTTTATATTATTTTCATTGCAATCTTAAATGAACTTATTAGTAAATAAGAAAAAATTCAATGACTACTAACAACAATTAAAATATTAAGGCATTACAAAAGTTATTTTATCATCAGTCATGTTCAGCAACTCATTTCGATTTGATGATAACATTACTTAATATGTTAATTTTCTCTTTAAAAGAATCAAAACAGCTTTGAAGAATCAAATTAAACATATAGAAAGAAGTTTAAATGATTCATCACATTTTTGTTTCAGATTAGTATATTTATATGTATTGTCACAATGAAACTTCTAAGTAAATAAGTGCAAACTTTTCAAGTATTCTTGAGAAAAATAGTATTTTTAAAATTTGTAACTCTTTATGCACTTTAATATAACTAATGTCAACAGTCTCAAAGTTGAACTTTTAGCACCAGCAATTATTAAATGTTTGCATTAAGATAGATTCATATGTTTTCTTTTTAAAAATATTTTATAACTATATTACAAACTTTGCAACTAGAAAACAACTAAATTTCAATAATTAAAAATTGTACTTAAAAATTTAATAATCTATCATATTCTTTAATTTTTCTAGGAGTAAATCATTAGATGACACACACATAAAAATACTAAGTTAATACATGCATGGAATTGAATTTTATTAACAAATTAATTAAATGAGATTTTGTGAAACATCATAACAATTTAAAATAAATAATTGTAGAAATTTTATATGAATGACAAACTATAAAATATTATAATATCTCATATACTTTGTAAAAAGAATATAAGATTAAAAATAAAATTTAAAAATAAATAATGTGAAACATATGAATTGTGAACTGAGGACAGAGAAAACACCTAGAAACCCTTATACACACCACTTTGCAAATAGTCTTTGTACATACAAGTCAAACAGCAATAATAATAATTTATTAGAAATTTTAAGTTTTCTAAAGTTACTCTGAAAGGTTACATGATTTTGAATTGAAATTTGGTTATATCTATGGTTTTTGATTGATGCAACAAAGTTGGGAAAATATATAAATGATTTGACTGAACACTTTTATTTTGTAAGCAGTACATGAAGCAAAGTTAGAACATAGAAGATCTTTTAACTAATGCATATCCTGAATCACATTTAAATCCAGTTTTTGAATATGTCATTATCGAAATAATACAAATTTTACGCAATATTTCTAAGTTATATTTCATTAATTTTTTTTAAAAAATAAGTTTAGTTGATTAAATATAGCTTCTGAGTCAAAAAAAAGTTCCTAACCCCTGACCTATACTTTCATTGCATGGATGAATGGATCAGGATTCAAGAAACAAAAATATTTCATCAAGAGTTTAAAAACAGGAATAAACCATTGCACCACTCCATCAATTAACTTCAGCTTTGCTTCTATTAACCCTTTCACAATGGAAGGCACAAATGTGTGCATACCACAGGAGCTAGAGGGTTTTTCACTTCTAAGCCTGAATCCCCGAAATAACGGTAAGATGAATGCATTACTCAATGTTCTGTAGAGTATATACGTGGTGTTTTACATATATATTATTTATATATTTTATATAATTAATATTTCATTTTACATTAACATAATTTAATTATTGCAGTACTCCATTGTGTATAATTCAGAACCAAATATGGAAAATTTATTTCAAATAATTCTTTCCCAATATAAGTAAAATGTTCATGGAATATATACACATTTGTCATACTGCATCCTTAAGATATAGAAATATTACGATATTAATTTAGAAATATGATGGCATTAAAAATTAGAAGAAAAGTATTTACATAAATGTAATATTTTTTTAAAAAAAGAGATACCTATAACAAACTACATACGGGGAGGGGGATTTATTCAGAAAAAATAAGCAAATTTTTCACATATATTAATAATGTTGAGTTGATTATTCTTCCTGAGAAAAAGTTATTATATTTTTCCACACTAGTTTAAAACTTTAAGCAAATAAAAAGGTAGAGAAAATGATAAATCAGAAAATGAATACTTGAAATACAATATAATGTTCAGAAAAAGAATACAAAACATGAAATGTATTACCGTTCCACACAGTAAGGCATAAAGAATAACACCACAACTCCAAATATCTACTTCAGGTCCAGCATATAACCTGGAAGATTTAAATTCATTAACAACATTTAGCTTAATGCCAAAAAAAGCTTAAGACGTATTTTCAGATAGATGACTAAACACGATAAAAAGCCGAACTAAAAATAAGTACAAATAGTTATATAACTCTGTCATTAACCATAGCCTTAAAATTTATAAGGTGCAGAAATTAGGAGAGGGAGGTGCCAGCTCATGTGTCATCTTTGTTACTTGACTGAGATTCAAAATTAAGATGTCAGAAGCCAATAGCCCTTCATGTTGCTTCTAATGCAACATTAATAAAACTAATCAATCAATAAATAAGATAATTTTTTACTTTTAATACATAAAAGTTAAAATAACACATTAGTATTACTATAAAGAGAAATATTATGAAACTTATTCTATACAGGGGGAAAAATGTTTGATTTAATTAAAAATGAGGAGCATAATAAAATAAGCTGCTCTCAATAAGACAGTGAAGTCAGAATGTAATATTTTCAGCACTTTTCAATCTGTAAAAATGTGTCACGTACATCCTTATGCTTTAATATTAGAAGCCTTCTTTGCACAAAAAATTCGTTAAATGCTCATACAATAAAATTTGTAATGTAAAAAACAAATAAGCATCTAGTGTATAGGAATCATAATATAGAAGTAAGAGATAAAATTCCTTAAAAAGTTGAATAATTTATTAAAAATACCTTAACGAAACATTGTTCATATTCATCATCAATTTTCTATAAAAGTTCAATTACCCAGCCCTCAAAACTATCCTATACAGAACAAAAATCTACACATCCTTCATAAAAAATTCCTTAACTCCTTCATATCTACTGTTTTCTATAATACATCTTACTTTGTAACATATAAAGCCATGCATTAGACTACAGCTGAAACTGAGACATTTGAAAATATATTTATACTGATTTTAGACAATGCTGCAACCAACAATGCAGTAGAAAATATTATATATATTACATAGAGTCAACTTTGATGATTATGTTTTACAGGAGGTTAAAATTAACAGGAGTTGTGTGAACAAGGTTTTTTTTTTTTTTTTGGCAAAAGGTGAAAAGAAAAATTGGTTTGTTTGCGAATATTTATAGAAAGAATATTTAAAGAAAAACTGATGACTCACACTTTGAAATAACTCAAAGTGTGAGTCATCAGTTTTCCGAACATTTATAACGGTAAGTATTTTGTGGCATATGATATATCCTATGCATCAAAAATCACATACAGATTCAAAATAGTGTCCATTAACATATTTTAGTTTTATCTAAATATACTCTATCTGCATAACCTTATATTTTTTTTCCATTTTTCGAAGTAAATTTAATAGGACAAAAATGAATTAACAATGATGTTTACCTTTAAAAGACGAATGTCAGTGAGTGAGTGAGTGAATGTAAAGTTTATTGGGGCAAAAGCCAGATATGGCTATGCTGCGCCAAACAAGATTAAACTGTGGTGTAGACGTGAAGTTGAAAAAAGATAAGAAGGGTTGACAAGAAGGAGGGTCGAAAATAGAGAAGGATCGCTAGGGTATCCCGGGAGTGCGTCACCTGTGTTTACCAAAGACAGTAAGCCCCATGGGAAAGTAAAAGATCACTAAGGTGCCTCGGGGTCATGATGCCCGTACTTACCTGAAGAAAGCAAGTCCCTGAGGTCCCCTGATATAATTCCCAAGGGCAGGGTGCCCGGCTATACCCCCAAATGCTGGGTACCCATTTTAGTCGCCTTTTACAACATGCATGAGCTACAGTGAGACTATTCTGTCATTCCCGGTCACCACACGGGTCAAGACGAATGTCAGATCCAACTACTCAAGTAACTGAGGGATGAATATTAATATAAGGTTGGCTCATTATAAACTGCCTCCGAAAGAAATTGTAATGAGAACTCATTCATTACTCAATACACAATTAAGTAGTTAATTCTAAACAACGTCATTGATATTCGGTACTGCAATACTATTTTGTAAAGGAAGAGAGAGATATTTTCTTTCATCAATTATTGGAACTCAGCTGTGGGAGCATTGCTATGTCAGGAACTGATATAATTAGATAATTTTCAACAATGTTGTAATAGCATTAAGAGAGTTAATTTTTATTCCGAGGTTCTATATTATAAATTCACAAGTCATTGGCCTATAAAGAACCTTATCTTGCCCCAGTTTATAATTTTATTTCCCTCCCCCTTCCAAAAAACTCCATTTCATGACAAATAGTAGATATTTATTTTATGCAAAGCATTTTTTTTCCAATAGAAAACCTGATAATTAAAAAGTCAAGAGCAGAATTTACATGAAATGCTATGTATTTCTGTAGGAAGTGTGATGTTGACTGCTATGAGGATGAATGATAGTTAAGGTTAATCATACAACAGTCAAATCTGGCTAAGTTGTGCCAAACATTTGCTAAAATAGTAATCTAGACAAAAAAAGAAAGTAAAAGGTAAAAATTGGTTATCAAAAAGAGAAAATGAACATTAGAATGTCCTGGAAGTGTATTGCCTATGTTCAGCAAAGACAGTAAATCTCATGGGAAAGATCACTAAGGTACTTCAGGGTCAAGATTCCTGTACTTAACTAAACAAGACGAGCCCCCAGGGGAAAGCTACTTTGAGAAGTGGCACACAATATGCAAGAAACTGTGAATGATATAAGTAGCGTAGTGATGTTAAAACTGGAGTGCACACTCAGTAAAAAAATTATTCATACAAATTTAATGAAAATGTGTAGCATATATATGGAAAAAATCTTCACAATGTTACCACTTCTCCAGTTTGCAGAGTAATACAGAGGAAATGCATTCAAATGACATAATTTAGACACTAAGAATATTGCTATGCAAAGCAATTACCTTTACTGAGAGCCAACAATCACCATTGCTCAGTTGGTACAGCTTTGGACTGAAGTTCTATACGTCCGCAGTTCAAATCCTTGGCAAGGTACTTTCATACAAAGATTGAATTTTTAATTTAAAATATTATTTATTGTTTGTCTAACAAGTGGGTAATTCTATATCTTTTTTTTTTTTTTTTTTAATATTCTAATTAGTTGTTTCTTGGAATATTCTGAGTGTGCATAAAAGCTAAGTCCTATTGGTTTATAGCAAGTTCTCAGTTCTGTAATGTTACTCTGTCCTAATAATAAAACTAATTGTTTACAATAACGGTGTAATTCTTTTCATCTTTGTTTAAGAATATATTTTTTTCATCTACTTTGATCCCCAAAATTGTAAGTATATTTTCATAACATAGAAATTTTAATGCTTTTCAATCAGTTTTTATTTTTTTGTTCTATTATCAATAGAGAATTTTGTTCTATTATCATTGTTATTAAGCATAAAGCATAGAAAGAAGTGAATATCATTTAAAAAATTTAAGGGGAGAAAAAACACTTACTTTCCTGATATTACTTCAGGTGCAGCATAATTTGGTGATCCACAACTAGTCCTCAGAAATTCTCCATCCATCATCATATTAGATAAGCCTTAAAATATCCATATAAGTTTCAATTAAGGATAATTATTTATTTTTAAAGCATTTTTTTTAACTATGATAATCACAAAAACTTCAATTGTAACTAATGTAATGCAAGAAAAATACTTTTTCAGTGGTTGACCATTTGTTTTCCAAACTAAGGCTAAAAATGGATTATCTAAGAGTAAATTCACCTCTTATCATAAAGATAAATGCATCTGCATGAATTAAAATATAATTAGAAAAATACTCAATGGTACCAAATATCCTGTTCAGATACTAATTATGTTTTTGTTAGGAACAAGACTGAAATAGGACAAAATGAAGATGCATTTATGAATTAATACTATGATTTAGCACTCCTTGAGCAATTCACATTGATACTAATTTTGTTCAGATGCAAAGAGAATTGAGAAAGATGTAGATGACAACCCATATTCTTTTAGACAACTATATATTGCTTCCATGTGATATATTCCTTCATTTCAAAATCAGAGTATTGATTGATAAACTAAAACTTACCAAAGTCAGCTATCTTGACATTCAAATGTTGATCTAACAACAGATTTTCCGGTTTCAGGTCTCGATGCACCACCATATGACGATGGCAATAATCAACACCAGAAATGATTTGCTGAAAGAATCGTCTTGCATCTGCTTCTTTTAACTATAAAAAATGTATTTTGATTATTTAAACAAAAGTTAAGACTATGATTTATGAACAAATGAAATTCATACATATTAATCAAAATTTTTAAAAAATTCTTTTATTTCTGTTTACCAGGTATGTAAAAATAAAACTGGAATTTTTGTATAGAAAATACACGTTTACGATATGAAAATGAAAACAATATTTTATTGGAAGTATTGTATTGCCCTTCACTAGCTATACATTTCCCCCATCCCTCTGATAATATGTAGATGCCACGCCAAAAAAAGACCTGTTCCTCTTTTTAAGTCATCCCAGTCATCCAGCCATTTTCGTAAAATGTGGGGAAGATTTTTTGGGCAACCAGTGTTCAAATATAGAAGCATTGTCAGATGGATATTTAGCACATTGTCAATAATAGAAATATCTTCTTGTCCTGAAGGAACAAACTTTCTCCTCTATTTCTTTCCCTTTGCTCTGAACATCATTCTATCTCACTGACACAGTCAAATGCAAAACTATCTAGAGGGTATAATTCAGAACTTAAAAATCTTATTTTCTGTTTCTACATCACTTTGAAATTCTTTTTATTTTTCTAATTATTTATATTTAATTTTTTTTATTATTTTGATTTAAAAAAAAGCCTGATCAAAAACTTTAAAAATTGGAATTTTTCTTTTGATTTATTCCATTTAAGCATTTTCCTCTCATTCATGTACAGCAATTTATTTTCATTACTATTACCAGCAACTTTTGATAAGTTCTATACTAGCAAATTTATATATTTTACAATGGTACATGCTTAAAATTCTGTTGTCCACTTTTATCAAACCACAAAAAATGTCATCAAATGATGATTGGATTAGAAAAGATTGGTTAAATTAGGCTCCAAATGGCATCCAATTTCAACGTAAATATTTTTCAGTCTATTTGTTTATGAATTTATATTTAACATGATTTATATCCATTGAAAATTTTTGTATATTAGAGTACACAGAAATATTTTTAAATATATAAGTATTTCTCTAATATATAAGAGTTGTTCAATAAGGCCTTAGAAAATCCAAGGGAAGCCCTTATATCTGCGAAAATGCGTTTGTTTTTAGTAAGCACATCATGACTCTTTAGAAATCTCAGTTATTTCCGTCTCATGGTTTCATTTTAATTGAAGCAAGATACTAGTACTTATTTAGAAAAATGGGAAAAGGTGAGTTTCAAGGAGTGATTAAATACTTCTAATTAAAAAGCTTAACACAGAAAGAGATCAAAGCTGAGTTGGATGAAGTTCACGGCAAATTTGCTCTTGTGAGTGTTTGCAACTGTTTACATTTGGGTAAATGAGTTTCAAGGTGACTGTACATTTACAAAAGATGAACGTAGTTCAGGACATCAGTGTAAGTGACACCTTCTGGAATGATTGACAAAATCCATGACATGGTTTTGAGTGATCGATGAATCAAAAATGCACTAAATAGTTGAGGCCACTGGCATATCACAAGGTGCAGTATTTTTAATTTTGTATGAAAAATCTCAGAAAGATGGGTGTCACACTTGCTCCCAGGGGGAAATGAATGCAATCGTGTGGTTGACTTTGAGGCTATTTTAATGCATTCCTGATGAGTTTTTACACATCAATACACAATGAAAGAAATGTGGATACACTACTATACTCCTGAGTCAAATGAAAAGTCAAAACAGTGGGTTTTCTATGGCAAACTAGCTCTGAAGAAAGCAAAGATGGTGAAATCGGCTGGCAAGATGATAATAAAGGTTTCTTTGGGATGCAAGTTGAATCATCTACATCCATTACTCAGGAAAAAAACAATAACTAGAGAATATTGTGCATCATTTGGGAGAAAAAAAACCAAGAAATATCTTTATATGAGAAAACAAGAAGAAATTGCACAGAGCTAGGTCAGGTGAGCAAGTAGAATATGGGAGTCATTCTATTTTAAGTCAAAAACTAGAATTCTGACATGGCCTTTTCTGTTGAATAGTCAAAATTTGGCAGCAACCCTTCCGCGCCGTGCGCGATTCCAAAATCCTAAATTTACTCAACTTAGCTCCAAAATAACCAGTCAGTATATTTAATAATCTGTCAATGGTTTAATGGTTCATGAATTTTTTTGACATTGTGATCTGTTCAGGCAGTTGACAGATGTTGGGAAATGAAGTGAAATAACTGCCGCTGCGTGCTTGTACTGTGACATCAGTCTGCAAACTGACTCTAACTCACGAATGTAAATAGAACGACTTGTGCACTCAGCAATGGCTGAGTATTTACTTGTATGTGTGTCTGTGTTGTGCCGTCCTTTATGAATAAAGTATATATTTGCTGAATTTTCTTTGGATTTATTTATATCCAGGTACCAAACATCTAGTAGATGCAGCCCATTTGATTTTACTTTTGAATGAATATTCTTAGTTGCGTTAGAAAAACAGATGTCAAAATGAAGTTTATCTTTAACATGTCACAATTTTTGCAAAAAGAAATTACTAGTACAATAGAGTTTTCCCATAGTGTCATCTTTCTAAACTGTTTTCAACAACAAAACAGTTCCTGCAGTTTTTTCAGAGTAGAAAGCAAAATCTCATAGCCATCTTTGTCTGTCGTTTTAAAAGAAGAGAGAGTGAAACATCAGCAGTGAAAAAATTCATTAAGGAGAGAAAAGTTTCTTGGGTGATGCCACAGACAAAACTGAACTTGCAAGAAGTTGCATGAAACATCCCTAGTGGGATAAATGCTTACGACTCTTGCTTAGCTCAGGGCAGTGTTATTCCAAGAACTTTTGGGAGCCCTTCTCGTACCGCCCAGACTGGCACCATTTAGGATTTATTTGGCAATGAGGCTTTTCATGCTAAATTTTGTGTTTGCTGAGTTCCATATTAGTTCTAAATGCAAAATGTATTAAGTTTTTGAAGGGGAAAAAACTGGTGTCCAAGCGTTTACTGCATTTTGGCGAAAAATTTTTCTACCTGAACTTTAACAGATATGTCCTTCCTTATAAATATATCATTTTTATCCAATCACACAAAACAATTTAGCACTAAAATGAATACATCACACAATACTTGTCTTACAAAGGTGCATAATTTCTACAAAAATAATTTAAAAATGAAGCATTGCAAGTTATTCTTTTAAAAATACAAATGAAAGATGAGGAAAACAAATACATAGCATAATTACTTTTCCATGTTTAACAATATAATCAAATAACTCTCCTCCTGAAACATACTCCATTATCATGAATATATCAGTAGGAGTGCTGATGACTTGATACCTGTTAGAAAAAAAAGCACGCTTAGCTTAGTCATACTTAAAAAAAAAAAAAAAAGGCGAATAACCTGATATGATTATTCTAAAAAATGTAAGTTTGACAACAATGAATACTAAATTTGGAGAAAATGCTGAATTAAAAACAATGGGAACAACAAAATTACAGAAGTGAATAAAACGTAGTTGAAGTTTACTCCTTGCAAGTTTTGAGGGAATGTTTGTTTCAGATACGCGATGCCTGTAAAAGATGTTTTTTTTAATTATTTAAAACTTGTTTAATTGTTTAAAACTTGCACCTTTGAAACTTGTATTGAAATTTTATATCATTGACTTATGTTCAGCTATTTGACTGTGTAACCCAAATTTGTATTATATTATTTTGCTGAATTAAGAATTTTATCATTTAACTCAGTTTGATTAATGTAGGAGAGGAAAAACAAATATTTAAGAATGCACAAAATTCAATCACTGTTTATCTTCTTGCACCCCGATTTTCTTACTGTTGAAAGAAAAAAATAAGCAAACAAAAGTAAAAATAAACAGATATTTCCTTCCGAACCTTTTTTACTCTATGTGACAATCTTAAAATGAAATTCTTCAATTATGAATAATTCAATAACAATAAATTACACTATAAATACAAATTATAACAAAATATCTAAAATAATGAAATTAACTTGCAGCTAAATAATTAATAACAGATAAACATTCATATCAGCGATCAATCTTATGAACTAATACATAAAAACAAACTATAAAAAATTTAACAAAACTGTTGATCACTTCTTTAAGTTGACACAATTTTCATAGCCTGTACCTGTTATATAAATTCAACAGAAAGTGCCCTAACTGTGCCGACCAATTAAGACTATGAAACATATTAAAATTATCACAAAAATTAATTTCTGCAAAATGATTATTCAATCCTACATGAGGAAGAAGGGAGAAGGAATTTTTCCCCACAAATTTAATTTATTCCTTTATAATAAATTAATTTCTCTTGTTATTGCTCATCTAGAAAACTCTTGTTTACAATACAAAAAAATCTTAGATACAAAGGACTTGTTCAAATCGTAAACAATTACTGAAAAAAACATTTTTCTTTTAAAAACATGAATAGCTTAAAATAATTCTAACTCACATTACAAATTAAAAAAGAAAACTAGAAGTGTCATTCCTAATCTGACAATACATATAATTAATTTCCAGATGAAAATGTCAAGATAAATGAAGTGTAGCGTAAAAGAGACAACTTTCACCTCTAACATGGAAATGTGAATAAAAATATTTAAAAGTACTTTTTCATTTAAGTCAATGCTTCATAATACATGCCACAGTTTGAATAGCATTGCAATCAAATTTTAGTAAGTTTAGATTATGTAAATTTTATATGCGACTCTTTTGGTGAGTTAACCATTTTCATCAATCCCTCCTAGGTTCAACTGAGAGATTCTATACTAGATGAAACCATTCTAATATTGATAACAAACGTTTTTTAGTTCAAAGCAGATAAGTAATTATAGTAATAATTAAGATAGAGAAAAAAGAATTTTTCATGTAAATTTTAAAAAAAATTATAAAATAACAGAATACTTACAATTTGATAATGTGAGGATGACGAAATAATTTGAGATTTTGAATTTCTCTTCTGATTTTGCCAACGACATCTAAATTCTTGATTTTCTGCCTATTCAAAATCTTTACAGCAACTTTATGGCCAGTAAGTTCATGTTTAGCAGCTGTCATTGAAGTATAAATCAAAAATTATTTAATACTACCAATAAATTTAAATTTAAACAATGCATTCTTGAATCGACAAATTTTTAATGAATAAAACTAACATATTTTTTTAAGAAAATAATACGAATAAATAAAACCTTATACAAACTTTTTCAAATTTGATTTAAACCAATGTTTACATTTTAAAACGCACATGGTCACGTACCGCATATAGTTATATATTCATATATTATGTATTTTCTTACGAAAACGAGAATAATTTAAAGCTACTACGTACTTTTAACTTTTCCAAATGTTCCGACTCCAAGTGTTTCACCTAAAATATAATAACCAATTTTCATCAAAGGCTGACCTACAGAAGTTTGTGATTGCCCTTTATCCGCCATTTGTAATTATTTACAACAAATTATTCTCCAGAAATCGTAAACAATAATCTAGCTATGCTTGCTACGCACGTAACTTCGCAACACATCTATCATAAACAAAAATCTTACATAGATATTTGAAAAAAAAAAAATTGTGATTCAATGAAAAATTTGTATCACATAATTATTTCGTTTTAATTTTACAACTATTTGTGCTTGAAATGTAGGCAAAATACAATTAAAAATATAGCGAATAAAATATCAATTTATTTTTTCGAATTTTTTTGGCAAATAACTTTGCGATTTTCCCGATAAAAAAAAAAATAAAACATTTTTCAAACGTTTGTTTTGATATATTTTGTAAACTAATTTGGAAAAGGTTTTTATTTACTTAACTTTTTTTACTTCACGGTATGATTAACAGCTGTCTGTAACTTTAGTTTTGATTTCATTTATTTAGAATTTGTGTTACCGCTATGTTTAAAAGAAATATTTATTGTTTCCGATGAAAAATTCATCATTTTCTGCGCCGTATTTATTATTTTAGTCTGAGCCATAAGTATTATATATCATGGCAAGAAGACAGAAAAATCCAAAAGAGCGATTTTCTTTTTTAAGAGAATTGGTTACTGAATTCCAAGACACTAATTCCACAGGTATGATAAACATTCGATATTTCTGTATGCTTTTGTTTATTTTTTTGAAATTCTTGTTCAGTTCTAAAAGGTTTTGTGTTCACAATTTCATGTAAGTATAGAAATAATTACCTCATCCTTCATGATTGAATATAACATATAAAGCTCCCCCTAAAACACATACACTACAGCGGTTATTTATACACATTTCACTAAAAAAAAAGAAATCGCAGTAGTATGAAGGTCTGATGTGAAATAAAAAAAGATGTATAGAACAGCAGGGGCCTTTTTTTTTTCTCATTTAGTATATTTGTATGGGACAGTAAGAGTACAGCAATTTTTTTTTTTTTTTTTTATTTATTGCATCAGTTTCTTCTACTGTACAAGAACTCAGTAGATTGATGGACATTCTGGTACCAAACCATTAAAATTATTAACATGAAAGGTTTTTATTTTTAAGTTTTCTTGGAAGATTTACATGTGATATCACAATAAACAACAACAACGTAGGAACATTTTCTCGAATTTCGAAACACAGTTCTACCAAACCCCATATGTTCAAAAAGCATAATCTGTATTATTTTTATTTTTATAGCTAATATTTCAAACTGAGTATAAAATAAAACAGTACCAAGCTGAGGGATGGGAAAGGAAAGGTACCTGAGGAAATAATAGATTTTATTTATATTTAACTGTTGTTTGTGTATTCTATTATATAAATCAAAGAATTGGTAAAGTAACAATTTTGAATGATTGTGATTGAATAAATGGTTTGATAGTAGTGTGGCTTATCTTATTAATATATAAAACTGATTTCTTGATTTATTATATCAAATACTATAAGATATTTAAATAGTTAATTATTTACATAAAATATAAAGAATGTTCCTTATTTATTTCTATTATGCAAAAAAATATCTTTTTTTTTTTTTATTAGTATTTTATACACATCTGTATATACTATGTACCATTTGCAGAAGTTTACAGTTTGTTATTTTATAAAGTTTTAATTCTGAATTTTTTTTTTTCTGATTTCCAAAAAAATTTTGGTGGGCTAAAAATTTTAGATTTCTTGATTATTTTAAGAAAAAATTGATATTTTCAGAGATTTATGAAATTCACTATTGCAGATCTTATTTATTCATAAAATTCTGTTTTGGTGCCTTTTGATTATCTACATCACCTTGAAAAGTACTAATTCATTGGCAACTATGGGAGTATTTAAATATATTTTGTTTTGCTACCTTTACCAGGCTGGTATCATCTTTTCCTGAATATGGAATGGCATTTATCACATATTTCGACTCTACGTCTACTGCAAACGCGAAATTTAATACTAAATTTATCAGGCGTACTTGGTATGTATTGTAAGAATGGGCATCTAGTTTTAGACAGAAATAATTGCTTATCAACTGTTATATTTTCTCTAGGTTGGCAGAAAGAAATCGAGTTTTCAATGAATTGATCCCAAACAGAGGATATTGGAGCAAATTTATCATTTTGTAATCTTTGAAATCTTGTATTTGTTTTTTTACATATTTCGTTTTGTGATTTGCATTGTCGATTTCAACTAGCTTTCCATACTGTTGTCAAAATGATTGCTTTCCGTCGTTTTAGTTATACAATAAACTCCCCCCTCTTTACTGCAGAATAAAATTTTGTAATGTGTGTGCATGTTTCATGTAAAATTAATAAAAATCATAAAAATTTTAGAAGCCTGGGAGCAAAATTAAAAACATAGCACATAGTACTAATTATGAAACTGTCAAAATGTTGGCAGCTGTCTTTCTAGTGTTACAAATATACATAATTTATATATGATTTAGCAGTTTGTGTAACGGGCATTAAAAAAAGAGAGGAGATTAAAGCAAAGTAATTATTTAATGCAAACAAAACTATTTTTAACTTCATTATTTTAGTGCTTGTAGTTAAATGTTGAAGACAAAAAAATATCTTAAAAATAATTAATGAAATTATAAGTGCATCTCATATTTTCATATATGCTCTCTCATATATCTATGAAATTATATTTAAAAATTATGGAATAAGTTTGTAGTTTTGTACTTTTAATTATTGAAATCATTTGGTTTGATTTAATTAAATGAAAGTGTTACATAAATAAATCATAATTTCTGATATAAATGTTTTATCCAAACATCTGCTAAATTACTTTTTAAAAAAATATAAAATCTGAATTATTTACATGTCAGTTATGAAATCTCTTTTTTTAATATGTAATTTGCATTTTCATTGTCAAAAGCTGTATTTTTATATTCCTTAAATTAGCAATGATTTTTGTGATATCAAATGAAATAAATGCATTATAAAGTAATACGTTATGCAGATTTTTTTTATAATACTATCTTTATCTTGTAAAAAGTTTCTAAATTCATGTATATATATTAAATACTTGCATTATGAAAAGGAAAATTTGTTCTGTTTACTCAATGCATGTTGCATAACAATTGTTACTCATAGGTAATTACGGTTATGAAATTGTTTTTTTAATTTTCTCTAAGTATGAATACTCTTTTTCCCCCTTTCTACTTTTAGAAGCAAAAGAACAAGTCTTAGCCAATTTAGCTAATTTTGCCTATGATCCAGAAAATTATGTGCATATTAAGGAATTAAATATTGTTGATTTATTTTTAGGTAAATATAATAATTTGTATTTTTGCCTTTATGTATTTAATATAGATTTTTTTTTAATTCGAAATATCTGTACTTGGTTTAAAGGGTGTGCTGAGATACCATTCTTGAATCTCAGATTAAAAATTAAATAAATAGACAAAATAAATACAGTGAAAAATAATGCAGTGAAATCAACAATATTTTTATAAAAAAAAGTGTAAAATAATGACAAAGACTTATTTATTTTTTTCCCATTCTATATTACACTTTATATGAATAAAAGGATTTTTGGAACTAAAGAGTTCTATTATTTACAGCCTTAAAAATCAACTGCAAATGTTGATGGTAAATATCGAAACCTAGTTCACACACTCAAATTTAAGAATTAAATAATGGACTAAACTCATAAGACATCACAATAGCATGATAATTTGACCACGTGATATCTGCCCATGTAAACAAATCTTGTATTTATTTGTTTTGCTCTTTTGTGAAATGTGTGTTATGCTTCATAAGCTTAAGTAACCTACATTTTCCTAAATGTACAACTTTTTAATAAAATGAGAAATTAACACAAAACTTTCTTTTATATATATTTCACTCTGAATAAATGCAACAATTGAAATTTTGGATTGCTGTAATATAAAGAACGAATCATTCATCTATCAACAAGATGAAATAATGGCTGCAAATTTATTTGGCTTACATACAGATATTTTGTTATATTTATGAAAACATCCTAATATAGCTGTGATTTTCTAGTTTTAAAAAAAGTATTTTTTTGCCCCTCTTCTTAAAATTTAATTTAATTATTTTTGAGGAAAGTTAATAGATTTTTAATATGTTAGTGCTTATTTTTAACATTTGTTTAAATTCGCTATATTGGGAAGCTCACACATTGTATGGAATTTCCACATTTCCTTTCTTTCAGTGAAAATGACAGTTTTTTTTAAAAAATTTGCATTCTACAGACAATACCATTTCCTTTTCTGCTCCTGGAAGTGTCAGGTTTGAAATACCTGCTTTTGGCGCCATCTGGGCACGATTTTAAAAATTTCGCCACCATAAACTAGGACTTGATCCAAATTTTTAAAAATTATTATTCAAGGTACAAAATTACACCTGTTTAATTCATAAATCGTTATATAACTGTTGCAGCTTAATTATGTATCTTAAGAAAGAAAATAGTTTAATCCAAATTTAAATCCAATGTTGTTTTATTTTTAAACAGAATCAGCCTGATAAATAAAATGTCTTTTTTTTCCATGAAAGGTACTATAATTCAGAAGGGCTTAATTATACTTTTACAATTCACATTTATTTTTCAGGTGGTTTAGAATAATTACAGTACTTCAATAAATATCAGGACTTTTATTTTTAGCATGTTAGAATTAACCTATGATCTGTTGATATATAACAATATTTATAAATGAAATAATTTGAAGTATTAAATTAGCTTAATCAAAAAAAAAAGATTAAAATAACCCAATGGCCTTAAATAGTTCGAAAATGTATCCTTTTAAAGCAGAAAATAATTTAAAGCTTATATCATATGTATACAAATGCCGAAGCAAGTTTAAATAGGCTTTGCTTACTAAACGACATTTTAACGATCCAATTAAATGAGAATAAGGCAATAGATATACAAAAATATGCTCAGATTATTTCATGCTGAATATAAATAATTGAATTAATGTAAGAAATATGATATTAAATATATTAATCGAAATAAAGTGGGATATACGAGATATACAACTAGCATGTAGGGAAATCCTATGTTAATACAAACCATGCCGGTTTGTTTATGATGTTATTGCATGATTTTTACATGGTGCCAATTTTCTGTGAATTTAGTCCATTAATCAAAGTTAGAACTAAATTATTATCATATTCTTTATGATTTGCAATACAAATTAATTCAGTTTGTAAAAATCATAAATGAAATGTAGGAATTTTCTGAAACATGTTTGTGAAATAATAGTAATTAATCTTTTTTTTTTTTAATATTTCAGATAATCTCCAGGATAGTAATGCAAATTTCACAGAATTTGCTATTGGTGGTATTTGTAATCTTTGCTTGGGTAAGTTTACATAAATGTAGTCAGTATGATTTTTTTTTTAAATTCCTAATACTGATTGATATTCATTATATAAGCTTAAAAAATTAACAGATAGAATCATTTTGATAAAAAATTTTATGATGTTCATTCTTGAAGATTTTAAAATTTCACAGCATAAAGTTATGCTTAATTGTGTGCTTTTGTATCCTTTTTTTTTTTACCAAAATTTAGGATGATTAGTTCTTCTTTGCTCTATTTCCCCCATTATGTTAAATATGGTATATGTTAATATTTTTTAATTATGTCTTTTTTTTCGATTACATGGTATTTGCTAATAATATAATTTACCATTGAGTTATTTTTAATAAATTTATTTTTATAATTGTTCTTTTAGATGCACACATATTTACTCATATTTTTGTCAATGAGAAGCCACAGTAAATTTTTCTTTTAATTATAAAAAATATTGCTTCTTATATATTAAATAATGAGGATTTGATAATTTTTAGACTATTATTTTTTTACACATTATTGCAATATTATTTCTCATCTGAAAGAAGTTATATATTTTAATCCATTTTTTACTAAGCCTTTTCTTGAAGATTTGTATATCACAAATTTTATTGTCTGTAAATATAATTACAAGTAATACAAAATTTTTAGGCTGTTTTTTAAAAAAAATTATTGTATTTTTTTTCCTTTAAAATCTTCTGAAAAATGAGTAAATAACCCCAGTACAATTTCAAAATCTCTCTTCATCATTATACATTTTTTTTATTTCCTCTAAGAAGTGATACATAATAACAAAAAGTGCATTAAAAATGAAGCATTAGTTTTAAAATCTCAATCATTGTAGAAATCCATAATTAATTGAATTCTTAAGAAAATTATCATGAGGTATAATAAGCAAATAAATTTTCTCAAATCAAATATCTTCCTCCATTTCTTTTTTATTCTGGTATCATCAGTGCAACAATTCATTATAATAGAAATACCCACTAAATAGAAAATTTAATTTTATTATTGTGTGACCCCCCCCACTACCAAGTTCCTTCACACCTGCAATTGGGAATGATTTCATTTACCCATGGCCATATGTAATGATGTAAGTTCACATTCATCCTTCATTTTTGAAAGCCAGTGCACCCGATAGAACACAGCTTTGTTTAGATGTCAGCAAGACAGTGTAGCAGTTAAGACTTAACATGGAGCATTGCATTGGAAATCATAACTTGTGAAGCCTATAATTTGTAAAATAGATCTACTCTTAAATAGTATTACATATACTAAAAGTGGAAAATCCCAATATCAGTGTTTGAAAGTTATTAAATAATTTAAACCATGCTTGGTAAAAATATGACAATTATACCTACAGAAAATGACTCTATAAACATGTCCCATTTAGAAAAGAGTGTATATTTTATTCATAATTCATTTTGATATTTTTTTTCATTTTTAAATACAGTATTGTAAATTTTAGAATTCAAAAATATTTGGCAATAACAAATTTATATAATCACTTGTTATAATTCATAATTTCTGTTTTTCATTCAAAAATTTACTTCTATAATGTTGAAAATTCTGACATAATTTAATTTTTCCTCCACATTATGAGACTTTTGAATTTAATTTTTTAGATAAAAGTTTTAAACAACATATTTATAAAAGAGGAGGTGTCAGTAAAGTAATTAGTTGCTTATCAAGTGAAAGAGAAGAAATAGTTTTATCAGCAATCACTACTCTGATGTATTTGGTTTCTCCTGATAGCAAAGGAGGTTTGTATTTTTTTTTTTTTTAAATTTTACATCTGTCTTGTATGTAATTCATTTAATTCATTATAATTATCAATAAATTTATATAATTTGTTTATTTTACATGTAAATATATACTGACATTTATATTATAAAATCCATGCCATATCAGTTTTTATAAATTTCCAGTGTAAATAAAAATTCATTTAAAATTTCAATTTGTACTTTAGGTATGCTTTTTTAATTACTGAATCATCAGTAATAAATGTAGCACAGTGTCACTTTTAAAAAAATTATGAATTATTCTATTAAAATTCAATTCTATTAATTCCATTTTATTAATATAAATATTTATAAAATATTATTCAATAACAAGTTATATTATTCATTTTATAAAAATTCACATTTAAAAATATCACAGATTTGATAACATTGCATGCATGCAATTTTTTTTAAAAAAAAATCATTTTTTTTATTTAGATATTACAACTGCACCTGTGATTGATTGTATGCTTAGATTTCAAGACAGTGATAACAAAAGATTGTCTAATTTAGCATCTGTATTTGTACAAGACTATTGTTCTGTAGATCAAATACAAAATGCCAAGCTTTTATCATCTACTTATAATAAAAAAGATTCTTTTGATTTGGGGACATAAGTAAGAGAAACAGTTTGTTATTTTTTTTTATGTATTGTTATTTTATGCAAAATAAATAATTTTAAATAAATTATACAAATTTTTTATATTAATGTTAAAAAATCATTGTAGATTGCACATAAATCATTTTAAAATGTTTATTTACAAAAAGAAAATATAAAAAAAAAATCAGATAATACATTTTTACAAATATGATTTAATCTCCTTCCCTAGATGTTGATGAGATGAAAAACACTTTGCATTTGTCATTAAGATGATTGCTGTCCTATGTTGTCAGGTAAGCAGAATTAGTTATTTAGCATCATCATGGTGACCATGTTATAATCCATTTTATCTTTTAAATGGCTTCTTCCGATTGTTGATAGCTGTTTAAAGGAGAAAAAAATTCATTATTTATTACCAAAATATCTCATTAAATCTAGAAATTTTTTGTAAAAAGTGTCATTTGTCATTTGCTTAAAAAATCAAGTTTTTCTTAATATTTTATGTCAAAAATAAAATCCAACATTAAATCAAGTTTATTTCAGGAAATGAATAAATAAAACATATTATTCTTTTACTTTTGTATAAATTCTTTACAATCTTACTCATTAGTGTTAAAATCTAAACACATATTATTTAGTTACATAAAGATTTTTAAATCCATAATTACAGCTTACGTATTTGACATCTGGTGCCTGCAAACCCATCTCTGCATTGACATTTATATGGACCTACACAGGTGCCACCATTCAAACAAGGCAAGATACAAACAGCTGAAATGTAAATTGGAATTAAAAATAAATATTAGGTTGTATCAATAAGTGTAATTTTTGAGAGAAAAGAAAGGACCATAGTAAGATTTTCGAATGAAACAGATAAGAGTTAAGTTGTGCTATAAATTCTTGAAAATTGTAAACAGTATTTAAATTTTTTATGAATCATATTTAATTTTAATATTATCCTTAAATCAACTTTTGTGCTGGATTTTGTAAAAACTGAATACATATATATGAGGAATTAACAAAACTAAATTTTTGAAATTAATCTGTTATTCATTCATGGCATAATGAAGAAGCTTTGAAATTATATACATTAATTTAACATGAAAAAGAGAGGAAATTACATTGCAATACAGTAGACTCAGCACAACTTAAGTCCACTGGAATTTGTGAATGCCAGATGCATTGCTTCACTTTCTTAGCTCTACAATAGAAGAGAGAGAACTTTCCCTGTTTGGAATTACAGGCAAGGATTTCTTCAGATCATGTGGTATCAGATTTAGGGATCTTTGGGTATTTTAGCTGCAGACGAAGAGTCTAGTAGGGATTATCCCTACAGGTTTGGATCCATGAGAAGACTGATGAATCATGTAAATTTATAGTGCATGATCACATAAATTAAAAGTTTAAAAGAACTTGTATCAGAGAATAAGAACTTCCCACTACTAGAAACATTAAAAGTGTAGGAAATATTAGAAAATTAAATTATATATATATATATATATATATATATATATATTTCAAAGTTTTTTCTTTAGGTGTGAAATATTTTTTCCCTACATTTTTCTTCATATAGTTTCTAAAACTTAAATGAATATCTTTGAGGAATGGAATTTTGGAGTTTTTCTAAATGCTTATAGTTGCAAAAGAACACAAAAATCGATAAAAACAAACTTTAACAAGACTATAAAAAGTAACAAAAATTTAAGAAAAAATATTTGATTTTGTTCTTGTATATTGTGTTGTCTCACTCACTTTAACTTTTTCTAACTACTACTTTTATGCTTAGTTTGCTCAGAAATATGAAGTATATAAAGATGTGTTTCAAAATTTCATGTTCTTGAGTCAGATTAAAATCTGATCTCTGAAATATTTTATAAACAACAACAAAAACTTGGCTCTGATTTTTAATCTAAATTGCAAAGGTTTTTGTGTGTGTTCCTATATATTGCAAAGTTATTTTGGACTACAGTGTACAAGTAGTATTCAATTTCCCCCCCCTCTCTGTTTGATTGTGTTAAAATAATGAATTAATGCAAAATAATATGGAGCACTGTTTTTTTTTTTTTTAACTGCATTTCAGCTTTCTAGTTTCAAGGTTCCCTTTCTTGCCAATATAACATTAGCTATAAAAGTATTAGTTTACAGTTTTAACAAAGAATGCTTAAGTAACTTGTTTTATAAACCTCTTGATCAAGCAGATTATTAGAATGGACCCTCAGGCAACTGGATTCATCCGAACTGATTGCATCATTACCAAATTAACAAAATAATTCAATACTGATTTCCAGTTCGTGGCTTTTCTGTCAAAGACACTAGTTTAATTTTTATGTTGTGATTTTTTAAAAATGCCGAGTCTGTTATTAACATTTAACAATATTGAAATAATTTTAAAAAATAATAATTTCTTCTTATTGTTAAATGGGTTAATTTAATTTTTAGTTATGGTTTATTTAAAATATATTTTATCTGTTTAATGTTTTTATTTCTAAATGTTCTGAGAATAAATATCAATATGTTAACAATTATTTTCAGTGACTACCTGCTGACTGATTAGACCTGCAAATTACTGATTATTATATTAACCGATCAAATTCTTAGTTTCAGATCATTATATAGCATTTAGTTTTAACCTTCGACAACTATTTTGTATCAATTGACTTCTAATTGTTTCTTCCATCAATGCTACTGTGTAATTTTTTTTAAAAAAATTATATATTAAGTCTGTCAACATTAACATTTAATAATTGTAAATTAATTTTTGGTTATGTAAAATAAGTATCTTTTGAATTTTAATTTATATACATATACTAATAAATATTACCATGTTGACAAACATCTCCAATGAATCCAGAAGGACAACTGCACAGTCCTGGTGGAATGCATTTGCCACCATTTAAACAGGGTCTAGTACACATTCCTAAGGAGAGATGATGAAAAATATTTGTAACATGTGTTAAAAAACAGATTTTTTTTTTTTTGAACGTTATATGTTATGATATTATATGTTACAAAATCAGATTTATTTTTTTTACTTAAAACTGCATTCCAGTGTGAATGGAATGTAGTTTTAAGTAAAAAAAATATTTTAGTTAATAAAAATACTATGTAATTTTAAAATATAAAACAGAGTAGAACCTAGAGCTACAAGTAAGTAATGAAATTGAATTCAAATAATATTTTCATATTTGTAATAAAAAATTAGTATCTATTCATTCAGTTGAAGTGCTACAGAAAAATATTTTTAATGCAATAAATATCCGATTTAATTGTATCCTTTGCTGAGTATGAAAAATAAATGATACATTTGATAAAATAAAAGTGGAACTAATTTCAGTGCAATGAAGTAATATAAATATTATTAATAATTAATGTAAATTAATTTGTAAATGCACAATGTGATTTGTATCAAACATTTTATTCATATTTAAATACATTTTTTTAAAAATAAACTTCTAAAATTTCAAAAAACACAATTTTTTATAGACCTGCTATATTATAGCAAAATGAATTTTAATTTTGAAGTTTCACTATATTTTAAGTATATATATATATATATATATACTCTCATATCACAGATACACAAAGCCCTGAATGCATGTTATTATAAATTTTCTCTGTGAATGACCCAATATATATCTGTAATTTATTTCTGATATTTTTTTAATAGTAGAAATTTCAAACTAATAATTTGTTTTAGTTTTTCGGCATTTGTCTAAGGATTTTTTTTTTTTTTTGCATATATTTTAATATTTCTTTTTGTGTGCTTCAAACAAATGTCTTTTCAAAAAGATACTTTTAAAAGTATTCAAAAACAGTTTTTAAATAAATATATTGAAATATCTTATTTGGCAATAACATTAAACATTTTTACCAACCTTCACATTCTGCTTTTCCATCCCATTCTCCACTATTAGTACATGAAAGAATCTTTTTTCCTTTAACTTTTGTTCCAGGAGGACAAACCACAACTAAATTGTCTCTGTACTGATATGACATACCTAATAAGATTGCACCAGTGTTTGTTCTTGGTCGACCACATGCC
Organism: Nephila pilipes; assembly: GCA_019974015.1. Lineage (NCBI taxonomy): Eukaryota > Metazoa > Arthropoda > Arachnida > Araneae > Nephilidae > Nephila > Nephila pilipes. Next base: position 318,971 of record BMAW01065373.1, on the reverse strand, counting down.
ATCTCTAATGGTATAAAGAGAGTTATCAATCACACTGAATTATAAAACGTGATTTGTTTGAGAATCAATAGATATATAATGAATAGAAAATTGTATGAATGTTGCATAATCATTTTTGACTCCATTATGAGATTCTTTTTTCATACAGATTCAATTAGAGTATAATTTTTTATTTGTAGGGTGGTTTACTTATTCAAATTTTATCTGTCAGCCAAATTTAGAAAAGTCTAATTAAACTGACGTAATTTTAATGTTCTGATTAAGAAAAATAATTCTATTTCTATTATTACAATAAGGATCCTTCATATATACACACACATACATACATGCTAAAAAGTTTCAATATTTGTAATACTGAAAATTATTATTTATTTATTTTTTAAATAAATTAAAAACGTAAAATATAAATTAAAATCAATGTGTTAAAGTAAAACTCATTATGTTAATTAAAATTATATTAAAATGTGTCCATATTTAACCAATAATTAAGCCTGTTCTGAATTAAAACAAACACAATTAAAAATATTTAAAAATTATGTTGTAAATATTACTAATTATTACAGTATTGCTAATAATGCTGAAGTGCAAATACTGATTCAAAATGCACTTTTAGTACTTTTGTAAAGTCTGTCGATCATTATTGTTAAATGCTCTTTGGATGGGTATTAAATAAATTGGAAATTTTTAGTATAAGTTTGACTGGAATTGCATTAACTTTCATGGTTGTTGGCATTATACACAAGAAACGCATTCTTTGGAAACAAATATAATAAAAATTAAGAAAAAGAATGTCAAAATTATTTAACATACTCTTGCATCCACCTGTAGGAATTGACCATGAGCTGTTTGCCAAACAATGAGAAGTAAGATCTCCAAAAGCTCTGAATCCAGGCTCACAGGTGTAAAACAATTTATCTCCAATAGCAAATTTGTTTTCTTTGAATGTTAATGGTACAACATGGGGTGGGAACTTTTTGAGTGGAGCACATGTCACACCTGCAGAAATATTAGATGCAAAGTATTTTTTTAAAATTTGATCCATTTAAAAAAAGTTCGAAAAAAAAAATCTTTCTGTTTCTTCTTTGTTATTCTTTCTAGAAATTAATCTAAATACTATATTAAAATTTGAATAATCAAAATTAAATGCTATTTTTGTTTATTTTGAGTTAGTTAATAAGATATTTTATTTTTTAAAAAAATAATTTATAATGTACATACTCATATATTTTGTCATTTTTGTGTATATTTGTCATTCGGGTAAATTCTAATTTTAAAAAAGTTGTAAAATTTCAATATTTCCTCCCTTTTCATCAAATATATTTAAAATCCTCATGTGTAATAAATTTTTCAATGTTATGACACAAATCAAAGAGAAAATGATAAATCTTACAGATTATTGTTACCCAGGGTTTCTTTGCTCTTATCTGGAACTTTGAATGATCTTCCAGGTCTTTTGGAAAGACTGAGCTGAGAAATTTAATTTTAATTATTTAATCAAAATCAGCCCCCTCCCTCATGCAAACTTAAGTTAGATCATATATACTCATTGGACCCTATCCAATATCATCCATTCTATTTTGATTGATTTTGTGACTGTATGTGTAGAGTTTCTATTATTTATTATATTTCTGATCCATTGTTCTTTATTATTATTGCTGAGCTTTTAAAGATGAAAGTCAACTGTATAGGAACAATCATAAATGTATTAAGTTAAGTCTCCAATTGCACCAAAGGAACTGTAAAATTCCTTTGGTGTTATTGGAGACTTAACTTTATTTATTATCATTTTAATTTTGAAGAGAAGTCTGTTTTATCAAAAAATATATATTTAGTACTTGTTAGGTGTTTTGCAATTTAATGTTAAATGTAACTTAGAAACTATTCAGGATGGCTTACTCATCAGAGTTATTCTTGTATGTATTATAGTCATCAAGAAGCTACACTTGGAGAAGGAGTTTAAGAAGAGATAATAACGTTTCAAGAAGGAGTGCGAGATAATACATAAAGTTGCAATTTTGTCGAAATGATCTGCTGTTTCGTTTTGTATATGATTGTTATATATATTGACCCATTAAATATTAATAAAGTTTCTATTTTGAGATGTTTCTTTTTTATTTATTTATTTTTTAAGTAACATGATTTATTTATTGTATTGTCCAGAAAAAATTGAAGTTATGCTGTAATGCAAAGATTAATTTTTTTAAATATTATTAACTACACACCTGACAGAAAAGTCGATGTCTGTAATCTCTGTCTGAAAAACGATTTTATCTTTAGTTAATTTGGAGATAAAAACTGGTAATTAAATGTATTTCTAGGTTAAAATATTAAATTTGACAGTTGATTATTAAATTAAAAACCAGTTGAAATCATTTTTACTGCTCAATTAGCTACCTTTAGTCTTATTTACCATTAAAAAATAAGTTTACGTTTAAAAAGGTTGTGCTTTATTCAGATATGCTCTGAAGTACTGTGAAATAAAGTTGTGTGTGTTTGATGTTGTATCAATTATATCTGATACATTGTGGCTCAATTAAATGTTTAACTCTAGTTTATATATAGAGAGACGATCATATTTTCGACATATTTAATCTCTGTTCGAACAAAATCCTAAGTAACTTTTTACAGAGGTTCAGGCAGGGAACGCCATCTGGCTGATCACGTAATTTTAATTTTTCTTAACAGATGTATTTAACTTGTGATAAGCATGTTAGATGCAATTTGAATTAACGCTGTTATAATACCGCATGATGACTATTGGTCGACCAGTCTCTTTATTTTGAATCATGATCTAGTAACTAGGATGACATCAGAGCTTGTAATTAACTATCTTGACTTGTACATCACGCCACGTGAAAACTTCAAAAATTCAATTTAACTTCAACAACTACCATTTTCCTGCAAAATGGGTCTTTGATGATACCGCAATTTGGCTAAAATATCATCGGTCATGAAATGCGCGAGACACAACTAAGCCGAAACGGTGGTCTTAGGTTAGGTAGCAACAGTATCTCCCGTGCTTAAAGCCCGCCTGTAGATGGCTTTTCTTTTGGTAAAGGGGTGGGATGTCACACAAAGAATTATTAGATAAAAAATATTATTAACAAAAGTAAGAGTAAAAGGAAGTGTGTGAAGGATAGTTCAATAATTCAGTAAGTGGGATGTATATTGAAGCCCACGGTGAAAGTGACATTATTCCAAGAGACAAATTAACCTATCAGGACTACAAAACTGAAAAAGGTCAATAATTTTCTCTTTCCTTATGCGACTGGAAGTGATTAGTTACGGAAAAGATTTCTTTTGAATAACCGTGTAGTAAGATAGCATTAAGTATGTCGTTCTTCTCAAAAGGTTTGAAATGGATCTCTTTGAATTGGTGGGATAATTCGGTACAAATCTTTCACCTGAAGCTGAAAATGAAGATATAAGAGCAAGAATAATTGAATGATGAATACTACGAAGAAGATTTCGTGGATGGATGCCTCGAGAAGATAATTGAAGACAAGATTGAAAGGGAACAATGGCAAAAAGAAAAGAAAAAAAAAATGACGTGGAAAGAAGTCTTATATTAGAAAATTTTAACGTGAAAGCTCAGAGAGAGAGGCGAATCGGAATGTCTTCCCTGCAAGAATTACGGTTATTTTGTAAGAGATTGTCTCTTCTCATGCACCTTTAGAGGAAAGACAAATCACCGCAGAAAACAGTGTACAAGAAACAAAAGTGAACCTAGAATTATTACCTTTAACGTTCGTGACCAAGAATTATCCGCATCTAATATGTACAAGAAAATATCCTTCATAAATGGCCATAGGGTCACTGCTGTATTGGATACCGGAACTTCAAGTTGTTTATTCAAAGAATAGTGGCACGAAATTTAGATCTGAACATTTTATCTTATAAAAAGGATCTCTGTTCATTTGGTAACCAGTTAAATCCTTGTCACTCAAAGTTTATGTGTGATAACAGTAGATCTCCGAATCGAAAAAGCTTTAGCAAACAATATTTATGTTTTTATCGTCCTAGGCTCAACTCAACCAGTTGACTTATTGGTTGGGCGTCCGTTTTTAGAACTACCACACATAATACGTTTAATTTTTTAATTTAAATAGTGTTAAAGTGACGCTATGTATTGAATCGAAAGCAGCTGAAACTGCACGAAGTGAACTTATCAAAGCTAAGGAAGAAAATAAGAAATTGAAGAATTATCTAAAGTTGTAAGAAAACAAGGAGAAATGCAAGAATGCCATGAAAAACGATTTCAGTCTCAGCAGGAAAAGTTTGAATTGAATTGAAAAACAAAGAACAGAAATTATCTAAAATGCAGAAACAAAATGAAAAGTTAACGCGGACTATACGGGGACAAGAAGCCATTATTAAAGAAAAGGAAGCAAGACGCATTGATGATAAAAAACGATTTCAGTCTCAACAGGAAAAGTTTGAATCTGAATTGAAGAATCGAGATCGAGAGTTGGCTATAATTCAGGAGCGTAATGAAAAGTTAAAGCACCCATACAGGAACAAGAAGCCATTGACAGAAAAAAAAAAGAAGAAGCATTATTAGCACTAGCGATGCAACTGAATGGCAAGAAAAATGAGAATTATAATCTGTTAAATTAATTAGAAAAATTGCGGAAAGAAACTTGTATCTTAAATGAAGGAAAATTGAGAAAAGTAAATGATAACAAGAGAAAAAAAAAGAGTGATTTGAAGATATTAGCCGACTTTCGAGAACAAAAGCGAATGAAAGAAAAAGTGCAAAGGAAAATACAGAAAGCAAATAAAAAAAAATGGAAAAAGAGGACAGCAACGATGTCAAGAAGCATTCACATATTTAGGACAAAAATTAACTGAAGTTCAGAAAATCGAGAAAATTTTAAAACATGATACAGGAGAAAATATTCTCATTGAAGGAAAGAAGAAAGCAGAGTTCTCCAAAATAAACCTCATACCAAATCCAATATAGTTGGAAAAAGAGAGAGTTTGACAGATAATTAGGTGGACAAAACGAGTGAGTAGCAGATTTCCGATCCAAAGGATCAAGATACAGTTTAAAATGAAGGGAGCGATTCTACTGCAAGGAGAGAAAAGTCGTAAATAATCATTCCCGTGAAAGGGTCATCTTGAAACAAATTATGGTAAAAAAGTGCCCCCCTGAGAACGGAAGACTGGCAACGAACTCCGTTTGATCCTGGTGGTCTAACAGAACTTCACTAAAGGATGAGTGTCCATCCCCTTCAGTAATAAGAATTCGGGACACATGCGAAGTTACGCAGCTGAAGAGAGGGAAAAAAAGCAAAAGGGCAATAAACCATTGACCGCAAGCACGTTCGTTAACAGAGCGACGGACACTCACAGTGAGCGAGAGATTTTTCATCTCCTTAACCCAAGGCTGATGAACACTAGAAATCAAACCCTTGAGCGAGATGACTCTCGGGAGTAAGGAGTGTAAATAAAGAATTGTTGTTTGTACAACCTGATCTTTTTTTGTCTCAGGACAACCGTAACGCTATAAGCAAAGAATTGTTAGCTAAAATATATTATTAACAAAAGGAAGTGTTGTGTGAGTGTGTGAAGAATAGTTTTCAACATAATATTTGGAACATTAATGGAAAATTCTGTCGCTATGTTTTCACCATAAAATTAATGACGAAAATTCAATTTTCGAAGTGTGCTATACATATATTTGTACTGCATTTTTCACTTTTATGTAACATATGTATACGCAGGGTGATTTGATAATGCATAGAGCAATTTCGAAAAATGGTTGAGTGGTCCAAAAATGAGAGAAATTTATTGTTTTAATTAAGAATATATATCCAGAAATATTTATGTACCGCTCACTTTCATCGTAATCCTTCACCCATAAAATTTTCATTTTCATGCAATATTTTATCTAATTAGGCTCTTAAAATTAACTATGATAAAAGGTTCTCTGGCTAGAGGATTATTTTTAAAAATATTTTAGGCGTTATCAATAATAATTAATCTTTTAAATAAGTTTTTAGTAAATATATTATTATAAAAGTGATGTAAAATGTATAAAATATATATTCAAATAATTGCACTGAAGTGTAAAAATACATACCAGTACACTTGGGAACAGGTTTATCCCACTTTCCTGTATCCAAGCATCGTGCTGTATCACTACCTATCATTTCGTATCCTTTATGACAAGCAAATATAATCCTGTCTCCATAATGACCAGCCACTTCTTGAACAACATATCCATTTTCAGGAGAATCCAGTTGTCCGCAGGATATTTCTAATGATACATCACATTTGCAATTAAATTAACACAATTCCTTCGTACGAATTGCAACATAATAAAATGTACAAATAAATAATAAAGTAATGATTACTTCTACAAAGGGGAACTTCTCCTGACCAGGTTCCATCTTCCAGACAGAATCTTTCATCTCTTCCAAAAATTTGGTAACCTTTATCACAAGTGTACAATACTGCACTCTGAAAAGAATAATCTTCTCCGTCTACTTCTCCATGTTCAGGTACCTCGGGTGGTGGACAAGTAATAGGGACGCAATGGGGAGGTTTTCCTTCCCATACCCCTTGCCATGAACATTCCACAGCGGTACTACCAACAATGCGAAATCCTGGGAAACATTGGTAGAAGCCACGACTTCCAACTGTCATGTTTGAAGTAACTGTAATTTTACCGTAGGCTATTGATGGTGGTTCGCCGCATAATATGAGCTCACAATATACCCTGAAATGAATAATTATGTTGGAAGAGTTCTAAAATTAGTTAATATTAAGTTTCAATGCATCTTAAAATTAATAGACTTAGTAAGTTTGAAGATGTGGCATTGTAACAGAAATCTAAAATAATGAATTATTTAAATGTAAATTGTGAAATCTATTAATCTGAAGTAAAAATAGTTGGATGAATGTATGACATTGAGTCCTCAAGAGATATATTGTACCAAACGCAGGGTTAAAATATTAAATATTTTTTTAGTTAAAACAATTTAAAATTCACCTCTATGATAGAGAATAAAATAGAATGTAATAAAATTATGTTTGGAGTAAAGCCAATGTGACATAAAAATTTAAATGAATTTGTTTGGGATTTTACCCAACCTAATCAATTAAAGTTAATGTATAGGACTTAAAATGTTTTTAACAGAGTTTAAAATAGAGCATTCAGTCAAAATGCGTCTCACCGTCAGAGAACACACACACCATAGTTACATATAAGGGAATCCTATCCCCCAAATGGACGTTTATGTTAAGTTTAGTGTATCCGATACGTAAACGAGTAAAAATTACATCTTATTCTCTACATGAAAACGGTTTCCAATGAGAAATGATGGGTTTAACGATGTATTATATTATCTAATTTCAAATGATTTATTATATTATCTTTTAATAAATGATTTATTATTTTAACGATTTATTATATGTTTTTCACTTCTCCATGGATCCTTCCTGTGGTCATGAATAGCTGATTTTATATATTCGATGATATTGCAATATTGAATGATAAAAGACATTTCAGCAGTTGCATAGTGATGAGAGATAAAAATAATAATAATAAAGTAAATATGAGTGTGTGTAATTAAACCTGAATATTAAAAATTGAGTCTACAAAACTATTAATATTTATCTAAATATGCAAAATAAAAAAAATCATTTTACCCTCCCCTTTCCTTCCCCAGAAACTTATTTTCTTAACCCGAAAACTAAGCTTAAAAATTATTTGAGGTTATATCAGAAGATTAAAAAACAAACGAGAATAAAACTTACCCCGTGACATTCCATTCATCGTTGCCAAGACAAATATGTTTGGGAGATCCTAGGAGTTTGTATCCTTTTTTGCATGAATAAATAGCTTCACTCAGTCCAGGCATATTATTGACTACAACACTTCCATGTTCAATTTCTGGCGGTGGTTGGCAATTCATAACTTCACAGATAGGAGAATCACCCCATTTACCGTTAGCTTCACAATTAATACCTGAATTGTACAAAAGAAAACGTGATTACTTCTAATACCAATAAATAACACGTCATTTTTTTTTTTTTTTTTTTTTTACAAAAATTCAACTAATTTTTGTAAGTTTTTTTTTCCTTTTAGTTGCGAACGTGGTAGCCTAGTGGTCAAAAACTCGCGGCCGGCGTTATTTTGTCGAGTCATGAGTTCGAATCCTTCATGTAAGGGGGCTGATGTACGTTAAATGTATCGAAACTCCAAGTCTTCCCTTAATGTGGTGTGGAAGTTTGGAGAGAGAATTGAAAACTCAGTTGTTTATCTTGTCACATGACTGAGTCTCAAAATTACGAGATCCGTCGCCAATAGCCCTCGTGTTGTTTCTCATTGCGACGTTAACAAATAACCAATTTTTTTTTGTAATAAATTTTTGCCTATTACCTATTATTTTTTATTGTACTTATTGTAATTCGTTTTGAGTTTTGCACATAACCTTGAGGAGTAAACATCTTCAGAAAAATTCTTGTCAACCAATTTTTCTCCTTTTTTTTTTCAAACGTCCAGATCCCAGTTACGCCTTGCTTGGCGTTAAGTGGCGCAAAAGCCAGACAGTGTGGAAGAGCGGGCTCAAGAGAACCAGATGAGTTGGAAATACGATAGTGGATTAAAAAAGCACGGGATAATAAGACACTTCATCCGAATGGAAATGACGGATCATGTTATTTCGACAGTTGACAGAACTTTGGAGCACTGCTATACTCGTATGTGTGTCATTGCTCCAGCAATTCGTTGCCTTCTACTACACCGAGGTCTGCGTGCAAGAGTTCCTATGAACAGAATTCCCCGCTTACAGAAAATAAGCACCTACGGCTTCAATGGACTCGTCGACATAGGCATGGTGGACCAATTGGCAACAAATCGTCTTTTCCGACGAATTCGCTTTAATTTGGAACACAATGATGACCGCGTCTGCGTTAAACGTTATACTGATGAACGTTACCTTCGGAAGACTGTTATCCAACGTCATATTCAACGATCGCCAAGCGTAATGGTTAGACGTGTCATTAAGTACCTCGGACAATCTAAGTTGCCAAGAATTGTGGGTAATTTCAACAACAGAGAAGCTCTTGAGCCCGAAATCATTACCTCTTTCTTCAACGCATTCTTGAATCCATATTTCAACAGAATAACGATTGTCCGTATATTGATAGGAATGTTCAAGCTTTCCTTTAAGACAAACAGATACAGCTGTAACCTTAGCCTGCATATTCATATACGTCATCTATTGAACATGTCTGAGATTTTATCGATCAGCATCCTACTCGTGACACTCGTCTCTTAGTTGATACAGATGAACTTTGAGTTCGGAATTTCACATAATGAAACTAAATTTATTGAATTTATTACATTATTACGCATGTAATTTTTTTTTTTTTTTTTAAAAAAAATCGAATTGTTAAAATTATAAAATTAATTCAGTTTTCTAAAAAAATACATTTACGGATTCGTCCCTATACTTCCACTCTATTTCTAGTATTTCTTCATAAAGGTTTGAATGCTTAGCATTTTACAGAAAAACATTAAATACAATCCAAACATTATCAAAATAAATATTGTAATCATTTATCAATGAACACTAAACAATATTATACTATCTATATATCAAAATATACTTTACATAATCATAAAAATAGAATATTTACTTCATATGGTATAATTTTTATTTAATGAAAAGGCGCTTTCTCGTATTCTTTTTTATATTACGATAATTACTGGTTAAAGATATAACTAATCTTTCGCTTTCTCATATTATTTTTTATCTGTTATATATTTAATTCGCGAAATCAAATTTCACCAACTACGAAATATTATACAAAGAAGCGTTTTTTTTTAAATCTCAGTTTCACATTTTTGCGGTAGTGATAAGGTATGTTGATACGAGTATAAGCCAAGATTATCCGATACGTACACTTCATATTTTATTAATCATCTTATGTATTTGAGTAATAAATAAGTAGAAGATTTTTATTTGGATTTTTTTTTTTTTTTGGGGGGGGGGATTTTTTAAAGATTAGATCTGTTTGAACCATGACCTCGACTTAGGAATGGAAAATAAGATTATTTGAAAATATTACAAATATAACAGTCTAATAATTCAATGAAGCATTCCTTTATATATTAGCAATTCAAATCTTTTTAATCTAATGTAAATAGATGATATTTAGTTGTTTTAAAATTTATTTTTTAGAAAAAATCCAGTACGTAAAATCAGATAGCGTTTTTTTAGAATTTAAACCATGCTAATTAACTTTCAAATATTTAAATAGCAAAAAATTAACTTTGTTTTTCTCATTAGAAAATGACAGAATTGCTACTAAAATTTTGAAACTTTTCGAAGTTATTATTATTCGCATAAAAATGAATAACCTTCTAGACATTTGGAAACTGTAATTATTTGTACTGATTTTTTATACTGCAATACTCTAACATATTTCTCAACAAGAATTGTCCACAAATTAAATTATGATTAAAAAACAAAATAAGGCCTTTTTTTAAACTAATAAATATGAATAAAAATACTTACTTACTGCTCCTTTCAACTGGTGACCTTGATCACAAAAATATGTTACTTTTCCTCCAAATGTCCATCCGCCTTCAGTAACAAACTGCGCATTATCTACGTGAGGAGGCGCTCCACATTCCATTGGTTTGCATTTAGGTTTATTCCCAAACCAGAGACCGTTGCTATCACACAGTATAGTTTTATTGCCTTCTATAACATATCCCTTATCACATGTGTAATCAATGGTCTGACCAACAACATACGGCCCAATCGGTATTTGAGAATTAGATATAGCATCCGGAACGTCACATAAATATCTTTTGCATTTCGGTACATTCTTAGACCACTTTTTAGTCGAAGTGCAAGCTACACTCTCAGGTCCATCAATTTTAAATTTGGAATTGCATTTGAATTCTAGTTTAGAACCATATGTGAAGTTCGCACCAATGACGCGACCATGCTTTAAATTCTTAACAGCAGGGCAAGATATCAATTTACATGTTGGAGGATCCGAGTCCCATGTTTGATTAGTTAAACAAGTGCTATTAGGAGAACCATGCATTTCGTAACCCTCACTACAACTAAAATGAACTGTACTATCAACAACAAGAGCTCTAAATAAAACCGTACCGTGTGCGGGAGGTACTGGTCTTGAACACGGTAATGGTATACATTTTGGTGCACTATCACTCCACGTTTTTTTAGCTAAACATCGAAGCTCAGAGCTTCCTTCGAGTTCATATCCAAAATCACAAAAATAACGAACAGTTGATCCATATGTAAAATTCTTTCCTTTAACATGGCCATGGTCTATTCCCGATGGAGGTGCACAAGATACAATTTTGCAAGCAGGGGCATCAAGACTCCAGCTGGCATTCACCAAACAAGATCTGGTCATAGTACCTTCAAGTTCGAAACCGTCATTACAATGATATGTCGCAGTACTTCCAACTATAAGACCTTCTAATTCAACCCATCCGTTTTTCAATGGTGGCAATGGACTACATTCTCTAACAATACAGTTAGGTTCATCACCGCTCCAGCTGCCAGATAATCCACATAACCTGACAGATTCACCTATTAATTTATAACCAGGGGAGCATTCGTATGTTGTGGCTGCTCCATAACGAGATGAGTTCCATTTAGCGTACCCGTGAGGAATATTTTGAACAAGTGGACAAACAATCGGTTGGCAACTGGGTAGGCCATACGACCAAGTTGCATTTGCTTGACATTTTCTAGTCGATGGTCCTTGCAATTTAAAACCAATGTCACACTTATAATTTACTTCGGCCATGAATACATAGGAATTAACCGCCATTTCTCCCATCATTAGATTTTCAGGAGCGCTGCATGATACAGGTTTGCATTGTGGCACTTCATTTGACCATGTTCCATTTTCTTGACATATTCTTGTACTTATTCCCACCAGTTTGAAACCTTTTGAACAGCGATACATTATTTCATCCCCAAGATGGAAAATGTTTGATCTAGCTGCATCCAACATTGCTTTTCCGTCAATCGTTATATCTCCTCTTGGTCCTGAATCGGGCCATACTTGGACTTCTCTTCCGGTTGCACCCTGAGAAAAACTGTGAACTACAACCTCACCATTCACGAGTCTATCTGGCAAAGGACAAGATATCTGCTCGCACACAGGAGAATCTGAACTCCATTTTCCATCTTCTTGGCAAGTTAAAACAGATGCTCCGTGTAATTCATATCCTCTTTCACATGTATATCTAACAGTTTTTCCATATTCATATACACTACCTTCATATCTTCCTTTGGATATATTTCTTGGTTCGTTACAAATAACAGGTTTGCAGATAGGGGGTTTACCACTCCAGTTATTATCGTTTTGGCATACATGATCAGCTGTACCCACAAGTATGTGTCCTTTCAAACATTTGTACTTTATCTTTGCTCCATTACTGAAATCTGAAGATGATACCAAACCATTTTCGACGTGTTTTGGTTCTGGACATTTAATACCTTCACAAGTAGGATATGGAGCTGACCATTTGCCATTAGATTCACAAGTTAATGTCTTTTCACCAATTAACTTCCATCCAACATTACAAATAAAATGAATGGAGCTACTAAAAGAGTAATTTTTGCCGTCTACGTATCCAAATTTTAGAACAGGAGGCTTGGGGCACTGTACTAATCTGCAAATTGGCTGCAAGCCGGTCCATTTACCTTGACTATTGCAAATGGTTCGAGGACTTTGATATTCAAGGTTGAAGCCTTTTTGGCAAGCATATTCTACTTCAACACCAACAGTTAAGTTCTGAAAAAGAAAAAAAAAATGTTGTTACTCAATTAGCGGAGTAAAAACAGCGATGCTTTTTATACTGATAGATATAACCTCAGAACGGATCTTATTTTCATTGGAGATAGCCACAAAATCAGTCACATCAACATAAAAAAAAAAAAATTAGGATAATTGCGTGATGCATATTGTAAAATATGATTTATAAGTATCAATAAACTTTTTTTTGTGCGAGGTCTTGGATCACTTAAAAGCGCGGATAATGGACTGAGCGTTATAAGCGCGCTTACGTAACGTTCATTATAGTGAAATCCGTAAGTGAAGGAATGAATTTATGATTTAGAAATTTTGAATATCTCCAAAAGACACCCTTCAGATGATTTTACACGAAGAAGGATTATCGGAAAGCTGGAAAAGAAGGGTGATAAACAATAGATGGATTGAGTCAGGGTATTTAAAATTGGCCACAGTGTTGTTTCTCGAATTTGGACTTCCTTTCAGACAAGTTGAATGAGTAGCAGGCTCAAGATGGGAGATGATTGTCATTGCAGTACTATGGCCACAGATGACAGGTATACCGTCCTAACAGCGTAGATAAACCTTCACATCAGACCTTGTCATGTGGAAAATAAATTTCGTGCTGCCACAGGTACTCATATTTTGCGGAAAACTATTTCTAAGTGCGAGCAGAAAACAGGATTATACGCTGAAGATCTGTTGTGTGTATCCCGTTGACAAGAAAGCTGCGTAACGCCCGTTTGCAATGGCATCAAAATTAGACTGAAAATTATAGGGGACTTGGATTGTTTTTAAATGAGAGTAGATTCCATTTTTCATCTGATTGTAGACCCCAACTGACTTGGAGTAAGATTAGTAGCGTACATCGAACCCAAAATATGCATGAAAGGCACGAAAATGGCTCTTATAGTATAATGGTTTGGGCCGACATCATGGTAAACAGTCGCACGCTGCTACATATGATGCCAGCTGGGACTATGAATGCTGATCGTTACATTAATGAAATTCTACTGTCTCGTATTCGTTTTTTCATCGTTACTATCGATGACGCATTCAGTTCCAAGACATTTAAAAAAGCAATGATAATCAACTTATTATCTAGTCATCACGTTCCCGGATTTAAATCCGACTGAAAATTGTACGGCATGCCTTAGATCTATGTCTTGCTGTTTGACATCAGCATCCAGTAAAATAGAACACCCCTATCCATGGGCTAGTAAAGGAAGGGTAAAACTTGTTTTAACAACTCCTAGATGTTATTAACAGTATGCCTCGACGTGAAGGCAGTTGCATCGGACTTCCTGGAGAATATATACTATATTAAAAAAAATGTCTTTTAGGAGTGTTTATGGAGTGTTCCTTGCATGATTTGTACAGCTATATGTTCAGGTTTACATGTACGTATTCTATCAATAATGCGCCTTCTATCTTTAGTTTCAAAATAAATCTTTGACGTTGCATACGATATTTTGTCTACACTATATTTAAAAGTACGATGCTTGATTATTCCTGATTTTTTTTCACTATACGGATATTTGTAATTTGTCCCTAGGTTTTGTGCACCAGAGAAATATTTTTGTCATCAGTAATAATAACTTCATACTCAACAAAATGGTGGAAGAACTAACATGTTTGCTTATTATACATGAGAATTAATATATATATGTATTAATTCTCAAGTATAATACACACACACACACACACACACATATATATATATATATATATAATTATTAATAGTTTATTTCATATTCTAAAGCAATGAAATTATTTTCTCATCTGCTTTAATGCCATCTTTTGTTGGATAAATGCTTTTTTTTGTTCGGATCTTAATTGATAATATATAAAAAGAATCGAAGTACATACTATTAAATACTTTTCTTATAGAGTCGGTAAGAATAGTTACTTAAATTGGAAGCAATCACATTCAAATTTATTATCTGTGTGAATTATTACTCTAAAATGCTAAAATGACAGTTAATAAGAAAAAATTTTTTTAGGTGTAAATTAATTAAAGAAGTTTACGGAAATGTCATAAAAAAATTTAGTCAAAAAAAAATTTACACACGAAAAACGACTTTAATTAGAGATAAAAAGAAAAAAAAAACATTTTTATATATTTAATGTTGGGGGATCCATAATGTATTTTTCTTTTCTTGCTGTATGTAAGTTCTTATTAAATTTGAATTTGCTATAGTAAATATTCTCCTACAGTATATAATAATTAGCATTTATCTAATCGTACCTCTTTAGGAGTTAAGGAATGTCCATTCTGGACACTAGGTGGATCTGGACATAGGATTTGTTGACATACTGGCTCACGGTCACTCCAAGAGCGGTCAGACCTGCATACTCTTTTGCGTGCTCCTCTGAGCCTATAGCCTGGATCACATGAATACTCAATCTTTCCTCCAAATAATGAAGACTTTACATTAGTGCGTCCTTGTTTCAAATTTGGAGGTGGTTTGCACTCAACAGGCTTGCATTGAGACTCAATTCCGCTCCACTTGCCGTCAGGCATGCACGATCGTTTCTTATCACCAACTAAGTCATAGCCTTCAAAGCAAGTGACTATGAGAGAGTCTGCAAAACTAAAATACTTTGTTCGTAACTGAAGACCATAACAAATATATTCACAATACATTATTTAAAAACCATAATTCAATTATTTTACGTAATCAATTCATACGAATCATGACAATGTGTTTAAATAGTTTTTTTATGAATAAGTTTTGAAATTAATAAAAAATATTTGTTTATTTATGTATAAATTTTCATGTGAAATCTTACCTGTGACCTCTCCATGCTATTTCGCCATGAGATGGAGCCACTGGTACCGGACACATAACTCTTTTGCAATGAGGAGCCTCCCCAGACCACTTTTTGTTCTCAGAGCAAGTACGAGTAGTGGTTCCAATTAAATTATACCCAACTTCACACTCATACTGAATTGTTGAATCAACGACATTACTATCACCTAGAATGTATTAAATAAAGTAATTGCTTCAATTATGCGATGTAAATTTAAATATATTATTGCAAAACATTTTCAATGAAAGAATTCTCATATTTTGCATTGAGAGATGTCAAGATCTATATTAACATAATCAAAAGAGAAAAGAAAAATTAAGAGATACTTTAAGTAACGAGCACCAAACTGATAACAAGTTATTATAGATAAATCATCAAAAGAGACAGTAAATTATTTTTTTTAATTAAATACTGTACAAAAACGCTCTTTAAATTAATCAAACAATTTTCTACGATTCTTTAAAACGGGACTATTTCTAAACAAAAGGTTCAGAATATTAAAAAGTAATGGAACAATTAATACAAAATATTTTATAACGTAAAAATAGAATATTTTAAGCTTGATTTTTTTTAATAATATACATAAAGCAATACATTGAGATGGTCAATATTTATCTCACAGAAAATATCTGTTAATAATAGAGGTAAATTAACAGATGAAAAATGGAGGATTATTCTGAAGACATTGACCCTTATTTTTGAAGAGAAAAACAAACGTGAAAATTTAAAACATTTAACCTGACATGCCGATAGCCTCGATAAGAAAATCAATCCTATGCATTTATAAAACTCATTAGCATGTTTTCCCTTTATATATTTATTTGTTGAAATCCTTATTTTATATAAATTTCTTTGGTTCTAACCCGGGATTAAGTGAGACCATCAAATGTGAGCAAATATCGCTTGCGGACAATGAGAAAAATAACTATTTAAACTCCTTTTTTTTTCACAAAACATTTGCTTATAAAAATTTCTCACCCAAGATCCGGCCGTGTTCCAGACTAAGATTGTCAATTGGGCATCTTATAGCTTCACAAATAGGATCTACTCCACTCCATGTTTCATCTGATAAACATATTCTTTCAGCGGAGCCTTTTAATTCATAGCCTCTGTGGCACGTGTATTGAACAACGCTTCGATATGTTGTATCGTATGTCGTGATATCTCCATTTATCAGCGGCGGTGGCTGAGCGCATCGGATTTGAACGCATTCTGGCTCGGATCCTTCCCACTGGCCATCAGCGGTGCATAATCTTTGAACAGAACCAATAAGTTTGTAGCCTTCATCACAGTAATATTCCACTCCGGAACCATATCTGAAAGTCAAGTATAGTTTTTATTGCAACTTACATAAAAAAAAAATAATAAAATTCAAAGGAATTCTTTAAACTGAAAAATGCTTATTTAAATTAAATTTTTTATAAGGAATCATCAAATAGTATAGAATATGAAAGAAACGAATGCAATAAAAATTTAACTCTTTGTTGAAATCAGTAGAAAGATATATATATATTTTATATATACCAATATGGAATACAACACACACACATTCAAATACAATATAATTATTCATATAACATAACTTAACATATAATAAAAATAATTTTAACTCATATTTTGTGCCAAATTTCAATTTCTAGAAAATCATATCTTATTCCAAAAATTGAATTGGAGAGTAAAATCAAAATCTTTACTCCATGCAATTTCTTACATCTTACTTGATATTTTCGGTCATAAATTTAATATTATAATTTTTTAAAATTACATCATACCTGTTGTCAGAATAAATAAGATAGGCATGAGATACTTTTAGAGGATCTGGACATCGAATAATTTCACAAATCGGATCGTGACCACTCCATTTTCCAGTTGACAAGCACTCCCGTATCCGTGGGCCATCCAAACGAAAACCTTCGCGACATGAGTAAGTTGCTCGGCCTCCGAATACCAAAAATGTTGTTTCCAAGACTATATTTTCTCCCTAAAAGGATAAAAATGCAATACAGGAGCCCATTCCATTACAGAAACAGAACAGAATGAAACAAAAAAAAAAAAAGCTAGGTATTGCAATTGCCAATTTGTATCTTAAATTTGTGAGATATTTAAATAAATGAAATTGAAATTATTAAAAAAAAATTGATTTGCCCGCTTACAATTGTTATTCATAATACTTATTTTATTACCTTCATTTGAGAAATCAAGAAATTGCAATAATATTTCTAGGTTAAAGAAACTGCATGTAATGAAATATGCAGTTTTTGCCTAGCGAAATCGCGATTACAACAATAAAACACAAAGCTATGTGTATTAAATAAGAATCTGCAAAGTAATAGTAAATAATTAGATGGGTGGTTGGAAAAAGGATAAGAATCCAAAAATATGGCGAATCAAAGTGAAATAGCCATTTGACCAATATTTACGCTATTTATCCGCTGAGCGAAAAAAGCTATATATTGACGCAGTAAACTTTCCGTCGTTGACAGAAAAAAGAATAATATTCATGCAATATTATATTTATTCCACTCACCACCTACAAACCATATTTTTTTCGAATCTTACCCTTTTTTTCAATCACCCATTCAATAACATTTTTGACATAAATACTAGATCTTAATAACAGTTATATTTCGAATTTTGAAGCAACATAATTCACCTTAACACTAGTGAAACATTGTAATGACTTCTACTTCTTAATTAGAAGAAACAGCAGTTCAGATTTCATTTACTTAAAATCATTAAAAAATGAGCAAATGGTGTTTAATTTTGTCCTTTGAATATTGAAAAATAAAGCAAGTAGAAGAATTAATAAATTATAAGTACAAAAGGAATCAAATTTGCTTTTAAAATTAAGAACATTTTATTGAATATAAAACTTTATTCACATGTAACAATGCATATAAACATTTCGTGTTATCACAAAATTTAATTTTATTTCTTAATGCCATCTACATACACAAAAGAATTTTCTAAACATATAATATATAATACGAAATTTGAATCTAACATTCACAATCATATTATTACGTCATCGTGTACATGGAACTGCAAAATTGTTTCAACGTCGAAAACAGCATGTGATTCATCGTTGCCAAGAAGTAAAATGTTAGGACACTGATGCAACCTTTTAAATATTAAGCTAAAATATATGTAACCTAGAAGTCTAATATATAGTGAAAATAAAGTTAGTGTTTTCGCTTTGTTAAAATAAAATATTCTTATATTTGAGTGCGGAATTAAAGAGGTAAGATGCCTTTTTTATATTATTTATATTTCTTATACATATGTTATATATTTTATGCACATTTTATTAAATGCCCATTGTAAAAATTGTTTTAGAGTATTCTTGCAATCAGAGGATATAATAATAATAATCATAATAATTAACAATTTTTCATCATGAAATATCCAAATGTTAAGAGGAAAGATCCTGTTAAGAAATACATTATATTATTATATTATACTTACATGATTTATTTACTAATATTAACAAACTTACATTTATAAACTGCTTCCATGCACACGTGTAAATGTTTCTTAAAAAATATTTTGATTTACACTCTCTTGTGGTTATAATACTGCAGCCTTCCTTCACTAAGCATTTAAACATACAAATATATTTAACTGACATTGGGATTTTTTTTTCTTTCCCAAAATTGGTATATGATGTGCAAACAAATAAAAGCCAGTATTTAAGAAGCATGCATACCTGTGTCAGGGGACCACAGTTAACTGGTCTACATTCTGGTGGTCCGGGCTCCCATTTTTGATCTTCCATGCAAACTCTAACAGTGTTTCCTATAGGTTGGTACCCTTCTTTACATGAATAAGTCACCCTTTGTCCAAATCTCTGACCATCACTCTTCCAATAACCATGATTAATATCGTCTGGTTGGGGACATTCTACAGGTTCACAGCTGGGAACTTCATGCAACCATTGACCTGTTTCGAGACAAACTCTATCCGCTTCGCCGATGAGGACATATCCAGGATTGCAACTGTAACTCACTGTATTCCCAACAGTCCAGTCACTACCTATGTATCTGTTTTAAGGATTTTTAGCATTAGTTAAAGACTAAATTTAAATGAACCTACTTTATTCAAAATTGTAGACATTTACCTTCCGTTTGAAATGGACTCTGGTTGACTGCAGCTTACAGGAACACACGTTGGTGCTTCTCCACTCCATTCTCCATTACTTCTGCATTTTCGAGATCGTATTCCCTGTGGATGTGGGAGGGATTTATAGTTACACTAGCAATTATATTATGTGTTTGAGAGCATAAGAAAAGACTTAAATTATGCTCATTTTAACATGGTTTAAGCTTTCAAGAGAAATTTTTTTAAGTAAATAAGAATATTAAAGTCCAATATTTTAAACTTACACTGGGGTAAACATCTAAAAAATAATCTTCAGTATATTTTAATGTACTACTTGATACTACATGTATGTTATAGAAGATTTTTTTTAAAATTGCAGTTCTAATGAACGATTATGATTTAAAAGATTTCATCTAGATTTTATTTCCGAACTTTTGAGAATCTATTGAAATAAATTATACATCAAACAAAAACGTATATTTAAATGATTCTTCTTAATAATAACCTGAGGTCTACCTGCAGCTCATAACCTATATGGCAATAGTATTTGACTACACTTCCAAAAGTAACGTCAGTCATTTCGATTCCTCCTTGTTCAGGGAACTCCAACCGTCCACAGCTTATCGGTCTACATTCAGGTGGTTCATATGACCATGTCTTATTGGCTTGGCAAACGGAATAACTGGTTCCCTGTATCTCATAACCCTGCTCGCACTTATAAGTTATCATCGCTCCGTATCTGTAATCTTTCCCTTCAATGATACCATTCTGAATAGAAGTAGGTGAGGCGCAAGAAATTCGTTCACAACGAGGTAAATCTCCAGCCCAACGGTTCTTTAGCTCGCAGTGCATTTCCCCGGTTTCTTCCATTTCAAAACCTTCATCGCACAGGTAACGAACCACACTGCCAACATCCAAATTGGCTTGTGGACCTATTACATGTCCATGTGGCACTCTAGGTGGAGATTCGCAAGAGCGTGGTTGACACATAGGAATTGAGTCATTCCACTGGCCTTTGCTCGAACACGTGAGTGTGCTCGGACCGTCAAGTCTATAACCATCATCACATGTAAACTGAATGCGATGTCCAAGACGGTAGCGACTCTGAAGGGCAACAACTTCTCCATTTTCGATGTTCTTCGGAGCTTCACAAAGGATTTCTGCAATGAAAAAGGAATTTCAATATATTTAAAGTATGTATTCGATCACCTACGAAAATTACTAGATGCATATCTAAAAATATCAAAAGATAAAGAAATTATATTTCGATGTGTTATGTTAAAAAGATTATATTTGAATATATATGTTTAAAAAATCTTTCAATATGCAAAATAGATATTGTCTCATTTTTAATGAATTATTTCTGCTAATTGGATTATTACATATCAAAAACAGTTTTTTTTAAAAAAATTTCAATTAAAAATTAATGATTGTTGCAAAATTGCCATAAATACGGTATTATTTCCAAAGCGACATCTCTCAATCAATCGCTGGTATTTATATTCTACAACACTACACCTTAGCAAAAAGTTTTATCTGGAGAATAGACTATTATCTACTTATTTTTGTAATTTTCAGAGTTATTATAAAGGTTAAATGCAAAATTTTTCAAAATGCGCAACATTTTTTAAAATTCAATATTTTACGAAAGTGTAATCAGATTAAGAGGGGATAGTTCATTTCTTTCACATATCTTACATCCGCATATTTTTATATAAATGTAGACAACATTTCCTAAGAATTGAGCAAAAATTGTATGAGGAATCAATTTTGATGAAAACGGCGACAGTCTAAAAGTGAAGCTGAGAGGAAAGCCTTTTAAAATTTAAAACAAAAATTAAACAAATTATCGTAACTCTAAATGCTTAAAATCTACCCGATTTGTATGTTGTATTTTATGCCATTCCATTTGCAGTTGTTTTCTTTTCTTTATTTCTCTTACGATTTTCTGCAGCTGCGCGGTCGAGATGTCATAGTTGTAGCCTTTACAAGGCAGTATTATATTTAAAAAAATCTAGCTTTCTGTTAAAGTCAAACTACATAGGGCTTCGAATGGAGCTACTACACATTTAATGAATTTGGGTTTCAAAACTTTCCCATAATGTGGAATTTAGAATTAGAGGGATCAGCTCCGTTGTACGTCCTCGTCACCCGACCACCGTTCAAAATTCTTAGTATTATTGCCAATTCGTATAGTTTCTAGAACAACATTAATTCAACTGATTCAGGAATTTCTTGCTACAACTTAAAAAAACTACTGTTCAAGAGTAAACAGAAGCTAAAATGTTTCAGTAAGTTGTTTATTTTGGGTTTTGAAAGGAATTCCCAGTTTGCAATTAATTACATAAAAACTTTTGTTTTATTTGTACTAGAAATAAAATCCAAACTGTTTTAATCTAGAAAATCTACTCTCTCCGGAAGTAACAAAGAAAAAAAATCCTAGGATTTTGCTAACAATCTAAAGAAATTAGGTGTTCCTATACTTTGATAAAAAAAAAGCAGGGAGGGATTTTTTTTACCTGAATTCAGAGGAGCAATCATTACGATTCTTAATAAAAACCATAGAATAAATCTAATTATAAAATAAAATTCAATTCATGAAAGTATTGCGTTGGTAAGTCAAATCTATATTTTCTATCAATAATTTTTTTTAATTTTATCGGTAGCATACTATATTACATATCTATTTAATGTCCAGTTATTCATTTCTCTAAAATTACCTTCACATCTTGGAGTATTACCACTCCATTTGTTATCCACTTGGCACGTTCGAGTAGATTCTCCTGACAATCTATAGCCAGGGTTGCAAACATATTGAATAATGTCTTGGAAGAAATATTGACGTCCGTTGATGTAACCATTAGCGATATAGCCTGGAAATCCGCAGCTGATACCTGTAATTATAATATATAGTATACAATATGACGCACCGACAATATAGCAAACATGTTTAAGCTGATGGCAGAAATATTTGTTGTTGAATTACGTAAAAGTATTGTTAATCGATTTTCTAGGCAATAGAAAATCGATTAAAAAGCGTAATTTAAGAGACATAGAGAATGAATGCAAAATGTTATGATAGTAAAATTAAAACAAAAGCACATTTTATTTCAATTTTTAATTGAGTGTAAATTAATTAAAATTCTGAACGCTTACGAGCACACTGAGGCTCTTCTGCTGACCAATCACCAGACGCCAAACATCGCCTATCCGATGCACCTTTGATTTCATATCCGGGATTACAAGTATAAATTAAATGGGCGTCTGTCTTCATTCCATTCACTGCAACTTCGCCATTTGGCGGTAAATCGGGTATTGCACAACCTAAAAGTAAAGAAAAAAATCACGAAAAAACTTATGAGTAAAATTACACACTTACCAGAGAAAAGTAACTGTATTTATTTTTTAAAGTGTCTGCTTACCAGTACAGAAAAAGGAGTCTTTGTTCTGCACGCGACCCCGAATTCCAGAGAGAAAATCAGCCCAAGAACGAACGTTACCGTGGTACTTATCGCAGCGAGTCATAAGAGCGGCTATATCATCGGATGGCATAACATAATCCCAAATATTGAGCAGAGTCATGGTTCCAACGAAAGATTCAGGGGTACTGAAACCTGCACCACGTTTATCTTGTTCTTGGCCTAATATTATGGTACCTGACACTAAAAAGAATGGTTTCATACTTTAAAGAGAAAGAAATTCTGACATTCTAATGTATCTTTTAAAAACTAGAACAAATAAATTACATTAATAATGAATCGAATGGACTGATTCTTGAAAATAAATTCAACTTATATTAAAAAAAATGAGATAAATAATTTATGCACATACATTAGCAGCTTTCTATTAATAAAATTAAAAATGAATCAGATGCGATGAGATATATAATGTAAAATATTATGGTATCAGAAAGAATCGATATAATCGCTGCATTTGCATAAATAATGATAATATTAAGATACCAATAAAATGTATCTTGTATAAGAAATAAATCAAAGTAAACAATTTTTTTTAATTCAGACATAAATTTTTATAACGTTTACGCAAAGAAATTCATATATAATAATAATTTAATTAATTTTAATACGTAAATTAATGGTGTTGCGCATTAAAATGACAAGAGTCAAGATTATTTAAATCATTGTTTAAATTTTCTGTGTAGAAGTTAAATATCTTTCCTTGTATTTAAATAATTTATTATAATAAAAAGAAGAAGAAAATAGGAAATTTTACTTGGAATATATGTATTCGGTGCAAGTCCTATACCACTATCTTGTTCTACTCCATCTTTATACAGAGCCCATGCTCCTTGATTAGAAGACCATGTAATGCAAATATGATGCCAATGCCCATCATTTGCTGTTACATCAGTTACAACTTTGTCCATATTGACATATAATACAAAACTGAAAATAAAGACAATAATTGCTAATGAATAATAATTGCTATTTCATAAACCATTATTAATCATTTAAAAAAAAAGTAAAATAGTACCAAATACTGCTACAATTCAATTCGTATTTATAGGATTTATCAAAAGAATGGACTATTATTATTGGAATATTTTCCTTTTCCGTATACTATTTTATGAAATACTGTTTGTTTATTAATATAATGATATGGGATATAACTTGAAAATTTCAACATAGTGTAGTGCTCGTAATATTATTCAAACGATCTGTTCCAAAGTTTTCTCAGCTATATTCCCCCCCGCAAATATTAATACGGAGGGTGTTTATTAATTTTTTTTATCATTTCGATAAAGGATTAATAAGAAAAGAAACATTTTGGAACAAAAAATTAATGGTAATAGTTCATAATTTGAAATTAAAATTATAGTTTGTAACTTCCGAATTCATTCTTCAAAAATGGCGGATGTAAACAAATTGTGAATTGAAGGATTCATTTTGGCGCTTTCTGAAGAAAAATATTTTTATGAAGAAAAATTTTTTTTAAATGTTTTTTTCTGAAGAAAAATGTTTCTATATAAATGTTTTTTTTTCTGAAGAAAAATGTTTGTATATAAATGTTTTTATAAAGAACTCAGTAAAACGCATAATATAACAGTTTCTGAGAGAAAAATATGCAAAATTATTAAACGGTGAAAGAGTCGTCAATCATATGTTCTACAAGGACAGAAGACTGCAAGTGGTTACACTGAAACAGCGAACTGTTTGGAATGTTACTAAAATAAAGTCAATGGCAGCAAGAGAAAATCCACGTACGCAGAAATTGACTGCAAATCATGTGCAAACAATAAATAAAATAATAAACTAAGAATTATAGTTTAAAGGTAAACAAAATATTACGTTCACCGTCTTATGGAAAGACATAAGTTATAAGACAACAAATTATCTTGCGATGTAACGCAAGATATTTTGTCATTCCTATATGAAAACCATTTATCAGTAGATTAATGAAAATACATTGTTACTCTTGATGACGCATGGATTTACCTAAATGGCTTCAACAAATAAAATGTATATTTACTATCCAAAACATGGGGAGGAAGAAACAGTCCAAATTTAGTTCCGAAAATGCAAAGAAAGTTTCAGTAAAAGCTTAAATATGGTCACAGTTATTCTAACAAAAAGGAAATTTTAAATAAGGGGAATCATTTGAGGAGAATGTTTTACATCCAGTATTTACAGGAGAAATTCAATCTCTTTATTCTAATATCCTTTCAAAGAGGGAAACTGCATTGAGACAAAGCAATCAGGTCATAATTAAAAAAACTACCACTACGTTCTTTGAAAGAAAATGAAAACTGACACGGGTATTGTATGCATATCTTTGTACCATATTTCTACAAAGCCTCCTGACGTTTCATTCATAGACAATTGTACATTTGGTCAGCTGAAAAGACATCTTTCCAAATGCAAAACCCACCCACGATTGATGAACTCTGGAAAGTTATGAAAAAGGAAGCAAGCAATATGTATATTTTTATGAAAGGCCCTTTCATCATGGAAAGCGTGATGCAGACGTATAGTAGAGATTCAATATTATCATGTGGAACATTTAAAAATTAATTAATGTTTACACTTTAAACATTAAAAAAAAAAGAATGACACCAAAAGTGTACTAAAAATGTGTATACACCTTGCGAATGATTTCCTAAACCCAAATGTTTTTATTTAAATGGAATTTGCAATTGATGAATGAGCAATTCAAATTAGACTAACGTTAAATTATTATTATGTAATTTAGCTAAAATGTTTTTCTTTATCTCTCATTAATTAATTATTTTGTAATCTCAACTCCCAGGATTCAACATTTGCCAACTCTTTAAGAAATTCAAGTAAATTATTTAAAGACAGTGCTTATTATTTTATATAGGTGATTCAATTCCATTACCCACTGTAATCAGTGAGAGTCAGCAAATTGTCGGCTTCGTCTGTAGCATACGAAATGGGAGTTCCGTAATGTAATTTATCGCTTGTAAGCATCCAAAAGCACATTGTTACTTCAGATAATTCTCTGGGCAAATAGTCCAACTGCACAAAATCCAGAATGCCGGATGATGGAAAATGTAGCAAAAAATCGGACGATAACTCTAAAAAAAAGGAAAGAAAATATGATCCGTAGTTCCAATAAGATTTTCTCATATTTAATATTTAAAAATAATTTCAAATATATAATTATGTTACATACTATATTTAAATTTTTAGTTATATTTCAGTATCATTAAAAAAGATCGAATACCTGTTTCGCAAAGATCACCAACATAGGATGGGGGACAGAGACATTTAAAACCAGCAATTTTGTCAATACATGTAGCTCCATTCATGCACGGTTCTGGCTGGCATTCATTAATATCTACTTCACATAATATTCCTTCATATCCCGCCAGACATTCACATCTAAAATTTCAACAATTAAAGCATTTTGTAAAAATTTAAATGAATGAAAGTTTTAAGAAATAGATTCTAAAAAATACCAGGAAAAATAATTTTAATTAGATTTCCGAAAAATTAATTTCTTAATTAGTATTAAACTAAATAAATATCCTGAATTGGGTTTTGGAGGAAGCACTTACTTGAAAAGCATGACATCATCAACACACGTGGCATTATTTTTGCATGGAGAACTAGCGCAGTCATCAATATTGATTTCACAATTCCTCCCTTCAAACCCAAGCATGCAATCGCAAGTATAATTTGCAATCAAATCTACACAGAAGCCGTCATTCTGACAAGGATTACTAATACATTCATCTATGTTGTATTGACATAAAGGTCCTATAAAAAGTACATAGCTATGGTTTACAAATACTTTTTAATCAGAACTGTTAATCGAATGCTACATTTAATAAGATCTCTAAATGAACCATCATACATGTTATATAAAAAAAAGTTTTAAAAGGAATTTATAAATAAAAGTACTTATTATTCTATAAATTATTGAGGAAATTTGGTTTAATAAAAGAATTTTCAAAGGAACGATTTAAGTTTAAATTTGATCCTTATGTACGAAAAGTAAATGCAACAAAATAAAAATTGAAATAAAAATTTAATTGGACTTGAAAGCAAGTTGAAAGGGCAATTATATGTTGTTGTCAAAACTCTTTTCAATAGATAGATAAAACAACTGAATATAATTATCAAACTATTTTAATCTAAAATACCCTAAGATTTAATAATTTTTTTTTACAATAAATTTATAGTGAAAAATTAGTGATTAAAACGATTTATAATCGAATAATTAGAAAATCAAAAGTAATTTTACTTCTTCTTTGATGAAAGAGAGTATAAAAAAGAATTTATGAATTGAATCTATAAAATATATTTCTTTCTTTTTTTTTTCTTTTAGAAATATTAAGGTAAATATATAAATACACTTTCAAAAAAAAGTTTATAACTTGGTAGAAAAAAAATTTAAAAATGAATGAATATTTTATTTCTTCATTTAAAGAAGAATTTTAGAATAAATTATCAGAAACATACCAACAAAACCAGCGGTGCATTTGCAGTAAAATCCATTTATTCTATCAAAACATGTAGCTCCATTAAAACAAGGTTCGAACAAACAATCATCAACATCTATTTCACAATGTTCTCCTGAATACCCGGGTGGACAGAAACACTTGTATGCATTTACCTCGTCTTGGCATGAACCACCGTTCAGACACGGATTCGACTCACATTCATCTATTTCTAATTCACAATAAATACCTAGATATACGAGTTAAATTAGTTAAACGTTTAAGTATACTAATTTACGTATAAGTTACATTTTCTATTAACGTTTAGTGTTAATAGAAAAGATATTTATATAAAAAATAGACATAGCAAATTTAAATAGATTTATAAAATATTGAAATATATAAAATAATAATAAAAATAGATACAGATATATAAAATTTATATAGAAAATATTTAAAAACGTACCAGAATAACCAGCTTTACAAACACAAAGGAAACCTATTTCCAGAGCTTTGCATGATGCTCCATGAAGGCACGGAACAGAAAAGCAATCATTGATTGTAAGCTCCGCCGATTCAGGTACTGTTTTCTTGGCTACTTCTTGACTCATTCCTATTGAAAATAAACAATTACAATTTTTTTTAAAGTTCTGATAAACATATTAAAATTGGCACTAGTTTTATGTACGCCTTTAAATAATTATAATAAATAGAGTTTTAAATGTAATACTAGGGTGGTTCAACAAGTACATGTATTTGAAGACAGAAGGCATTATTAAAGTGAATCTGTTGTTACTAATGGGTGTTGCCATCTGTAAATGGAGCTGATAAATCTGACATCGATTCATAAGGTAGTTTTGATTTGGTAGTCATTTTGCTGCCAAAACAAAATTTGATTGCTGCAACGTCGAGTTGTCCCCATCAGTGATAAATGATTCATTATTATATATCGGAAATCAAGTGAAAATCAAAACCCTGGGCCGCTTCTAGTGAATCGTTTCCGAAAAAGGCGAATATGGTCTCATCAGTCGGAGGTGTCATGATCACGAATACGAGTATCTTAAACTTAAGACAGCTGTCTAGTGAGTCATGACGCTCACTAAAAACAAACCATTTTCGATTCTACAAGCATCCTCTCTTGGAATTTCCAAGGATTTATTGAACGACCTTCGTATGTAAAAGAAGCAAACAATGGGGGGAGGGACTTATTAAATTCTTATCAATTTTCTGAATACTCAATTTTTTTAAGTGTAATTTATGAAAAATCGTAACTATTTGAGAAAAACAATTATTCATAACACAAATATAAAAATTGCGTACTTTTAAACTGGTTTTCAAATTTTTTTTGTAAGATAATTGTAAAAAAAAAGTATCATTACATACCTTCGCAAGCACTAATGTCTTTAGCCCCTTGCATTCCGGTTCTTGCATTATCAGGACATTTGAAGCAGGACTTTTCTCCCTTATGAGGTTGAAAGAAACCATCAGGGCAAGGAAAACAAGGTTGCAAACCTATTCGCGATACTTCACCGGGAGGACAGGGTACTAAAAAATATATTAAACGTACAATTTCAAACTTCGATTTTTTTTAAATCTGTTATATCTATTTGTGATTCAAATTTACTAAATTAAATATTAAATTAAGAAACATAAGCAATAAAATTCAAAGAGATAAAACATTTTTTAAAATATTAGTATACCTTGAAATACAACTCACTATGTTATTTTATGTCTTATACTTCATATTAGGAGCTTAATAAAAAATTATATTTTATGGAAATCGAAGTAAATCTTTTATTTTTGTTAACGTAACGAAGGATTGATTAATTTTAGAAATTATGTTTTTATTCTTCACACACACACCAAATTAGAAGATTCACTGAAAGCATATTAATGATTCCTGTTTTAGTAACTGCCTGAGAAATAAAAGTCAATTTTTATAAGTTTGCGTATGTAAATTTTCAGCTTTCTTTTTTGATATTTTTGGGAATTTTTGGGGGGATGATTTTCTGTTACTGGAAAATATTTCTAACTGGATGGATAAACGTTTGTATTCTGGATTTATTTATTTACTAAATTTACCAAGTGGATCCACGCAACTGTTTGAATTTTATTTTCCGAATCCAGATATTTACGCTACTTTGCAGTTATAAGAATTAGTTTTTAATCAAATTCTCATGCAAACATTATACATTTATATATAAAAAAAAGTATTCATCTATTTTCTACTACAAAATTGTAAATATTTTCAATCATTTAAATATTAAGTATTTTACTGTGCTCGCATTCGTTAACAAAATTTTTTTATTGGACCACTTCCTAAAAAAATATTCTAAAAGTGAATTTAAGATTACATGATAAAATGAAAAGCTTAACTTAAAATTTAGGAAAGAAAATTTTAAATATAAACTTTCAAATACTAGGACTGAACACAATTAAATTTCCTTTGTATAATATCCACAAAAATTTCTAACAATTCTAAGATTGCTATTTTGAAATAAACGACAGTGAAAATTAGTTGAGTTCAAATTTTTAGATTAAATAGCTGCTTCTTTAATCATTATATTGCAAGTACAGAAATAATCTCCTGTTTTGGTATTACTTTGTTGCAAAATTTGATAAACCATGCTTACTTAAAAATTATTGCTACTTTAACTGTACCTCATCCTGTAGTTTTTTTTTTCATCTACTAGATTTAATATTTTGCAGATATTTTTATTTTCACTACGTCTAGAGTGCTTTTACTTTATAGGTTGTTATTTACAAGCATAGTAGTTATGCTCTAATTTATATTACATGCCTTTGACTCCGGAATATTATAAATTGGAATTTAGAATTATAAAAACTTTTTGATAAAATCGATATTAAACCATGAAAAATTGCGAAAGACATAGAGGGAGAAGATAATGAATTTATGTTCTCTTGAAGAATGTTGTGACATCGAGAACATCCTTCACGAAATCCATTTTGTCTTGCAATGTAAGCGATAGCAATCAATAAGCCACAAAAAAATACTAACATCTACATTCTGAAGCACTTCGGACTCCTCTTCTGTGAGTTGTTGTGCCAGGTGCGCACGGTATACATTCTTGCTGGGCATAGGTTGGTTGGTAATGTCCTACTGGACATGTTTCACACGGTTCTAAACCTGTTGCAGAAAAACTTCCGGGCAAACACTGTGCTGAAAAAAATTACAGAATTTATAATGAGTGATAAATCTTATTGGGAAAAAAAGGGAGATTAAAAGTTGAGCTCAAAATGTAGAAACCAAATATCCTTTAAAGAAAAAAGATGCCAATGACACAATTTCAAGCAGAATTTAGAATTTATTTTAAAAAATTCCTTTCTCCTTCCTCCCATTATTTTCTGAGCGTAACACATTCGAAAGGCTTACAGGTATTTATGTAAGATAATGTTTGCCTTTCTTAAAGAGACAATCCATCGAACTTAATTTTTACTTTAATAAATGTTACAGTTTAAAAGTTATAATAAGAAAAAAAATATTCATTTATAGTATAAAGACTGTCTTTTTAAAATTCATTTCATTAAGTAAATATAATATAATAAAATATATTTAACTACATTGTAACAAATAAATGTTATGTTTAAAAATATAAATTACGGTTATGATCAAAATATTTTAAAACTCAAAATATACATGAATACTCTGTCTAGAGAGATATAAAATATCCAGTAGAAAATATTCTTTATACATATAAAGATATATTTTAGGCTGATTGTGAGTGCTTATTAATGTTTCACTGAGACGCAACACAATGGCTATTGGGAGAATGCCCAAAGGATTTAGAGCTACAAACCGGCCTCCCAGGAGACAATCACCTCCGCACTCAACATTTATTGACTAAAGAAATTCAAAAGTAAATAAAAGCTTACAATGTATTTGCAAAGCAGGAAATGTCATGGCAGGAATAAAAAATTAACAGTAAGATTTTTTTTCTTGCAGGAATAAGAAATATGACAGGCGGCGTATATATGGTTAAATGGTTATAATATAAAAGGCGACTAAACACTTGTGAACTAAAAATGAAGTATTAGACAAAAAAATATATACATATGTACTAGGTATACAATTACTTATAAGCACAGAAATGAGGAAAAATGAAATATTAAAGATTATAATCAAAAATTGAAAAAATAATGAAATTTGTTGGGTAATTTTACGATGCGTAAGAATACAGAATTTAAGCTTGAAATGCAAACTAATATTTTCTCACACGGACTTCAGCCGAATAGGTTTCGCTTCAACAATAGGTCATTTTTAATAAAAACTTTTGGTAAAAGGGCAAGAGAGAAAACGTAATGGTCAGCATCTCTAAGAGAGCCACAGGAACATAAATTTGTATTTTTCAAATTAAAACGATTTAAATAACAAACGAAGGGACCATGACCAGTTAAGAAGCGAGTAATAAATCCTGAATTATAATAAAAAATTCAAATTTGGTCTGGGAATAACGGACTGAACCCGAATACTGGTATTACTAGTTGACCACGAGATCTCTCAGTCAGAAAGAGGCTTATTTTTTTAAAAATCATAACTGTATCAGACCGAGGGACAGGGGCATTTATTCTCTCACCATCAATAACAGCGAGTTTTGCAAATGAATCTTCAGTTTCGTTGTAATAATCTCCGACTTGGGCCAGAACCCAGTGGATATTGTAAAAATCAGAATACGTTGCTAGTTTTTCTTTAATGATATTAATAAAAGCTGATTTATTTTTGGTGTTCTGCAAAAGCAATATAGATGAGAAACTGTTGATATAAATAAAAACTTTAAAGTTATGAGAGACGGCCCACAATACGACAAATCCGATAGCAGAGGGTTAATGTTTGTGGACCTCGTACTTCTAAACCTCGGTCAAATGACGAGGACGACATTTGAGCTGGCATCCCCTTTCTCAAAACTTCCATGCTACGCCAACGAGAGGGCTTGGAGTCTCGACCAGATATAACGTACATCAGCCCCGCTACAGGGCAGGTATTCAGTAGCATCAGGGCTCGAATCCATGACTCGACGAAAACAACGCTAGTCGCGAGTCCGAGACTGTGACCACTAGGCTACCGCGGTCACATTTTAAAATGATAAATATAAATTAAGAAAAAAATATGAAAAAAGACAAACCAAATTCCTGTAAGTCTCCAAAAATCAATTAATCACACATTTATGCATCGCAACCACGTACATAACTAACCTTTGCATTCTCCAACGCTTTTTGATTGACCCGTTGTAGTAGATGTCTTGTCAGGGCAAACTAAACAAGAGAATTGTCCTTCTAAAAACTGGTAAGTTCCTAAAGGACACGCTTCACAAGTTTCATAAATTACGTTGAAATGTGTGCCAACTGGACATTTCACTAGAATAAGGTTAAAGTACAATATTATGAACAAAAGTGAAATATTATTCATGCAGCAAAATGTGAATCTTTGAATTAATAGACAACGAACAAAAAAATTATTCATTTGAGTATAGCAAAACGAAAATAATAAAATTAAGTATAATAAATACACTATTTTATTGTACAATTAAAAAAGAAGAAATGCATTAATTTTATTAATTTTTCAAGCATACATGTATTAAGTTTTATAATTTTTTTAAAATGAAGATGTAACGGGTAAACCATAAGAATAACATAATATATTTTTTTTCCAAAATAAAATAGGCTACAATGTTTTGAAAGAAAACATTTTAAAATACAATATATTAAATAGCGTAAATTAAAAATATATCACTTCGCAGCCACGAAATTTAAAAGTTACTGAAATAAACATAATTAAGAATACAATTACTTTGATTATTAAATAGCATTATAAATTTTTAAATTGCGAAACTAATCTAGTTGCGAATATTTTAAATAAAAATAAAGATTCAAACCCACAAATATTTTTTTAAAAAACGAAATTAGTTTTTACTATTTTGAAAATTTTACGAGAAGTGACAAATTTTTTTTATTTAAATCATTATTACTTAAGCATTATCACTCAGCCGATAATTTTCTAAAAATATCATGCGATAATAATAATCGAATTTTATAGAATATTTTCGCAATATTAAAACACCTGAAAATACCTACGACAAATATTGCCTTGTGCCACTGTTCCAGGTTCGCAGACAAACATCGGTTCATCTTCATCGAATTTCACATATTCTACGTGCAGTCTATTATTGCCCAAAGATATGTCCAGTTCTCCAGAATAGGCTGCATCTTGTAAGAACTGCATCGCTTCTTGAACACTATGCATCAGGGCATTTTGTTCCCTTCTCTCTTCCGATGTTTCTGCAATTTTACCTGTAAATACAAGATACAAAATTAATTTGTATCTGCTTTTAGTTTTGTACTAAATTCATAGTTTCTGTTTTAGTTAAACTGTATATGCTTTACTGATTTTAAATAACTGTGTATTCTTATTATAATATATATGGTACACTATATGATTGTAAAGTATTTTTTGAGAATTGCGTTCTAATTTATTTCAGATTGAAAACAGGGAATTTAAAAAGCTATAAGATGAGAGGGCATGAATTATGTGGAATAGATACCTAAATTTAATGATGAGTATATAACATAATTATTCAATTATCCTTTTTACGTTGATAATATCAGTATGCTGATTCTAAATGTTTGGTCGACATGTTTTTTTTTTTCTTTCTCTTTGCAGTAATTTAGCATTCCAAAAATATTTTCTCCTCTATATTACAATATATTTCAAAGTAATAAGCGTTCCGACCAGCCATTCATCGTGAATAGCCCTCTTGCGGCTAAATGTAAAACCAGATAGTGTTCGTTGTGCTGCGAGGAAGTGAGGTCGCAAGATGAGCGACTGGCAGTGCTGTGAATGTGTTGAGAAATAAATGTGTTAAAATAGACAAGTGGACTTTATTTTTGTGTGTGAAATAAACAAACGATCCGTCGAAATGGATTAGTGTGTGTGAACAGTAAGCAACTCGATTTTTTTAAACAAAATACTTAAAAGTCATTTAAAGTATTTCTTCAAGTTATTTAATGTTTTGTTATAATAAAATTCATACTTCAAATACAATAATTTATCACGTTTACAAAATAATAACATTATGCATTACGCCTTAAAATGATCTTGGTCTGTTTCAAAGAAATCAAGTTGCCAAGTTATCAGCCGATGAATGCAAATCTTTACATATTACCTTTCAGTTGAAATTCCAGTTCAATTTTATTCGGTACACCATCTTCAGTCACTATATTTGTGTCAGGTAATGTGTCCTGGCTCGTCTGTAACAATCCTGTGCTTCCCAAATCAATTTGTGACACATCTTCGGTGGGTGCATAGAAAGAATTTCCGAAATTCAATGCTGTGCTCGAGTCTAAGAGGTTTGGAGGCTCGATAAGTTGAGAATCTTGAGATCCGAACGAAGAGGAACGATTCATAGCCATGGATTTTGCTAAGAGATGCGGCATGGGCACTCCTCTCTTGTATCGAAAAACTGCGTCGCTTATTGTCTTGTTGGGCGCGCGGCGTTTGCGGAAGAAAAGGGAGTTCGATTCTTCCTCTAGTTCTATAGGTAATTTAAATAGATTATAAGGTCAAACAATAGAAAATATCATACAAAAAAATTGCAATAAAAACGTTAAGATTTGTGCAACATTGTGCAATATCTGGTTTTCTTACAAAATTAAAAGTTTACTGCGTTTTAAAATATTAACATTTGGCTTCATCTGATTTGTCGACTAAATAACTATTACTATACTATATGAATGAATATATTAAAATATCATTAAAATTAGCAGAATAAAAAAAATTTCAAATTATTCCTGAGAAAAATATTACTTTGCTTTACATTAGAAAAGTGATTCTCAATCGATACATTGTGGCCTATCACAATATTTTGACATCAAGCTTGGAGTCCTCATCAGTGTTTGGGGAAATGAAATGTATTTAAGAACGTACTTACGAAAATATTGAAAAAAAAATACTACATATATTTATTGAAGATGAATCTAATCTTGTTTCCAAGGAAACCAATAACTTAAAAAAAATCTGAAAAAGTTCCCTTTTGAATTAAAGTATCGCAAAACTAATTTTCATTATAGTAAATTAGAGCAAAAAAGCAAATTACCCAGATACTATTTATCTCATTTAGTTAATTTTATTAGTTCCGCACCTTTCCCCCTAATGATGCTTTTCTCCTTTGTTTTAAAACGCATTTAGAAATATTTCTTAGAAGAGCTACAAGATAGTTCTTCCATAGACAAAACTCATAAAAATTCTATATTATTTATAATGCTATGGTTTATTGAAATCGGAAATTAAGACAATTGCTTTAATTTATTTTTTAATATTTATATACAATTTTTCTAGAATTAGATACTTATAAAACAATTAAAAAATCGCGTATTTTTCATTCCTTTCAGCTACAAAATTTTGAGTGCATAATTTAAAAAAAAAAATTCTATAAGGTAAAATCTCGTAATACTAATAAGAGAAAATTAAAATGTAATGTATATTTTTGTGTTTAAAAATTGCAAGAAAATGGTTGTAAAACATATTAGTTTCTTTATCATACAAGCAGATCTTGAAATGCTCTATAACTTACTGTCTCTTACATCTTCACATTCTGCCATCATATTTTCAACTTCGCAGATGACATTTTTGCGACAAACAAGGCTAACCTAAAATTAGATCAAATAATATTAAGACTTCGCATGGAAGTGCTTTTAAAATGATACATAATTTATAAATAGATAAATTAAAGTTATGTAATTATATATTACTAAAACTAGAATACGAAGCTTTTTGAAATTCATAAGCAAATTAGAATTCCAAAATTTATGAATCACATATTTAATGATGATACGACAAAAGTTTAATATTAAAATATGTATTTATTCATTGAAAAATAATTTTAAAATGTTCAGTTGGACCTCGTTGAATCGAATCTCTTTAATCGAGCTTGGATCACTGAATAACTTCGAACACACGAAAAATTCTGCGCAAAGATTTTTTTTTTTAAAATTCAAGAAACAATCTGTGGAACCCCATATAATATTTATTTGTTTCACTCATTTATTTTGAAATATTATTTTCTTTCCTAAAATCTTCTAACAACAATGGATGTATGAAAGGTAAGCGAGAGAGGAATTTACAAATATTCTATGCAAATCCAATAAAACTTTAGCTAAACCTTTTATTACTAGTGACAAATGGTATACGGTGCTACAACAACTAAACGGCAAATATGAAATGAAACAAATTTTAATTGCACTTATGTTGTTCCAAAAGCAGACGTCTTTATCTTCTGTAAATATGATTCATACTTGATTTGTTCAATATAAAGAAGATTTTCAGTAAATGCGTTTTATTTTATTTCATTTTTTCTCGTTCTCCTGTAAACTCGGATTTTCAATATCCTGGACCGCACTTGGTTCCAATTAATCCACTTAACGAGTTTTTACTGTATTCATAAGCGTTTGACATTAAAATGCGTTTTAGGATTGATCTAGGCAAAGAAAAATCATAGCGATATAATAGAATATTTCTGTATATAAAAAACATGCACAAATACATAAGTAATCTTATGCTGGTCCTTAAAGTATGCAAAGTAAGCACAAATTATTTTCAAATAATTTTGTATCAGTTAAAATTAACTTGATGTTTAAAAAAAAGCAGGAAATGAAATCATAGAAAAGAAATATATATATATAAAAAAAACCATCATTACCCGATTTGATATTTTCCTTTCCAAATGCTTCTCGAGCTGAGCCAATAAGAAATTATTTTCACAAGTAAGCCCTTCTGATGTAACAGACACTGTTCCAATTTTGTATATGGCATTTGAGAAGAAAGTAACTACAAAAAAAATTATATAAAGTAAGAAAGGTTTATTGATATACTTAAAGACAACTAACTGTGAAAACATCTACCTATTATTTTCTTAAAAAAAATGAGATAATCTATAAGTGTCGACTGATAAGATGACTAGAAAACATCGATTATTTTACTTCAAAAACGTTTTGTAACATTCAATACCACTGACAAATTTTTCAACTGATTTTTTCCATCTGTATAACAAATTAATTTTATTCTTGAAGCTCCAAAAATTATTTTTAATTTTTAAGAAAATGTTGAATTTTCTAATTAAGATTTTTAAAAAAATGTCCTGTAATGGATTTATTTTGAATCAAAGACTTTCCATTTCACAAAAAATAGTCCATACTTCCCCGCAAGCGAAAATCCCACATACGCATTGCGTTCCGAGTCGGTTATCTGCAGTAAACAAAGGAAGCTCTTGATGGATATGGACGAATAAATTGGAAATGGAATAGAACAGGATAAAGCTCTTTAGCCGTTATAGTTGAAAAAAGTCTTCTAAGAAAAAGTAAGAGTTCCTACTGCCTAGAGCGTGGGGTAAAGGGAAGTAAAAGAAAGAGAAGATAAGGTTTCTGTTCTTAAATTGTCTTCGGTGGTGCGCAAAAGAAACCGAACTGATGGAGAGAGGCCCCTGAGGAATCTTGGAGACATTGTATCAGCAAAGAACTGAAGAACACTGATGGAAACGAATGGTATTCTTGAAGGTACTTACTTATCATCTAAGGGACCGTATATCAATTGAAGATGGAAAGGCAATTGACACACTCACAGAATCGACAATCTTTAGAATAGTTATAATAAAATACTTTATAAATTAGTATAAATTTCGCTTTTCTATTAAATGACGTTAATGAGAAAGAGAACAGACAAACTAAATTTCTGATATACATTTTCCATCTATAATTTTTTAAATACAAAGTCTTTTTTAATACGTAAGTAGTTTTAACTGACAATGAACTTTTCGTTCATGTATAAAAAGCATTTTAATTAAAAACTAATACAGCAGAATTTACCCGCTGGTTAAATATATGATACTGAACAAATGAATTATATTAAATTTAAATAAAGACTTCATGGATCATTCTGAGAAGACAGTAAATTTTCCTTTAAAAGACTGAAACTAAATGAATTTAATTAAGAAAAATATTTTTACATAAAAAGAATATGTATAGAACATATTGGAATTTAAATGAAAAACACCCCAAAAGAAACGTTTTGAATAAATTAGATTAAGTAAATCGATAGCTTTAATTTCAGTTTAGTTTCACTAAGTGGAATCATTATTTAAAATTTAAGAAAACGTTGACAAGAAATAAAATAATTTCTATTTTATCAGATATTTATGCATCTAGTATTAGGGCATAATAGATTCAGACGATACACACACACACACACAAAGTCGTGAATCATTCTTAAATCGACTGAAAGAGTTAAGACAGTGATTTGAATAAAAAAAGTTTCGAGTGCAAACTTGTTTGATGAAAATTTTTGATCGTTTCTATTTTAATATGAAGGCATATGAATTTAAAGTAATTTATTTGAAAATCAAGTGGCAGTTCTAGCTGCAATATTTTAAGTATGATTGTAAAAATAATGTTGCGATTTGATGTAATTTGGTTAATTATCCAGGAATATAAAAGTAATATCATATACATACCTTAAATTTTGCTTCACTTTCCTCACCTCTTAAAATGAAATTCAAGATAAACGATTTATCTTACACATCGTTTTAGACTTCAATAATTACGAGAAAAAGGATAGTAAATTTAAGAACACTTTTAAAATGTTCCATTGAACTTACTAGAGCAATCTGGAAAGGGTAAATATTCAGCAGGTTGCCAAATGCCATCATATGCACAGAAATAAAATGGGGGAGTCTTCAAGGCAAATCCATAACCTTCATTGCAAGTCAAAGAGCAAAAGACGCCATTTTCTGCTTCTGTGCAGTTTGCCTTTCCATTCATCGGATCCGCTGGGAACGCGCATGCATGCTCTAAAAGGGGGAAAAGGGGAAGAACAATTATAATGATTGTGTTAGGAAAATGAGTTACACAAATTAAATAACAAAAAAGTCTCACTTGGCATCCATCATCTCAGATTTTTAGATTTTGATATTGTCTCAGATTTGTAGATTATTTATTGTGTTTTTTCTCTTGATTTTCGCATGAAATAACAATATCGTTCAATCGAAATTGTCGTAGAGAAAAAGTTACAATATAAGATTGTTCTGAAATGTTAGTTTTTTTTCCTCTCTTCATTGTTATTCATATTGAAAGTAACAATCTAAGTTTTATAAGTAAAGGTTTCAATATAGATTTTATCGTTTTAAAATAAGTTCGCATATTTTTAACTTATAAAAGAAAAAAAAAATGTAAAATTTAACCTTATTATTAACTCATCCTAAGCTGGCGACCACATTACTATATATATATATATATATATATATATATATATATATATATATATATATATATATATATATATAACGTTTCTTTCAAATCCAACATAGAACGTGAAAATATTTTGCTTTCATATGATTTTCTTCAAAGGGCAATTAAAAAAGTCTGAAATCATTATTGATGAATATTTATAATCAAAAAATATTTATGATGAATTAGTCAATGATTAATCATAAAAATAATAATTAAAACTTAATAGCTCTTTAACGATGCAATATGAACATTGTTCGTTGCCTCAACTCTATTTTGCATTTGAAATTGTTTGTCAACAATTATAATTTTCTGTTTCATAAACAAACAACATCCTCAGAATTCTTTTCTTAATCGATTTGGAGTAATCCATGACATGGAAAAAAATTCTGAATTTCATATTTTACACATATAAAATCGCCTACTTACTTACATTCAATTTCAAAGTGAACTTAAAGCAACTTAAAATGCTGTTTTATAGGTTCTATACTAAAGCTCCGTAGTAATCGATTGCGGTAAAATTACACAAAAAAAGTAAATGAAATCATTTTGGCAAATGGCTTTTAAACATAGAGTACTAGTACACAAAATGGGTGAGCACCTTGTACTATTATTGTAATAACACACGTGTTGTTGTTCCCAGATTCATCTTTGACCTCGTAGATGACATCAGTGGTTCCGAGAGGAAAGGACGCTGGCTTCTCGTGGGATCGCCAGATGCTGACGGGTTTTCCCGAGTTGTCGGAGAACAGTGGTTCCTCCCAGGATACGACGACTGGCAGGACCCTCGAAAGGAACGTCGAAGGAGATACGCAACGATCTATAGTAGGGGGTTCCACATCTAAAAAGGAACAGAATGGTTGAATTTTTAAAAACTGCTCGAAAATGAAACTGACACACTCTAATAAATGCTGATATAAACATATACAATTCCGTACACATAAACCAATACTTTCTTTTACGTTTTGGATAACTAAGATGTTAAAAAAAAATTTACAAAAGTCAATCGAAATGTCGACTAAATTTAGAATGATGAATGCTTTGCTTAGAATCAAGATAATACAAAAATAACTCTTTAAAGATTTCTGCAGATAATATTAAAAGTAATAATTATAATATCCTTACAAATGCAAAATGTATTATCTTTTTACTCATGTGACTGAAGAGTGTACGTATTTTTCACATAGAGTCAGTTTTTTGTTACCTGGGCAATGGACTTCTGACTACTTGCCTTTCAACTAATAACGTGACTCAAATGGTTCCTGGCATTTATTGAATAATGTAAAGCCTATATATTCTTCCTTTTAAATGCGTATTTAATTCAAATAAAAGCGTTTTTTTATATGGATATTATTATTGCGTTGTATATGGATATTTTTAATTAATAACCGTAATTTTTTAAAGCATTTATTTCATACAATTTGATTTTAACTGGCTATTTCATTTTGACCAAATAGATGCGATCTTTGTTGCCGGTTTTATTTTAGAACACATAAATGTCACAAAACTAAGTTAATTTCCATGTTAATTGATTATAAATAATAAGTTTAATTTCAAAATCAACAAAATTTGATCATAATTATACAAATTAAAAAAAAATTATGTAGATTCATTAATAAGCAGTGATGATGCTTTTTAGTCTTAAGGATGAGCTTACAATATTCGTATTATTGTATAATGAATGCTAAACGCATCTTTCAAATATTGTATTGAATATAAAGATCAAGATTTAGTTCAGAATTCTAGACCAGTTAATTTGACGATTTGTAAGATAATCTTGATAACTGCAGTATCACACGGTTATTGATAGAAGAAAAACTTCGTAGCCATTATCTATTGGAACATTTTATGAACTGATCCTTATTCTACAGCTCCTACTATTTCCTCAACACGATACAGAGTTATAAACATTTTTTGAATTGTTAAAAGATAAACTCTCAAATCAAGCATCTAAAACAATGAATTAATTGTTCTGAAAATTCTCTTTCGACCGATACACTATACAATCTTGCATCAGTCGATCTTGTAACTTGAGAATGGATTTTTTCGAGTACCTCAATGAGTTAACCAGTCGTCTGCAGGTACGAAAAAAGAATGAACTGAAATAAAGGATCAACTAAACGTGTCTGTGTATTACAAAATTTATTAACAATTTAGGTTGAAAGGAGAGGAAGCAAATTTGTACACAACATCGACATATTTCGAAACATTTTCTAAGTACTTAAGATAAATAAAATATTCAGCATCTCTTGAATAGTTTCAGTGAACATATATCTACTAACCATGGCAGTTATATAAGTGACTTAAATTAGTTTCTTCCGAGAAAGTAAAAATTTTCATTATTTAATCAAAGGAAATCTCATTTGCACAATTTACATATAATATAATACTTTTTTTTAAAAAAAAATTCAGTCAATGATAAAATTTCTCATAAATGGAAAGCTTTATGAAAGCGTTAATACTCAGTAGGATTTTTTATCTTTCACAAAATAGTTTTTACATTTTAAATATAGAAATGAACTACAAAGAATTTTTTTCATATTCATATTGTTTGTATATGGATATGAGAAATACTGTTACATTTTAGATGAACAGCTGTTTCTTGTCCCTGCTCATTTTTAAAGAAAAATTTTGTAACATATTCTTTTAGAACTCAAACTTCAATATTGGAATAGCCAAATGCATATAAAAGAATACAATTTAATTTTATTAAAGTGTTGTACAGATTTAAATTAAATTCATACAATTTCATTTAAATCTGTACTTCATTTCAAGTATAGTACTTGAAATGAAGTACAGATATAAAACGATTTACGCAGATTTAACGAGATTTATTCCGGCAGTTTATTTCCCCTATAAAGAAAATTAATTGTTTCAGTAAAACTATTTATATTTCGAATTGAAATATTAAGCGACATTTTTTATAAAAATATTATTGATCAGTACTTATGTTATTTTACAGCATATTTTTTTAAAAAAAAGTTGATCAGTCAGCTTAATTGAAGCGTGTCATTTAAAGAATTTTTTTTTCACTCAAGATGCATTCATTGTTGTGTAAATAAATTATTAAAATATGTAAGTTTACACGCCATTTAAAAATAGAATCACACCAGTTATTTGCGATATATAATTGCAAATAGTATTTTCAAAATATTCGCATTGTAACTAGCAATGTTAGATACAAATATTCTAACTCCAAAGTCTAAAATGATATAGTGTTGATACAGGAGGAAAATTATTGCGTCATTTTCTGAGATTGCGTGATTGATACTTTCGATTAGTTATGCATCACATAAAAAGTGCGGATTCCAATATTAATGACAGAATGAAGGGGGAAAAAGTGAATTTCTGAAGAACAATTAACAAATTACTGCGATCAAATAACAGATGAATATATTATAAAGTATAAAAAAAAACAGATGAACAAATGGCGTGACGAGAAAGAGTGGTTTGATGAATAAAGAACT
Organism: Nephila pilipes; assembly: GCA_019974015.1. Lineage (NCBI taxonomy): Eukaryota > Metazoa > Arthropoda > Arachnida > Araneae > Nephilidae > Nephila > Nephila pilipes. Next base: position 275,579 of record BMAW01065373.1, on the reverse strand, counting down.
GGTTTTTTTCCCACTTGGGGATATGAACAGAAATATATAATAAATTTCCATTGAAAACGAGAATGGAGTATTTCTATTATTTCAAAAGAATAAGTTATTATTTTATTCACAATCTCTACACCCCTAAAGATGTGCGAATTGCAGTCGAATCTGTGATAAACCTATTAATATTATAGAAAATTATGCTTTATAAAATTCTATTTTGAATTTATTTCTTCTCACATTATATAAACACATAACAAGATTTATAATACGCTTTGAATACTGAAAATAAAGAGAAAATGTTGTGTAATTAACATTTGCTTTAATTCGATATTTTCTTTTTTTCAAGGAAATGAATGAATTTAATAAAAATAATTCTGACCTCTAACAGTTACAGTAAAGTTACACCTAGCCTTGTTTCTAGCCCTATCTTCCGCAGCATAAAGTATGAATGCTACACCAATGTCGAATCTTCTCGGAGACACGATGGCTGGAATGACAGTCAATATAACTGGTTCTCCACTATTGTCGTAAGTATGGGGCGTTGGCCATTCTACCATGGCGCTAGCATCATTGTCATCCGCATCCACAACGATGTCTTCTGGACATTTGATCACTGGAGGCTCAATATCTGTAAACAAAGACTATCTTTAACATGTCATCTTTTGGTCATTTGCTGAAAACTGTTAACAATGTGAAAATTGTTTAAAGTAAGTAATAAATCATATATTTCGAAAATTTCCAAGAATCAGTAAAAGTAACAATACATTGAGATATAAGTACGAATTATTACATATACTTAGTGTATAATAGAGTCTCATTTCGTTTATTTACCTCGCTTAGTAAGAAATGTTTTATATACAATTACATAAAATTCATCTTTTTTTAAAAAAAATATCGCAACTAAATGTTCTTTTTTAAAGAGTGTCAATTACAAAAAAGAAAGAAAGAAGAACGAAATCAACGTAAAAAAATCAAGAAGATTTATTTGTTAATTGAGGTTTTAAATACATTAAAATTCATGGGTTTCTTAAAATAATTTCTAAGGATAAAGGAAGGTACATTGTGGTTTGTATTCATTGAACTAACAGAGAGATTTGATTTACGTGAAATTTTACATTTTGAGATTACGTGAAATTGAATTTATTCTTTTAAGGAAAGAATTACAAAATTACAAATGGAGTCGAATAACAGGACATTAGAATTTTAGAAAAATTGCACATTTCAAAGTATCTAAGTAGTTTGCCCGTATATGCATTAGATTGCTTTACTAGTATGTACAAGTATTAAATTTTTCTTTCTTTTATTGAAAAATGAAAGGAAAATCTTAAAGAACTATAGTTAATAATGTCAAAATATAAAATAGTGTAAATCTTAGGTACAGAATTCAAGATATCATTTTTTATAATCTATGATGGATTCACATAGATAAAAAAAAATATTCGAAACAGATCAAAATTACATATTAAGATGCAAAATCAGTCATTACTACTTTCTCTATACCTTGTAACAATTAAATTAGTCATGGATAGTATTTTTGATACGCTACGCGTAATAAATAGAGTCTGTTAAGGTTTTATCACACAAAAAGGCATTAATATATATAAACTATTAACACCCACAATTAAATAAACTTAATATTTAAGTTTCAGTTCAATAAATCCTGAAAGGTTGGTAATGCATCCAACTGATATAAAACTTTTACAGACTTCTATATCTCTGCTTTCAAAACTTACCGACACAAGTAATTGGTTCAGCATCACTCCATTCTCCACTATCATCGCATATTCTCACCGTGGGTCCATCTAGTTTAAATCCTTGTTTGCATTCGTAGAAACATTCATCGTTGTAGCTGGATTTGCCTTTTGTACACTTCGATGGGGTGATGATTCCATTAGTAATTGGTTTCAAAGCTGAGCAACTAACAGCTGAAAAGCAATCAGAAACCTTTTACACTCATTTAAAATGTCAGAAAATATTCTCAGCATCATAAGTATTTGAAAGGAGTCTAAATCGCAATGTTTTCAGAACACGTTTCGAAATTTTAAAAACTTTTTTTTTTTGTAGAGTATTCAAAAATTGAAATGAGAAGATTAGAAACAATAAACATTTCAAACTTCTTTTTTAAATTTGAAATCTCTCTTTCCCACCCAATGGGTATTGATACAAGTTATGAAAAACACTATTTTTCCAGTTTCGTAAATGCCTATATATGAGACTAAATGGAAATAAAATATTCATTAGATGTTCTTATTCATTAAATTTATTATGAAGTCAGGGGATATTTCCATAATTAAGAATTAATAAAAATTATCGAATCAATAAAATGATTCTATTTTATTGCCATTTAATTTTTTCTTCGTCGAAAAAAAAAAACAGTTGAAAATGGAGATTTACATGATTAGTAGGACCATTATAACTACAAATTTCAAAGGTACACTCATAACACATTAAAAAAATGAAACAGTTTATTCATACGAAGCGAATCACGGAACGGCACCCATTATCTTGTATTTTTCTCCTGGCGAACAACTTAACTGCGAATAAAAGAGCTGCAGGAGAAATGAACTACACAAAAGGGGGAAATGACCTTCAAATTTTAGCGAAGATAAAAGTGTGGAAAAAATAACCGTGAAACAGCACATCCATCTTACAAATAGGGGGAAGGGAACAAATATGACCACCCAAGTCACACGATTCGCGTCCAGTCGGTAATCTCGACTAGCCCCGAGGAAAGACGAAGCATCAGAAAAAGAAAGAAGAAAAAAAAAGTAAACTCCGAGAGTACAGGAAAGTTGTCTGTATGAAATGATTTATGACAAATCTCTCATCATGGGGGAAAAGACATACAGCAATACGCAGCGCATGCGTAAATGCACAAGAGCGGGACCGTGGAAAAAATGAGTCAAAGAAAAGAGATGCTAAGGTTAAAAATAAAATCACATCTGAATCTCTAGAAACTCTCCTTTTTCCAACAGATGCTCTTCTTTCAACCTGTTCATGAGATCGCTCTTCAGTCACGAAGATAGAGGGTGGGAGAGTTGTGTCGTAAATCGTCCCTTCCGCAAAGAGTGAGCTAAAATCGTATTTCTGCACCTCTTCGTACATTCGGAAACTTTTTGTACCACGTCTTTCTTCTTTTTTTAGGTTCGTCTTTTTCTTGAAGAGTTTCGTCCGCACTCTCGGAACAGACACATCGTGTTTTGAAAGGACGTAAATAAATAATTTCTTTGAAAATTGCATCACTTTACGTCAACGTCAATACGTCATCGCTTCGATTTTTTTTAAAAGTCAAACAATAATTGCAGTTCATATAGCATGTTATTACGTAGAACACGCAATTCCTCCTGATGAAGTTCGAAAGATGAATTGCGAATGTGCAGAAAGAGCATTTGTTTCTAAACGTAACTAAATATCCATCCGATGAACATTGAAATCAAAATGCCGACAAAAACAAAATAAAAAAAAGTTTAGATATTTTAAAAGAAGTCATGGGACGCAATCCTTTAATTCATTCGCAAAGATTTACACAGAAAAATACAAATAAAAATATAAATATAACTTAATTCATGTTCTCAATTCCAATTATGTTTTCATCAAATACATATTTATTTATCATTACCCTGAGTTCTCATACATGGTGTCATCTTAAAAGATTGTTACCCCCTTTGTTATTAATTGTTGAACGCTTAATGTATACTCATGCAAGATATCATAAATAAATTTGGATAATTTTTGTCTGAAGTTGAATATGTATGACTTTCCCTCTGAAATACGTTCGTTAAATAATTATGTAATAATGAAAAACGGTAATAAATCATCATTATCTTGCTTCATGTAACGTCTCAAATATGACATTTGGAATGATAAAAATTACATTTGAGATTTTTAAATACTTCTTCCCAAACTGATATATTTTCTCAAATTTGATTAATGAAATTCACCAAATACTAAACCATAAAACTTTGTTTTAAAAAAATGTACATAAATGCTTACGTACGCCTACATAGAGCTTGAAGACCATCCCATAGGGATATCGCAAGACAGGTCCTTTTCTTCGATCCTACCAATGTATATCCGTGATCACAGGTAAACTGGCATTCTGTTTCGAACACATTGTCCGGCGTGTTGCACGTCATGGATCCGTGACGAGGAGGACTCAAGGCCGGGCACGTCTTCACTGGAAACATTGAAAGTATTTGCAGTTATGATCTCATTCATCTCTTTCAATTACTTAATTATTATGACTTAATTGAGAAACTTATTCATATTTACTCGCAAGAAGCGTAATTCTGCATGAGAGAGATATATATGTGTTTTTTGACAAAATTACTGCTAGTTTCATTCTGCATTTGATATATATATATATTCTGCACTAAGTACAATCCTTTCATATAGAATACATTTTTATGTTAACTGAATGCTGAAGAATTAAGCAGTTGTTTTGATCAAAACATTTATAGATATATTTCTAAGAACGTACAAGTCAGAAAAAAAATTTGTATACAATATTGGAACACAACTCTGCATAAATACATCAACGAATACATATGCACTATTAAATAATTTGATTTATTTAATAGTTCAGATATAGAGCATGTCACTGAATGGAAATAATTAATATAAGTAATTTTTACAAACAATTTGTATATTTTTGAAGTGTTACTGATTATTCTTAAAAATACTTTGATTAAATCAGTTTTTTATACTATAGTTTTAAGGAATTTTGAAACTGTTTGATATTCCCTTTGCAATCAAGTCCTGCTTTTGAGTTTAAAATCAGATTTTCGTACAATTTCGTTAGGCACACCTGTTTAGTAAAAAACAACCGGGAACACAATATTTCTTAATGAGTATATATATATATAAATATATATATTATTAATATATATATATATATTATAATAAATATATATATTTTATTAATGTTTCACTGGAAGGGGTATTGGCGACGGACCTTGTAATTTTAAACCTAGGTCAAGTGAAGAGGACTACACCCCACCTGGCACCTCCCTCTCCTAACTTCCACACTACGGCAACGGGAGGACTTTGAGCCTCGACGGTGTGCAGCAGCGGTGATTTAATGTGCAGCAGCCCCAGATACGCGGCGGGTCTTTAGTGGCACCAAGGCTCGAACCCACGACTCGACGATAACCGCCAGCCGCGACCATGACCACTAGGTTATCACGGCCTTCCATTAAACTTTAGATAAAGTTTTATAATTCTATGCTTCTTCTGAAAAATAAGATTTAACAGGAAAATAAATCCTGGCATGATTTTGAAGGATCATCATAATTCTCAAAGTAAATCCAGTTAAAATCATTAATCAAACGTTTTCATTCAATTCGTCTATTGCAATACACGGTGCGTAAATTAAATGTTAATGCAGATTTCGAAATCAGGGTGGAAAGTATAAATTTTAAATATTTATAAAAAGAACAACTAATGAATTGAATGAAAA